>OX371261.1:88647573-88977573 GCA_947311025.1 Lypha dubia
GAGCCAATTTTTGAGCATCTACCTTGTAAGTACTGGTAAGGTATTTTTTAATCGCTGGCAGAGATGAACCACCACGTTCTTTTAATGTTTTGATGGCAGCGTCAACCATTTGATGGGTTGGTGGGTGAGTAGGGACACTAGATGGTTTTTTGGCCTTTACAGCTTTTTTTGCTTTCTTCTCGGCAGCTGGGGCGGCAACTGGAGACGCGCTGGATACAACAACTGCAGAATCCGACATGATTTATTTTATTTACGCACTTTATAATAAATACACTTGAAAAAGCACCACTTTTAATTAAACACACAAATTACTATAAAACAAGGTAATTTTTGGTTACATGCTAGGTATGAGAAGTTCATAGTAGTCATCGTTTATAGATTGCTAAATTTTTAGTGCGAGCGCGTAAAAATTTTAACAAAACTTTTTTTATATTTGCATTTTTTTCTTGAAGATTTTATCAAAATTATTATAAATTTTTTAATACATATCTTACTTAGATATTCTAAAATGGTTGTAAAATTTAAAAAGACATATTCACTAATTATAAAAACTTTTATGATCGTTTTCTTGGCAAGAATCTGAAAATTATATTGCAAATTATTAATAAAACTTTTATTTTTTTTAGCAAATTAAACAAATTCTTCTAACAAAACTATTTCATGTGAAACTTGTATATGTTTTCTTTATGTTAAAAAAGCAATATTTAAGTTTTATCAAATTTTCGATTTTTAAAAATTATTTTAAAATTTTGTCCATGACAACGAAAATTTCTCATATTCGCTTTTTCTATAGACGTTTTTTCTTTATCCTAATGAACGAAAAATGGACAATAAACCAAACTAATCAAAATTAAAATAGATTTCATCAAATAGTTTAATAAAAAGTAATCCAATAGTTATAGTTTTCATATTTTAAACATGAAAAAATGCAATTAAAATTGTAGAAATTCAACTGTACCCTAAAATACGCGCATACACAGCAATCGAAGTAACGAAATAAATATTTTCAGTTGTTTCTAAATTTCTTTTGATATTGAATATATTTTATTTAATAAAAAGTATTCCAAAAGTTATAGTTTTCTTATTTTAGATCTGAGGGTGGTGTTGGCTGAAGTGGTTAGCGCGTTGACTACTAAGCAAACAATGACGTGGGGCCTAGGTTCAAACCCTGGCCAGAGCAAGTCAATTAACATCATTAATTTCTGTAATGTACATTAGTGAGACATTGTATTAATTGTTGTCGGACTATTTAAGTGATGAAGGCATAGCACTGGTCACTAAAAACTGTTCCGACAGCAATTGATGATGTTCCAAGCTAATGTACACAACATCTCGCCCTCCTTCGTCGGTTAGCTGAAACATCGGCGAAGTAAAACAATTAACAAAATGCCTGCCAATACAGCTTAACAAAGTTAATGCGTCTACCTAACACCGGAGGCGCCTCAACACTGCTATGAAAATTAACATAACGCGCAAAGCAGAGTTGAAAAAGAGTTAAGCCTTCTACATTTTCAACATCTATCTTCTCTACTCTATCCCTCTCTCTGAGTTCCAGCACAATGCACTGCATACGTAGGGGTCATCCCCTGAGTGCTGGTCCTAATTAAAAAAAAAAAAAAAAAAAAAAAAAAAAAGATCTGGAAGAAGTTTTTGGAACTACATCCCAAAGAATCGTTAACGTACATTGAAACATGGTCATGAATTCTTTATTTACACACAACACCAATTAATCTATTAAAAAGAAGACCACACCTATTTAATGTATTAACATAATGTATTTTAATACTATTAAAATAATATAAGTAAAAAAAAAAGAAAAAAAGAAAGTGTTGCAGAAGATTCTAAAAATCGATAGAGATTAATACAAAACAAATTACAATCTCCTTTATTTAATTATTACCCAATAAATATTTGGCACACCAAATGCCGACGGACAATGTTTCTTTTTCTTACTCTGGCAGTAGCGTTTCTATACAATAATAAATACATATGTATATATACGAGTATGTATGCATTCAACGACTTTTTAGTTTATTTTGTTAGCAAACGATCAAAAACAAATGTTACATTATTGATCGTGAAAAAGCATCTCCTTTTCAATGTGGATTTGATCCCAAATCTTCTTCCCGTATTCCATTTTCTTTACGATTTTTTTTAATTACAATTATTTTTTTAATTTTTGATGTAGAAATTGCATTAATTACCCAATAAATATTTGGCACGCCAAATGCCGACGGCGAATATTTCTTTTTCTTAATCTGGCAGTAGTTTCTATACAATAATAAATATATACATACATAGTATGTATTCAACGACTTCTTAGTGTCATGTACTTATATATACTTATGGAGCAGAAAATATTAATAAGGAATTTTTTTTTGGTATATGTATCTATAATGTATGCAAATCATCTTTATAGAGCAACAACTAAATAAACATTCATTGAAATCACTCTATTATGTTAAATAAATTTAGGTTTATTATTTTTGGTTTTTTTTATTAAAATAGAGGCAAAAATTATACTCTTTTTAAATATTTTTTGTGGTCCTGAAAAGGACCGATTGTTTTTATATAAGAACTGTACGATGTTAATTATGATAAATGTTGTCATTATCCATTTAATTTAAGCACGTTCGCCACGAATACGTCTGGCCAATTGAATATCTTTTGGCATAATAGTAACGCGTTTAGCATGGATGGCACACAAGTTTGTATCTTCGAAGAGACCAACCAAATAAGCTTCACTTGCTTCCTGAAGGGCCATCACAGCGGAACTCTGGAAACGCAAATCAGTTTTGAAGTCTTGAGCAATTTCACGAACCAAACGTTGGAAGGGCAATTTGCGGATCAATAATTCAGTACTCTTCTGATAGCGACGAATTTCACGCAATGCAACTGTACCTGGACGGAAACGATGTGGCTTCTTAACACCGCCGGTAGCTGGTGCACTTTTACGTGCTGCCTTGGTAGCCAATTGTTTACGTGGTGCTTTGCCACCAGTAGATTTACGGGCAGTTTGCTTAGTACGAGCCATTTTTCACTACACTTTATTTTTTCTTTATCAAACACTAGGCAATAACACTGAAACACTGTTAACACACGATTAGTTGCGTCTGGCTTGGCATGCTCGGTATATATAGAAAAATTCGTAGAACGAATAGTGGTGTGTGTGTGTTTTTGAGTATACGATGGTGGATGATATTTTCGTTTATTTCTTAGCTAGACGCGTACAGAATTATAATACTTTCTCGCTCTATTGTTAGTTGAATTTGGTATAAATATAAGTTTCATCGGGTATAATGTTAACAGTTCTTGTGTATAGTTTGTGAAGTGTATTTGAAGTGAAAATAAAAAGTGACTGAAAATGACAGGTCGTGGTAAAGGTGGTAAAGGCTTGGGAAAAGGTGGCGCAAAACGTCATCGTAAAGTGTTGCGTGATAACATTCAAGGTATTACTAAGCCAGCTATTAGACGATTGGCTCGTCGTGGTGGTGTAAAACGTATTTCTGGATTAATCTACGAAGAAACCCGTGGAGTTCTGAAAGTGTTTTTGGAAAATGTGATCCGTGATGCCGTCACTTATACTGAACATGCTAAAAGGAAAACAGTCACCGCCATGGATGTTGTCTATGCATTGAAAAGACAGGGTCGTACTTTGTACGGTTTCGGCGGTTAAATACATTTTTAATATTAATATCGATACAATGACATTTTAAAAACAATCGGTCCTTTTCAGGACCACGAATATTTTTAAAAAAGAGATGGTTTTTTTTATACATATGTATGTATGTATATATTTGAATATCTATGTACATATAAGGAATTTTTCTTAAATTTATTTTAAATAAAAGTGATATATTTATAATTGTGTGTAACCAATGGCATACAAAAGAATTAGTTGTTTCGAAAATAAAAAACGAGTGAATGCTGTTACTACATACATACATACTTATATATGTATGTATATATTGTATTTCCAGCTGCAAATGTTATTTGGTCGAAGTACACAATATAATAGGTGAAAACAAAAAAAATAAATGAAGCTGTACAATAAAAACGTTCATCCATACATACATAAGTATGCACATTCGCTTAAATACGACACAAAGTTCTTTGTTAAAACACGACTTCACTTCATTTTATACACATAAAGACTTCTTGATTAAAAACACGAAGCTAGTGCGTGATCGTATGAGGCACAAGCAAACAAGAGAGCATAGAAATAATGTACATAAATATTTTTAATGTATTGTATTTAAGTATCTACATATGTGTTTCTATTAATTCTTCACCTCTAAAAATAATAATCGTTTTAAACAAAATTTCTCTTTTGAAAAAAAAATTGTCGTCCTGAAAAGGACGGTTGGTTAATATATGTACATATGTACGTACGTTGGTTTGTTTACATTGTATTATTTTAGCAATAAATTGAAATAACTTAAGCCTTCTTTTCAGTTTTCTTAGGCAACAAAACAGCTTGAATGTTGGGTAAGACACCACCTTGAGCAATGGTCACACCTGAGAGTAATTTATTTAATTCTTCATCATTGCGGATGGCCAATTGTAAATGACGTGGAATAATTCTTGTCTTCTTGTTATCACGAGCAGCATTGCCAGCCAATTCAAGAACTTCAGCTGCCAAATATTCCATAACGGCAGCTAAATATACTGGAGCTCCGGCACCAACACGTTCAGCATAATTGCCTTTACGCAACAAACGATGAATACGGCCGACGGGAAATTGCAAACCAGCACGATTTGAACGAGACTTTGCCTTGCCTTTAACTTTACCACCTTTACCACGACCAGACATTATTCACTTGGATTTTTTTTTTTATTTACTTTTATTTGAACACTTCACAAGAGCACTGTTAACACAAACTGTTGAAATATTGCATTATATCGTGGGTATTTATAGTTTTGCTGAGCTCTTAATTATACGATTAAGGGTGATTTGTGTATACAGAGCCGAAGAGAAACGATGTATTTTGTGCGCTTACAAAAATGTATATAAAGTGTGGCTATTAGATGAAAATTGAAAATTTGTGAACAGTGTGAAGAAAGTGTTTGTGAAGTGAAGATTAAATTGTGAATAATGCCTCCTAAGACTAGTGGTAAAGCAGCAAAGAAGGCTGGCAAAGCCCAAAAAAATATTACCAAGAGTGAGAAGGGAAAGAAGCGTAAGCGCAAAGAAAGTTATGCCATCTACATTTACAAAGTATTGAAGCAAGTACATCCTGATACTGGTATTTCATCGAAGGCTATGAGTATCATGAACAGTTTTGTTAATGATATTTTTGAGCGTATTGCCGCTGAAGCCTCTCGTTTGGCTCACTACAACAAGCGTTCAACAATTACCAGTCGAGAAATTCAAACTGCTGTCCGTTTGTTGTTGCCCGGTGAATTGGCCAAGCATGCTGTTAGCGAAGGTACTAAAGCAGTAACCAAATATACCAGCTCCAAGTAAACGTTTTTCGTATTTTATTTCGCAACAATAATGAAAAAGAAACAACAAAGGCCCTTTTCAGGGCCACAAAATTATTTTTAAAAAGAGATAGTCGATTTTTTAAAACAAAAAATTATGAAAAGAGAATCAAATTAAACAAACATTTGCTGATATTTATATATGTATGTATGTACGTAGGCTAAAGTTCGTAATGCAATAATCAGAGATAAATTAAACATTATTAATATATCAAGCAACGAAGGAAAAAAAGTTTTTTTTTATTGTAATGAATATGGTAAAAATGTGTGGGTAATATTGAAATGATAGAAATAAAAAAATCTGTATTATTGTTGTTGTGTATGTTATATAAGTATGTAACAATTTGATGCTGAACAAGAGAGCGAATTTTAAGCAGAGGATAAATACATGCATATGTATATATACATAAATAAAACTGTGTGTGCATGTGTAAATGATTGTTTTTCTTTTATGTATCTATTCTTGAACATTTGGAAGGCACTTTTCATTTTTTCAAAGAGAATGTGTTAATTTTGCAAATAAAATTAATTATTGAAATTGGTTCATTAAATAATGGCGGAGTTTATAAATAAATATATGTATGTACTATTTATGTATCTACTATTTATAAAAAAAAAAAAAAATATATCATTAATAGGTATTTGTAATTTGATCTCTTTAAAAAAAAAAATTTGTAGCCCTGAAAAGGGCTTTTTATTTTGGAAATAATCTTCTTTTCGAATATCGAAAAATAGTTTAGATATTTACTTTTTAGCGACGGTCTTTTTGGCAGCTGGTTTTTTAGCTGCTGGTGCGGCTTTTTTTGGTTTCGCTGCAACGGCACTCTTAGCTTTAGGTGCTTTTGGTTTAGTTGCTGGTGCCTTTTTGGCGGGTTTCGCCTTAACTGTACCTGCTTTTTTCACAGTTTTCACCTTGGCCTTTTCTGTCTTCTTCTTTTCAGCAGTCTTCTTTGCGGCCGATGGTTTCTTTGCGGCGGTTGCTGCCTTTTTGGCAACTTTAGCCTTCTTCTTTTTATCAGCGGCAGCAGCTGAGGACTTTTTCTTTTCAGCGGCTGGCTTCTTTGCTTTTGGATCCTTTGAAGCGGCAGCAGATAATTTAAATGAACCAGAAGCACCCTTACCTTTAGTTTGAATTAATTTTCCACTAGTTACAGCACTCTTTAAATATCTTTTAATGAAAGGAGCCAATTTTTGAGCATCTACCTTGTAAGTACTGGTAAGGTATTTTTTAATCGCTGGCAGAGATGAACCACCACGTTCTTTTAATGTTTTGATGGCAGCGTCAACCATTTGATGGGTTGGTGGGTGAGTAGGGACACTAGATGGTTTTTTGGCCTTTACAGCTTTTTTTGCTTTCTTCTCGGCAGCTGGGGCGGCAACTGGAGACGCGCTGGATACAACAACTGCAGAATCTGACATGATTTATTTTATTTACGCACTTTATAATAAATACACTTGAAAAAGCACCACTTTTAATTAAACACACAAATTACTATAAAACAAGGTAATTTTTGCTTACATGCTAGGTATGAGAAGTTCATAGTAGTCATCGTTTATAGATTGCTAAATTTTTAGTGCGAGCGCGTAAAAATTTTAACAAAACTTTTTTTATATTTGCATTTTTTTCTTGAAGATTTTATCAAAATTATTATAAATTTTTTAATACATATCTTACTTAGATATTCTAAAATGGTTGTAAAATTTAAAAAGACATATTCACTAATTATAAAAACTTTTATGATCGTTTTCTTGGCAAGAATCTGAAAATTATATTGCAAATTATTAATAAAACTTTTATTTTTTTTAGCAAATTAAACAAATTCTTCTAACAAAACTATTTCATGTGAAACTTGTATATGTTTTCTTTATGTTAAAAAAGCAATATTTAAGTTTTATCAAATTTTCGATTTTTAAAAATTATTTTAAAATTTTGTCCATGACAACGAAAATTTCTCATATTCGCTTTTTCTATAGACGTTTTTTCTTTATCCTAATGAACGAAAAATGGACAATAAACCAAACTAATCAAAATTAAAATAGATTTCATCAAATAGTTTAATAAAAAGTAATCCAATAGTTATAGTTTTCATATTTTAAACATGAAAAAATGCAATTAAAATTGTAGAAATTCAACTGTACCCTAAAATACGCGCATACACAGCAATCGAAGTAACGAAATAAATATTTTCAGTTGTTTCTAAATTTCTTTTGATATTGAATATATTTTATTTAATAAAAAGTATTCCAAAAGTTATAGTTTTCTTATTTTAGATCTGAGGGTGGTGTTGGCTGAAGTGGTTAGCGCGTTGACTACTAAGCAAACAATGACGTGGGGCCTAGGTTCAAACCCTGGCCAGAGCAAGTCAATTAACATCATTAATTACTGTAATGTACATTAGTGAGACATTGTATTAATTGTTGTCGGACTATTTAAGTGATGAAGGCATAGCACTGGTCACTAAAAACTGTTCCGACAGCAATTGATGATGTTCCAAGCTAATGTACACAACATCTCGCCCTCCTTCGTCGGTTAGCTGAAACATCGGCGAAGTAAAACAATTAACAAAATGCCTGCCAATACAGCTTAACAAAGTTAATGCGTCTACCTAACACCGGAGGCGCCTCAACACTGCTATGAAAATTAACATAACGCGCAAAGCAGAGTTGAAAAAGAGTTAAGCCTTCTACATTTTCAACATCTATCTTCTCTACTCTATCCCTCTCTCTGAGTTCCAGCACAATGCACTGCATACGTAGGGGTCATCCCCTGAGTGCTGGTCCTAATTAAAAAAAAAAAAAAAAAAAAAAAAAAAAAGATCTGGAAGAAGTTTTTGGAACTACATCCCAAAGAATCGTTAACGTACATTGAAACATGGTCATGAATTCTTTATTTACACACAACACCAATTAATCTATTAAAAAGAAGACCACACCTATTTAATGTATTAACATAATGTATTTTAATACTATTAAAATAATATAAGTAAAAAAAAAAGAAAAAAAGAAAGTGTTGCAGAAGATTCTAAAAATCGATAGAGATTAATACAAAACAAATTACAATCTCCTTTATTTAATTATTACCCAATAAATATTTGGCACACCAAATGCCGACGGACAATGTTTCTTTTTCTTACTCTGGCAGTAGCGTTTCTATACAATAATAAATACATATGTATATATACGAGTATGTATGCATTCAACGACTTTTTAGTTTATTTTGTTAGCAAACGATCAAAAACAAATGTTACATTATTGATCGTGAAAAAGCATCTCCTTTTCAATGTGGATTTGATCCCAAATCTTCTTCCCGTATTCCATTTTCTTTACGATTTTTTTTAATTACAATTATTTTTTTAATTTTTGATGTAGAAATTGCATTAATTACCCAATAAATATTTGGCACGCCAAATGCCGACGGCGAATATTTCTTTTTCTTAATCTGGCAGTAGTTTCTATACAATAATAAATATATACATACATAGTATGTATTCAACGACTTCTTAGTGTCATGTACTTATATATACTTATGGAGCAGAAAATATTAATAAGGAATTTTTTTTTGGTATATGTATCTATAATGTATGCAAATCATCTTTATAGAGCAACAACTAAATAAACATTCATTGAAATCACTCTATTATGTTAAATAAATTTAGGTTTATTATTTTTGGTTTTTTTTATTAAAATAGAGGCAAAAATTATACTCTTTTTAAATATTTTTTGTGGTCCTGAAAAGGACCGATTGTTTTTATATAAGAACTGTACGATGTTAATTATGATAAATGTTGTCATTATCCATTTAATTTAAGCACGTTCGCCACGAATACGTCTGGCCAATTGAATATCTTTTGGCATAATAGTAACGCGTTTAGCATGGATGGCACACAAGTTTGTATCTTCGAAGAGACCAACCAAATAAGCTTCACTTGCTTCCTGAAGGGCCATCACAGCGGAACTCTGGAAACGCAAATCAGTTTTGAAGTCTTGAGCAATTTCACGAACCAAACGTTGGAAGGGCAATTTGCGGATCAATAATTCAGTACTCTTCTGATAGCGACGAATTTCACGCAATGCAACTGTACCTGGACGGAAACGATGTGGCTTCTTAACACCGCCGGTAGCTGGTGCACTTTTACGTGCTGCCTTGGTAGCCAATTGTTTACGTGGTGCTTTGCCACCAGTAGATTTACGGGCAGTTTGCTTAGTACGAGCCATTTTTCACTACACTTTATTTTTTCTTTATCAAACACTAGGCAATAACACTGAAACACTGTTAACACACGATTAGTTGCGTCTGGCTTGGCATGCTCGGTATATATAGAAAAATTCGTAGAACGAATAGTGGTGTGTGTGTGTTTTTGAGTATACGATGGTGGATGATATTTTCGTTTATTTCTTAGCTAGACGCGTACAGAATTATAATACTTTCTCGCTCTATTGTTAGTTGAATTTGGTATAAATATAAGTTTCATCGGGTATAATGTTAACACTTCTTGTGTATAGTTTGTGAAGTGTATTTGAAGTGAAAATAAAAAGTGACTGAAAATGACAGGTCGTGGTAAAGGTGGTAAAGGCTTGGGAAAAGGTGGCGCAAAACGTCATCGTAAAGTGTTGCGTGATAACATTCAAGGTATTACTAAGCCAGCTATTAGACGATTGGCTCGTCGTGGTGGTGTAAAACGTATTTCTGGATTAATCTACGAAGAAACCCGTGGAGTTCTGAAAGTGTTTTTGGAAAATGTGATCCGTGATGCCGTCACTTATACTGAACATGCTAAAAGGAAAACAGTCACCGCCATGGATGTTGTCTATGCATTGAAAAGACAGGGTCGTACTTTGTACGGTTTCGGCGGTTAAATACATTTTTAATATTAATATCGATACAATGACATTTTAAAAACAATCGGTCCTTTTCAGGACCACGAATATTTTTAAAAAAGAGATGGTTTTTTTTATACATATGTATGTATGTATGTATGTATATATTTGAATATCTATGTACATATAAGGAATTTTTCTTAAATTTATTTTAAATAAAAGTGATATATTTATAATTGTGTGTAACCAATGGCATACAAAAGAATTAGTTGTTTCGAAAATAAAAAACGAGTGAATGCTGTTACTACATACATACATACTTATATATGTATGTATATATTGTATTTCCAGCTGCAAATGTTATTTGGTCGAAGTACACAATATAATAGGTGAAAACAAAAAAAATAAATGAAGCTGTACAATAAAAACGTTCATCCATACATACATAAGTATGCACATTCGCTTAAATACGACACAAAGTTCTTTGTTAAAACACGACTTCACTTCATTTTATACACATAAAGACTTCTTGATTAAAAACACGAAGCTAGTGCGTGATCGTATGAGGCACAAGCAAACAAGAGAGCATAGAAATAATGTACATAAATATTTTTAATGTATTGTATTTAAGTATCTACATATGTGTTTCTATTAATTCTTCACCTCTAAAAATAATAATCGTTTTAAACAAAATTTCTCTTTTGAAAAAAAAATTGTCGTCCTGAAAAGGACGGTTGGTTAATATATGTACATATGTACGTACGTTGGTTTGTTTACATTGTATTATTTTAGCAATAAATTGAAATAACTTAAGCCTTCTTTTCAGTTTTCTTAGGCAACAAAACAGCTTGAATGTTGGGTAAGACACCACCTTGAGCAATGGTCACACCTGAGAGTAATTTATTTAATTCTTCATCATTGCGGATGGCCAATTGTAAATGACGTGGAATAATTCTTGTCTTCTTGTTATCACGAGCAGCATTGCCAGCCAATTCAAGAACTTCAGCTGCCAAATATTCCATAACGGCAGCTAAATATACTGGAGCTCCGGCACCAACACGTTCAGCATAATTGCCTTTACGCAACAAACGATGAATACGGCCGACGGGAAATTGCAAACCAGCACGATTTGAACGAGACTTTGCCTTGCCTTTAACTTTACCACCTTTACCACGACCAGACATTATTCACTTGGATTTTTTTTTTTATTTACTTTTATTTGAACACTTCACAAGAGCACTGTTAACACAAACTGTTGAAATATTGCATTATATCGTGGGTATTTATAGTTTTGCTGAGCTCTTAATTATACGATTAAGGGTGATTTGTGTATACAGAGCCGAAGAGAAACGATGTATTTTGTGCGCTTACAAAAATGTATATAAAGTGTGGCTATTAGATGAAAATTGAAAATTTGTGAACAGTGTGAAGAAAGTGTTTGTGAAGTGAAGATTAAATTGTGAATAATGCCTCCTAAGACTAGTGGTAAAGCAGCAAAGAAGGCTGGCAAAGCCCAAAAAAATATTACCAAGAGTGAGAAGGGAAAGAAGCGTAAGCGCAAAGAAAGTTATGCCATCTACATTTACAAAGTATTGAAGCAAGTACATCCTGATACTGGTATTTCATCGAAGGCTATGAGTATCATGAACAGTTTTGTTAATGATATTTTTGAGCGTATTGCCGCTGAAGCCTCTCGTTTGGCTCACTACAACAAGCGTTCAACAATTACCAGTCGAGAAATTCAAACTGCTGTCCGTTTGTTGTTGCCCGGTGAATTGGCCAAGCATGCTGTTAGCGAAGGTACTAAAGCAGTAACCAAATATACCAGCTCCAAGTAAACGTTTTTCGTATTTTATTTCGCAACAATAATGAAAAAGAAACAACAAAGGCCCTTGTCAGGGCCACAAAATTATTTTTAAAAAGAGATAGTCGATTTTTTAAAACAAAAAATTATGAAAAGAGAATCAAATTAAACAAACATTTGCTGATATTTATATATGTATGTATGTACGTAGGCTAAAGTTCGTAATGCAATAATCAGAGATAAATTAAACATTATTAATATATCAAGCAACGAAGGAAAAAAAGTTTTTTTTTATTGTAATGAATATGGTAAAAATGTGTGGGTAATATTGAAATGATAGAAATAAAAAAATCTGTATTATTGTTGTTGTGTATGTTATATAAGTATGTAACAATTTGATGCTGAACAAGAGAGCGAATTTTAAGCAGAGGATAAATACATGCATATGTATATATACATAAATAAAACTGTGTGTGCATGTGTAAATGATTGTTTTTCTTTTATGTATCTATTCTTGAACATTTGGAAGGCACTTTTCATTTTTTCAAAGAGAATGTGTTAATTTTGCAAATAAAATTAATTATTGAAATTGGTTCATTAAATAATGGCGGAGTTTATAAATAAATATATGTATGTACTATTTATGTATCTACTATTTATAAAAAAAAAAAAAAAATATATCATTAATAGGTATTTGTAATTTGATCTCTTTAAAAAAAAAAATTTGTAGCCCTGAAAAGGGCTTTTTATTTTGGAAATAATCTTCTTTTCGAATATCGAAAAATAGTTTAGATATTTACTTTTTAGCGACGGTCTTTTTGGCAGCTGGTTTTTTAGCTGCTGGTGCGGCTTTTTTTGGTTTCGCTGCAACGGCACTCTTAGCTTTAGGTGCTTTTGGTTTAGTTGCTGGTGCCTTTTTGGCGGGTTTCGCCTTAACTGTACCTGCTTTTTTCACAGTTTTCACCTTGGCCTTTTCTGTCTTCTTCTTTTCAGCAGTCTTCTTTGCGGCCGATGGTTTCTTTGCGGCGGTTGCTGCCTTTTTGGCAACTTTAGCCTTCTTCTTTTTATCAGCGGCAGCAGCTGAGGACTTTTTCTTTTCAGCGGCTGGCTTCTTTGCTTTTGGATCCTTTGAAGCGGCAGCAGATAATTTAAATGAACCAGAAGCACCCTTACCTTTAGTTTGAATTAATTTTCCACTAGTTACAGCACTCTTTAAATATCTTTTAATGAAAGGAGCCAATTTTTGAGCATCTACCTTGTAAGTACTGGTAAGGTATTTTTTAATCGCTGGCAGAGATGAACCACCACGTTCTTTTAATGTTTTGATGGCAGCGTCAACCATTTGATGGGTTGGTGGGTGAGTAGGGACACTAGATGGTTTTTTGGCCTTTACAGCTTTTTTTGCTTTCTTCTCGGCAGCTGGGGCGGCAACTGGAGACGCGCTGGATACAACAACTGCAGAATCCGACATGATTTATTTTATTTACGCACTTTATAATAAATACACTTGAAAAAGCACCACTTTTAATTAAACACACAAATTACTATAAAACAAGGTAATTTTTGCTTACATGCTAGGTATGAGAAGTTCATAGTAGTCATCGTTTATAGATTGCTAAATTTTTAGTGCGAGCGCGTAAAAATTTTAACAAAACTTTTTTTATATTTGCATTTTTTTCTTGAAGATTTTATCAAAATTATTATAAATTTTTTAATACATATCTTACTTAGATATTCTAAAATGGTTGTAAAATTTAAAAAGACATATTCACTAATTATAAAAACTTTTATGATCGTTTTCTTGGCAAGAATCTGAAAATTATATTGCAAATTATTAATAAAACTTTTATTTTTTTTAGCAAATTAAACAAATTCTTCTAACAAAACTATTTCATGTGAAACTTGTATATGTTTTCTTTATGTTAAAAAAGCAATATTTAAGTTTTATCAAATTTTCGATTTTTAAAAATTATTTTAAAATTTTGTCCATGACAACGAAAATTTCTCATATTCGCTTTTTCTATAGACGTTTTTTCTTTATCCTAATGAACGAAAAATGGACAATAAACCAAACTAATCAAAATTAAAATAGATTTCATCAAATAGTTTAATAAAAAGTAATCCAATAGTTATAGTTTTCATATTTTAAACATGAAAAAATGCAATTAAAATTGTAGAAATTCAACTGTACCCTAAAATACGCGCATACACAGCAATCGAAGTAACGAAATAAATATTTTCAGTTGTTTCTAAATTTCTTTTGATATTGAATATATTTTATTTAATAAAAAGTATTCCAAAAGTTATAGTTTTCTTATTTTAGATCTGAGGGTGGTGTTGGCTGAAGTGGTTAGCGCGTTGACTACTAAGCAAACAATGACGTGGGGCCTAGGTTCAAACCCTGGCCAGAGCAAGTCAATTAACATCATTAATTACTGTAATGTACATTAGTGAGACATTGTATTAATTGTTGTCGGACTATTTAAGTGATGAAGGCATAGCACTGGTCACTAAAAACTGTTCCGACAGCAATTGATGATGTTCCAAGCTAATGTACACAACATCTCGCCCTCCTTCGTCGGTTAGCTGAAACATCGGCGAAGTAAAACAATTAACAAAATGCCTGCCAATACAGCTTAACAAAGTTAATGCGTCTACCTAACACCGGAGGCGCCTCAACACTGCTATGAAAATTAACATAACGCGCAAAGCAGAGTTGAAAAAGAGTTAAGCCTTCTACATTTTCAACATCTATCTTCTCTACTCTATCCCTCTCTCTGAGTTCCAGCACAATGCACTGCATACGTAGGGGTCATCCCCTGAGTGCTGGTCCTAATTAAAAAAAAAAAAAAAAAAAAAAAAAAAAAGATCTGGAAGAAGTTTTTGGAACTACATCCCAAAGAATCGTTAACGTACATTGAAACATGGTCATGAATTCTTTATTTACACACAACACCAATTAATCTATTAAAAAGAAGACCACACCTATTTAATGTATTAACATAATGTATTTTAATACTATTAAAATAATATAAGTAAAAAAAAAAGAAAAAAAGAAAGTGTTGCAGAAGATTCTAAAAATCGATAGAGATTAATACAAAACAAATTACAATCTCCTTTATTTAATTATTACCCAATAAATATTTGGCACACCAAATGCCGACGGACAATGTTTCTTTTTCTTACTCTGGCAGTAGCGTTTCTATACAATAATAAATACATATGTATATATACGAGTATGTATGCATTCAACGACTTTTTAGTTTATTTTGTTAGCAAACGATCAAAAACAAATGTTACATTATTGATCGTGAAAAAGCATCTCCTTTTCAATGTGGATTTGATCCCAAATCTTCTTCCCGTATTCCATTTTCTTTACGATTTTTTTTAATTACAATTATTTTTTTAATTTTTGATGTAGAAATTGCATTAATTACCCAATAAATATTTGGCACGCCAAATGCCGACGGCGAATATTTCTTTTTCTTAATCTGGCAGTAGTTTCTATACAATAATAAATATATACATACATAGTATGTATTCAACGACTTCTTAGTGTCATGTACTTATATATACTTATGGAGCAGAAAATATTAATAAGGAATTTTTTTTTGGTATATGTATCTATAATGTATGCAAATCATCTTTATAGAGCAACAACTAAATAAACATTCATTGAAATCACTCTATTATGTTAAATAAATTTAGGTTTATTATTTTTGGTTTTTTTTATTAAAATAGAGGCAAAAATTATACTCTTTTTAAATATTTTTTGTGGTCCTGAAAAGGACCGATTGTTTTTATATAAGAACTGTACGATGTTAATTATGATAAATGTTGTCATTATCCATTTAATTTAAGCACGTTCGCCACGAATACGTCTGGCCAATTGAATATCTTTTGGCATAATAGTAACGCGTTTAGCATGGATGGCACACAAGTTTGTATCTTCGAAGAGACCAACCAAATAAGCTTCACTTGCTTCCTGAAGGGCCATCACAGCGGAACTCTGGAAACGCAAATCAGTTTTGAAGTCTTGAGCAATTTCACGAACCAAACGTTGGAAGGGCAATTTGCGGATCAATAATTCAGTACTCTTCTGATAGCGACGAATTTCACGCAATGCAACTGTACCTGGACGGAAACGATGTGGCTTCTTAACACCGCCGGTAGCTGGTGCACTTTTACGTGCTGCCTTGGTAGCCAATTGTTTACGTGGTGCTTTGCCACCAGTAGATTTACGGGCAGTTTGCTTAGTACGAGCCATTTTTCACTACACTTTATTTTTTCTTTATCAAACACTAGGCAATAACACTGAAACACTGTTAACACACGATTAGTTGCGTCTGGCTTGGCATGCTCGGTATATATAGAAAAATTCGTAGAACGAATAGTGGTGTGTGTGTGTTTTTGAGTATACGATGGTGGATGATATTTTCGTTTATTTCTTAGCTAGACGCGTACAGAATTATAATACTTTCTCGCTCTATTGTTAGTTGAATTTGGTATAAATATAAGTTTCATCGGGTATAATGTTAACAGTTCTTGTGTATAGTTTGTGAAGTGTATTTGAAGTGAAAATAAAAAGTGACTGAAAATGACAGGTCGTGGTAAAGGTGGTAAAGGCTTGGGAAAAGGTGGCGCAAAACGTCATCGTAAAGTGTTGCGTGATAACATTCAAGGTATTACTAAGCCAGCTATTAGACGATTGGCTCGTCGTGGTGGTGTAAAACGTATTTCTGGATTAATCTACGAAGAAACCCGTGGAGTTCTGAAAGTGTTTTTGGAAAATGTGATCCGTGATGCCGTCACTTATACTGAACATGCTAAAAGGAAAACAGTCACCGCCATGGATGTTGTCTATGCATTGAAAAGACAGGGTCGTACTTTGTACGGTTTCGGCGGTTAAATACATTTTTAATATTAATATCGATACAATGACATTTTAAAAACAATCGGTCCTTTTCAGGACCACGAATATTTTTAAAAAAGAGATGGTTTTTTTTATACATATGTATGTATGTATGTATGTATATATTTGAATATCTATGTACATATAAGGAATTTTTCTTAAATTTATTTTAAATAAAAGTGATATATTTATAATTGTGTGTAACCAATGGCATACAAAAGAATTAGTTGTTTCGAAAATAAAAAACGAGTGAATGCTGTTACTACATACATACATACTTATATATGTATGTATATATTGTATTTCCAGCTGCAAATGTTATTTGGTCGAAGTACACAATATAATAGGTGAAAACAAAAAAAATAAATGAAGCTGTACAATAAAAACGTTCATCCATACATACATAAGTATGCACATTCGCTTAAATACGACACAAAGTTCTTTGTTAAAACACGACTTCACTTCATTTTATACACATAAAGACTTCTTGATTAAAAACACGAAGCTAGTGCGTGATCGTATGAGGCACAAGCAAACAAGAGAGCATAGAAATAATGTACATAAATATTTTTAATGTATTGTATTTAAGTATCTACATATGTGTTTCTATTAATTCTTCACCTCTAAAAATAATAATCGTTTTAAACAAAATTTCTCTTTTGAAAAAAAAATTGTCGTCCTGAAAAGGACGGTTGGTTAATATATGTACATATGTACGTACGTTGGTTTGTTTACATTGTATTATTTTAGCAATAAATTGAAATAACTTAAGCCTTCTTTTCAGTTTTCTTAGGCAACAAAACAGCTTGAATGTTGGGTAAGACACCACCTTGAGCAATGGTCACACCTGAGAGTAATTTATTTAATTCTTCATCATTGCGGATGGCCAATTGTAAATGACGTGGAATAATTCTTGTCTTCTTGTTATCACGAGCAGCATTGCCAGCCAATTCAAGAACTTCAGCTGCCAAATATTCCATAACGGCAGCTAAATATACTGGAGCTCCGGCACCAACACGTTCAGCATAATTGCCTTTACGCAACAAACGATGAATACGGCCGACGGGAAATTGCAAACCAGCACGATTTGAACGAGACTTTGCCTTGCCTTTAACTTTACCACCTTTACCACGACCAGACATTATTCACTTGGATTTTTTTTTTTATTTACTTTTATTTGAACACTTCACAAGAGCACTGTTAACACAAACTGTTGAAATATTGCATTATATCGTGGGTATTTATAGTTTTGCTGAGCTCTTAATTATACGATTAAGGGTGATTTGTGTATACAGAGCCGAAGAGAAACGATGTATTTTGTGCGCTTACAAAAATGTATATAAAGTGTGGCTATTAGATGAAAATTGAAAATTTGTGAACAGTGTGAAGAAAGTGTTTGTGAAGTGAA
Source organism: Lypha dubia (assembly GCA_947311025.1). Lineage (NCBI taxonomy): Eukaryota > Metazoa > Arthropoda > Insecta > Diptera > Tachinidae > Lypha > Lypha dubia. The sequence goes on from OX371261.1 coordinate 88,666,000, forward strand.
GATTAAATTGTGAATAATGCCTCCTAAGACTAGTGGTAAAGCAGCAAAGAAGGCTGGCAAAGCCCAAAAAAATATTACCAAGAGTGAGAAGGGAAAGAAGCGTAAGCGCAAAGAAAGTTATGCCATCTACATTTACAAAGTATTGAAGCAAGTACATCCTGATACTGGTATTTCATCGAAGGCTATGAGTATCATGAACAGTTTTGTTAATGATATTTTTGAGCGTATTGCCGCTGAAGCCTCTCGTTTGGCTCACTACAACAAGCGTTCAACAATTACCAGTCGAGAAATTCAAACTGCTGTCCGTTTGTTGTTGCCCGGTGAATTGGCCAAGCATGCTGTTAGCGAAGGTACTAAAGCAGTAACCAAATATACCAGCTCCAAGTAAACGTTTTTCGTATTTTATTTCGCAACAATAATGAAAAAGAAACAACAAAGGCCCTTGTCAGGGCCACAAAATTATTTTTAAAAAGAGATAGTCGATTTTTTAAAACAAAAAATTATGAAAAGAGAATCAAATTAAACAAACATTTGCTGATATTTATATATGTATGTATGTACGTAGGCTAAAGTTCGTAATGCAATAATCAGAGATAAATTAAACATTATTAATATATCAAGCAACGAAGGAAAAAAAGTTTTTTTTTATTGTAATGAATATGGTAAAAATGTGTGGGTAATATTGAAATGATAGAAATAAAAAAATCTGTATTATTGTTGTTGTGTATGTTATATAAGTATGTAACAATTTGATGCTGAACAAGAGAGCGAATTTTAAGCAGAGGATAAATACATGCATATGTATATATACATAAATAAAACTGTGTGTGCATGTGTAAATGATTGTTTTTCTTTTATGTATCTATTCTTGAACATTTGGAAGGCACTTTTCATTTTTTCAAAGAGAATGTGTTAATTTTGCAAATAAAATTAATTATTGAAATTGGTTCATTAAATAATGGCGGAGTTTATAAATAAATATATGTATGTACTATTTATGTATCTACTATTTATAAAAAAAAAAAAAAAATATATCATTAATAGGTATTTGTAATTTGATCTCTTTAAAAAAAAAAATTTGTAGCCCTGAAAAGGGCTTTTTATTTTGGAAATAATCTTCTTTTCGAATATCGAAAAATAGTTTAGATATTTACTTTTTAGCGACGGTCTTTTTGGCAGCTGGTTTTTTAGCTGCTGGTGCGGCTTTTTTTGGTTTCGCTGCAACGGCACTCTTAGCTTTAGGTGCTTTTGGTTTAGTTGCTGGTGCCTTTTTGGCGGGTTTCGCCTTAACTGTACCTGCTTTTTTCACAGTTTTCACCTTGGCCTTTTCTGTCTTCTTCTTTTCAGCAGTCTTCTTTGCGGCCGATGGTTTCTTTGCGGCGGTTGCTGCCTTTTTGGCAACTTTAGCCTTCTTCTTTTTATCAGCGGCAGCAGCTGAGGACTTTTTCTTTTCAGCGGCTGGCTTCTTTGCTTTTGGATCCTTTGAAGCGGCAGCAGATAATTTAAATGAACCAGAAGCACCCTTACCTTTAGTTTGAATTAATTTTCCACTAGTTACAGCACTCTTTAAATATCTTTTAATGAAAGGAGCCAATTTTTGAGCATCTACCTTGTAAGTACTGGTAAGGTATTTTTTAATCGCTGGCAGAGATGAACCACCACGTTCTTTTAATGTTTTGATGGCAGCGTCAACCATTTGATGGGTTGGTGGGTGAGTAGGGACACTAGATGGTTTTTTGGCCTTTACAGCTTTTTTTGCTTTCTTCTCGGCAGCTGGGGCGGCAACTGGAGACGCGCTGGATACAACAACTGCAGAATCCGACATGATTTATTTTATTTACGCACTTTATAATAAATACACTTGAAAAAGCACCACTTTTAATTAAACACACAAATTACTATAAAACATTCATTTCATTTCATATTTATTTACCCATATATCTTATTACTATTACATTAGTTCTTAAACTAGTATTTCTTAAGCTATTCCTTACATATTATTACATATTCTTCAAGGACTACCAATCCATTTATTATTATTATTAGCAGCAGAGCCACGACATTTTTACGTTTTGCTTTTAATTTCTCTTATATATATATTCCCCAAAAAAGGGAGGCCTTTGTTTATCTTACATACTAAAGAAAACACTTATAACTAATAACACAACAAAAAACACAAATTCACAGTTATAAAAAAACATAAAAACTTATAAGCTAGGGATAGACAAATATTTACAGAAGGAAAGAAATTTTTTACAATAGAGCTTATTGAGAAGTAATATATACAGTATTTTCTACATCTAAAGTGTTAAGCCTTCTGTGGTAAAACAGGAGGTCTGCATCTCTATATAGAAGACCAGCTTCCTCAAGGTTCAGCATATCTACAGGACAAAGGTATCTAGCGTTGCGGAGGGCTCTAAGATTACCTAAACTATCAAAACAGTTGCAAATCAAGATATTCTCTGAGGATTGCGCCCTTACAAGAAACCTGAGGGCACTATCCACCATAAATCGATCTATCCTACCAAAGTCTACAGATCGATATATGACGTCACACGATGGTCTGCGCCATATCCCATCATGAGTCAATTGCCGCCTCAAACCCAGACAAGCAATTAGGACTGACCTCTCCCATCTCCTCAGCCTCTCCATCTGGCAGGATGAAATCCTAAACCAAGCTGGGAATGCGTAGGAAATAAGAGGTCGAATAATCTGCCTATATAACAACAGACGTACTCTTGTGTCCAGGCCACCATTCCGCCTTAAGACTCCCTGATAAGCTGAAAAAACTCGTTTACTACGCTCAAGTATGCTATCAATATGACGATGAAATTCAAAGTTCTCAGAGAATATCACCCCAAGATATCTCATCCGGTCCGAATTTCGAATGATCGCATCACCAATCTTGACACATGGTACATATCTTCTACAATTACGATATAGATATCTGCGCCTACCTTTGAACATTACAGCCACCGTCTTCTCTAGGTTCAAGTTTAGTCTCCATTTTTTAAAATACTGACCAAGTATCGTCAAATAATCATTTAGTCGTTCATTCATTGCTTCTGCTCTAGGACCTGTAGAAGTCACTAGAATGTCATCAGCATATATAAGAAGCAGATCACCCGCCCGAGGCTGCGGTATGTCTGAGACAAAAACGTTGTAGAGGACAGGTCCCAACAACGAACCCTGTGGTACTCCTGCAGTAATGGGCCGTATGTCTGAAACAGTATTTCCAATACGAACTCGAAATGAACGATCGCTAAGAAAACTGGAAATCAGTCGACATAGACTTGTTCCAAATCCCATTTCCATAAGCTTGAAAATAAGGCCGTCATGCCAAACTGTATCAAAAGCCTTGGCAAAGTCAAGGCTCACAGCTATTGTCGGATATCTATTATTTAGACCCCTGACTACATGATCCGAAAAAACTGTAAGGGCATGAGATGTGGAATGAGCTCTCCGGAAACCAAATTGGAAATCCCCTTACTATAAAACAAGGTAATTTTTGCTTACATGCTAGGTATGAGAAGTTCATAGTAGTCATCGTTTATAGATTGCTAAATTTTTAGTGCGAGCGCGTAAAAATTTTAACAAAACTTTTTTTATATTTGCATTTTTTTCTTGAAGATTTTATCAAAATTATTATAAATTTTTTAATACATATCTTACTTAGATATTCTAAAATGGTTGTAAAATTTAAAAAGACATATTCACTAATTATAAAAACTTTTATGATCGTTTTCTTGGCAAGAATCTGAAAATTATATTGCAAATTATTAATAAAACTTTTATTTTTTTTAGCAAATTAAACAAATTCTTCTAACAAAACTATTTCATGTGAAACTTGTATATGTTTTCTTTATGTTAAAAAAGCAATATTTAAGTTTTATCAAATTTTCGATTTTTAAAAATTATTTTAAAATTTTGTCCATGACAACGAAAATTTCTCATATTCGCTTTTTCTATAGACGTTTTTTCTTTATCCTAATGAACGAAAAATGGACAATAAACCAAACTAATCAAAATTAAAATAGATTTCATCAAATAGTTTAATAAAAAGTAATCCAATAGTTATAGTTTTCATATTTTAAACATGAAAAAATGCAATTAAAATTGTAGAAATTCAACTGTACCCTAAAATACGCGCATACACAGCAATCGAAGTAACGAAATAAATATTTTCAGTTGTTTCTAAATTTCTTTTGATATTGAATATATTTTATTTAATAAAAAGTATTCCAAAAGTTATAGTTTTCTTATTTTAGATCTGGAAGAAGTTTTTGGAACTACATCCCAAAGAATCGTTAACGTACATTGAAACATGGTCATGAATTCTTTATTTACACACAACACCAATTAATCTATTAAAAAGAAGACCACACCTATTTAATGTATTAACATAATGTATTTTAATACTATTAAAATAATATAAGTAAAAAAAAAAGAAAAAAAGAAAGTGTTGCAGAAGATTCTAAAAATCGATAGAGATTAATACAAAACAAATTACAATCTCCTTTATTTAATTATTACCCAATAAATATTTGGCACACCAAATGCCGACGGACAATGTTTCTTTTTCTTACTCTGGCAGTAGCGTTTCTATACAATAATAAATACATATGTATATATACGAGTATGTATGCATTCAACGACTTTTTAGTTTATTTTGTTAGCAAACGATCAAAAACAAATGTTACATTATTGATCGTGAAAAAGCATCTCCTTTTCAATGTGGATTTGATCCCAAATCTTCTTCCCGTATTCCATTTTCTTTACGATTTTTTTTAATTACAATTATTTTTTTAATTTTTGATGTAGAAATTGCATTAATTACCCAATAAATATTTGGCACGCCAAATGCCGACGGCGAATATTTCTTTTTCTTAATCTGGCAGTAGTTTCTATACAATAATAAATATATACATACATAGTATGTATTCAACGACTTCTTAGTGTCATGTACTTATATATACTTATGGAGCAGAAAATATTAATAAGGAATTTTTTTTTGGTATATGTATCTATAATGTATGCAAATCATCTTTATAGAGCAACAACTAAATAAACATTCATTGAAATCACTCTATTATGTTAAATAAATTTAGGTTTATTATTTTTGGTTTTTTTTATTAAAATAGAGGCAAAAATTATACTCTTTTTAAATATTTTTTGTGGTCCTGAAAAGGACCGATTGTTTTTATATAAGAACTGTACGATGTTAATTATGATAAATGTTGTCATTATCCATTTAATTTAAGCACGTTCGCCACGAATACGTCTGGCCAATTGAATATCTTTTGGCATAATAGTAACGCGTTTAGCATGGATGGCACACAAGTTTGTATCTTCGAAGAGACCAACCAAATAAGCTTCACTTGCTTCCTGAAGGGCCATCACAGCGGAACTCTGGAAACGCAAATCAGTTTTGAAGTCTTGAGCAATTTCACGAACCAAACGTTGGAAGGGCAATTTGCGGATCAATAATTCAGTACTCTTCTGATAGCGACGAATTTCACGCAATGCAACTGTACCTGGACGGAAACGATGTGGCTTCTTAACACCGCCGGTAGCTGGTGCACTTTTACGTGCTGCCTTGGTAGCCAATTGTTTACGTGGTGCTTTGCCACCAGTAGATTTACGGGCAGTTTGCTTAGTACGAGCCATTTTTCACTACACTTTATTTTTTCTTTATCAAACACTAGGCAATAACACTGAAACACTGTTAACACACGATTAGTTGCGTCTGGCTTGGCATGCTCGGTATATATAGAAAAATTCGTAGAACGAATAGTGGTGTGTGTGTGTTTTTGAGTATACGATGGTGGATGATATTTTCGTTTATTTCTTAGCTAGACGCGTACAGAATTATAATACTTTCTCGCTCTATTGTTAGTTGAATTTGGTATAAATATAAGTTTCATCGGGTATAATGTTAACAGTTCTTGTGTATAGTTTGTGAAGTGTATTTGAAGTGAAAATAAAAAGTGACTGAAAATGACAGGTCGTGGTAAAGGTGGTAAAGGCTTGGGAAAAGGTGGCGCAAAACGTCATTGTAAAGTGTTGCGTGATAACATTCAAGGTATTACTAAGCCAGCTATTAGACGATTGGCTCGTCGTGGTGGTGTAAAACGTATTTCTGGATTAATCTACGAAGAAACCCGTGGAGTTCTGAAAGTGTTTTTGGAAAATGTGATCCGTGATGCCGTCACTTATACTGAACATGCTAAAAGGAAAACAGTCACCGCCATGGATGTTGTCTATGCATTGAAAAGACAGGGTCGTACTTTGTACGGTTTCGGCGGTTAAATACATTTTTAATATTAATATCGATACAATGACATTTTAAAAACAATCGGTCCTTTTCAGGACCACGAATATTTTTAAAAAAGAGATGGTTTTTTTTATACATATGTATGTATGTATGTATGTATATATTTGAATATCTATGTACATATAAGGAATTTTTCTTAAATTTATTTTAAATAAAAGTGATATATTTATAATTGTGTGTAACCAATGGCATACAAAAGAATTAGTTGTTTCGAAAATAAAAAACGAGTGAATGCTGTTACTACATACATACATACTTATATATGTATGTATATATTGTATTTCCAGCTGCAAATGTTATTTGGTCGAAGTACACAATATAATAGGTGAAAACAAAAAAAATAAATGAAGCTGTACAATAAAAACGTTCATCCATACATACATAAGTATGCACATTCGCTTAAATACGACACAAAGTTCTTTGTTAAAACACGACTTCACTTCATTTTATACACATAAAGACTTCTTGATTAAAAACACGAAGCTAGTGCGTGATCGTATGAGGCACAAGCAAACAAGAGAGCATAGAAATAATGTACATAAATATTTTTAATGTATTGTATTTAAGTATCTACATATGTGTTTCTATTAATTCTTCACCTCTAAAAATAATAATCGTTTTAAACAAAATTTCTCTTTTGAAAAAAAAATTGTCGTCCTGAAAAGGAAGGTTGGTTAATATATGTACATATGTACGTACGTTGGTTTGTTTACATTGTATTATTTTAGCAATAAATTGAAATAACTTAAGCCTTCTTTTCAGTTTTCTTAGGCAACAAAACAGCTTGAATGTTGGGTAAGACACCACCTTGAGCAATGGTCACACCTGAGAGTAATTTATTTAATTCTTCATCATTGCGGATGGCCAATTGTAAATGACGTGGAATAATTCTTGTCTTCTTGTTATCACGAGCAGCATTGCCAGCCAATTCAAGAACTTCAGCTGCCAAATATTCCATAACGGCAGCTAAATATACTGGAGCTCCGGCACCAACACGTTCAGCATAATTGCCTTTACGCAACAAACGATGAATACGGCCGACGGGAAATTGCAAACCAGCACGATTTGAACGAGACTTTGCCTTGCCTTTAACTTTACCACCTTTACCACGACCAGACATTATTCACTTGGATTTTTTTTTTTATTTACTTTTATTTGAACACTTCACAAGAGCACTGTTAACACAAACTGTTGAAATATTGCATTATATCGTGGGTATTTATAGTTTTGCTGAGCTCTTAATTATACGATTAAGGGTGATTTGTGTATACAGAGCCGAAGAGAAACGATGTATTTTGTGCGCTTACAAAAATGTATATAAAGTGTGGCTATTAGATGAAAATTGAAAATTTGTGAACAGTGTGAAGAAAGTGTTTGTGAAGTGAAGATTAAATTGTGAATAATGCCTCCTAAGACTAGTGGTAAAGCAGCAAAGAAGGCTGGCAAAGCCCAAAAAAATATTACCAAGAGTGAGAAGGGAAAGAAGCGTAAGCGCAAAGAAAGTTATGCCATCTACATTTACAAAGTATTGAAGCAAGTACATCCTGATACTGGTATTTCATCGAAGGCTATGAGTATCATGAACAGTTTTGTTAATGATATTTTTGAGCGTATTGCCGCTGAAGCCTCTCGTTTGGCTCACTACAACAAGCGTTCAACAATTACCAGTCGAGAAATTCAAACTGCTGTCCGTTTGTTGTTGCCCGGTGAATTGGCCAAGCATGCTGTTAGCGAAGGTACTAAAGCAGTAACCAAATATACCAGCTCCAAGTAAACGTTTTTCGTATTTTATTTCGCAACAATAATGAAAAAGAAACAACAAAGGCCCTTTTCAGGGCCACAAAATTATTTTTAAAAAGAGATAGTCGATTTTTTAAAACAAAAAATTATGAAAAGAGAATCAAATTAAACAAACATTTGCTGATATTTATATATGTATGTATGTACGTAGGCTAAAGTTCGTAATGCAATAATCAGAGATAAATTAAACATTATTAATATATCAAGCAACGAAGGAAAAAAAGTTTTTTTTTATTGTAATGAATATGGTAAAAATGTGTGGGTAATATTGAAATGATAGAAATAAAAAAATCTGTATTATTGTTGTTGTGTATGTTATATAAGTATGTAACAATTTGATGCTGAACAAGAGAGCGAATTTTAAGCAGAGGATAAATACATGCATATGTATATATACATAAATAAAACTGTGTGTGCATGTGTAAATGATTGTTTTTCTTTTATGTATCTATTCTTGAACATTTGGAAGGCACTTTTCATTTTTTCAAAGAGAATGTGTTAATTTTGCAAATAAAATTAATTATTGAAATTGGTTCATTAAATAATGGCGGAGTTTATAAATAAATATATGTATGTACTATTTATGTATCTACTATTTATAAAAAAAAAAAAATATATATCATTAATAGGTATTTGTAATTTGATCTCTTTAAAAAAAAAAATTTGTAGCCCTGAAAAGGGCTTTTTATTTTGGAAATAATCTTCTTTTCGAATATCGAAAAATAGTTTAGATATTTACTTTTTAGCGACGGTCTTTTTGGCAGCTGGTTTTTTAGCTGCTGGTGCGGCTTTTTTTGGTTTCGCTGCAACGGCACTCTTAGCTTTAGGTGCTTTTGGTTTAGTTGCTGGTGCCTTTTTGGCGGGTTTCGCCTTAACTGTACCTGCTTTTTTCACAGTTTTCACCTTGGCCTTTTCTGTCTTCTTCTTTTCAGCAGTCTTCTTTGCGGCCGATGGTTTCTTTGCGGCGGTTGCTGCCTTTTTGGCAACTTTAGCCTTCTTCTTTTTATCAGCGGCAGCAGCTGAGGACTTTTTCTTTTCAGCGGCTGGCTTCTTTGCTTTTGGATCCTTTGAAGCGGCAGCAGATAATTTAAATGAACCAGAAGCACCCTTACCTTTAGTTTGAATTAATTTTCCACTAGTTACAGCACTCTTTAAATATCTTTTAATGAAAGGAGCCAATTTTTGAGCATCTACCTTGTAAGTACTGGTAAGGTATTTTTTAATCGCTGGCAGAGATGAACCACCACGTTCTTTTAATGTTTTGATGGCAGCGTCAACCATTTGATGGGTTGGTGGGTGAGTAGGGACACTAGATGGTTTTTTGGCCTTTACAGCTTTTTTTGCTTTCTTCTCGGCAGCTGGGGCGGCAACTGGAGACGCGCTGGATACAACAACTGCAGAATCCGACATGATTTATTTTATTTACGCACTTTATAATAAATACACTTGAAAAAGCACCACTTTTAATTAAACACACAAATTACTATAAAACATTCATTTCATTTCATATTTATTTACCCATATATCTTATTACTATTACATTAGTTCTTAAACTAGTATTTCTTAAGCTATTCCTTACATATTATTACATATTCTTCAAGGACTACCAATCCATTTATTATTATTATTAGCAGCAGAGCCACGACATTTTTACGTTTTGCTTTTAATTTCTCTTATATATATATTCCCCAAAAAAGGGATTAAAAAGGGGAGGCCTTTGTTTATCTTACATACTAAAGAAAACACTTATAACTAATAACACAACAAAAAACACAAATTCACAGTTATAAAAAAACATAAAAACTTATAAGCTAGGGATAGACAAATATTTACAGAAGGAAAGAAATTTTTTACAATAGAGCTTATTGAGAAGTAATATATACAGTATTTTCTACATCTAAAGTGTTAAGCCTTCTGTGGTAAAACAGGAGGTCTGCATCTCTATATAGAAGACCAGCTTCCTCAAGGTTCAGCATATCTACAGGACAAAGGTATCTAGCGTTGCGGAGGGCTCTAAGATTACCTAAACTATCAAAACAGTTGCAAATCAAGATATTCTCTGAGGATTGCGCCCTTACAAGAAACCTGAGGGCACTATCCACCATAAATCGATCTATCCTACCAAAGTCTACAGATCGATATATGACGTCACACGATGGTCTGCGCCATATCCCATCATGAGTCAATTGCCGCCTCAAACCCAGACAAGCAATTAGGACTGACCTCTCCCATCTCCTCAGCCTCTCCATCTGGCAGGATGAAATCCTAAACCAAGCTGGGAATGCGTAGGAAATAAGAGGTCGAATAATCTGCCTATATAACAACAGACGTACTCTTGTGTCCAGGCCACCATTCCGCCTTAAGACTCCCTGATAAGCTGAAAAAACTCGTTTACTACGCTCAAGTATGCTATCAATATGACGATGAAATTCAAAGTTCTCAGAGAATATCACCCCAAGATATCTCATCCGGTCCGAATTTCGAATGATCGCATCACCAATCTTGACACATGGTACATATCTTCTACAATTACGATATAGATATCTGCGCCTACCTTTGAACATTACAGCCACCGTCTTCTCTAGGTTCAAGTTTAGTCTCCATTTTTTAAAATACTGACCAAGTATCGTCAAATAATCATTTAGTCGTTCATTCATTGCTTCTGCTCTAGGACCTGTAGAAGTCACTAGAATGTCATCAGCATATATAAGAAGCAGATCACCCGCCCGAGGCTGCGGTATGTCTGAGACAAAAACGTTGTAGAGGACAGGTCCCAACAACGAACCCTGTGGTACTCCTGCAGTAATGGGCCGTATGTCTGAAACAGTATTTCCAATACGAACTCGAAATGAACGATCGCTAAGAAAACTGGAAATCAGTCGACATAGACTTGTTCCAAATCCCATTTCCATAAGCTTGAAAATAAGGCCGTCATGCCAAACTGTATCAAAAGCCTTGGCAAAGTCAAGGCTCACAGCTATTGTCGGATATCTATTATTTAGACCCCTGACTACATGATCCGAAAAAACTGTAAGGGCATGAGATGTGGAATGAGCTCTCCGGAAACCAAATTGGAAATCCCCTTACTATAAAACAAGGTAATTTTTGCTTACATGCTAGGTATGAGAAGTTCATAGTAGTCATCGTTTATAGATTGCTAAATTTTTAGTGCGAGCGCGTAAAAATTTTAACAAAACTTTTTTTATATTTGCATTTTTTTCTTGAAGATTTTATCAAAATTATTATAAATTTTTTAATACATATCTTACTTAGATATTCTAAAATGGTTGTAAAATTTAAAAAGACATATTCACTAATTATAAAAACTTTTATGATCGTTTTCTTGGCAAGAATCTGAAAATTATATTGCAAATTATTAATAAAACTTTTATTTTTTTTAGCAAATTAAACAAATTCTTCTAACAAAACTATTTCATGTGAAACTTGTATATGTTTTCTTTATGTTAAAAAAGCAATATTTAAGTTTTATCAAATTTTCGATTTTTAAAAATTATTTTAAAATTTTGTCCATGACAACGAAAATTTCTCATATTCGCTTTTTCTATAGACGTTTTTTCTTTATCCTAATGAACGAAAAATGGACAATAAACCAAACTAATCAAAATTAAAATAGATTTCATCAAATAGTTTAATAAAAAGTAATCCAATAGTTATAGTTTTCATATTTTAAACATGAAAAAATGCAATTAAAATTGTAGAAATTCAACTGTACCCTAAAATACGCGCATACACAGCAATCGAAGTAACGAAATAAATATTTTCAGTTGTTTCTAAATTTCTTTTGATATTGAATATATTTTATTTAATAAAAAGTATTCCAAAAGTTATAGTTTTCTTATTTTAGATCTGGAAAAAGTTTTTGGAACTACATCCCAAAGAATCGTTAACGTACATTGAAACATGGTCATGAATTCTTTATTTACACACAACACCAATTAATCTATTAAAAAGAAGACCACACCTATTTAATGTATTAACATAATGTATTTTAATACTATTAAAATAATATAAGTAAAAAAAAAAGAAAAAAAGAAAGTGTTGCAGAAGATTCTAAAAATCGATAGAGATTAATACAAAACAAATTACAATCTCCTTTATTTAATTATTACCCAATAAATATTTGGCACACCAAATGCCGACGGACAATGTTTCTTTTTCTTACTCTGGCAGTAGCGTTTCTATACAATAATAAATACATATGTATATATACGAGTATGTATGCATTCAACGACTTTTTAGTTTATTTTGTTAGCAAACGATCAAAAACAAATGTTACATTATTGATCGTGAAAAAGCATCTCCTTTTCAATGTGGATTTGATCCCAAATCTTCTTCCCGTATTCCATTTTCTTTACGATTTTTTTTAATTACAATTATTTTTTTAATTTTTGATGTAGAAATTGCATTAATTACCCAATAAATATTTGGCACGCCAAATGCCGACGGCGAATATTTCTTTTTCTTAATCTGGCAGTAGTTTCTATACAATAATAAATATAAACATACATAGTATGTATTCAACGACTTCTTAGTGTCATGTACTTATATATACTTATGGAGCAGAAAATATTAATAAGGAATTTTTTTTTGGTATATGTATCTATAATGTATGCAAATCATCTTTATAGAGCAACAACTAAATAAACATTCATTGAAATCACTCTATTATGTTAAATAAATTTAGGTTTATTATTTTTGGTTTTTTTTATTAAAATAGAGGCAAAAATTATACTCTTTTTAAATATTTTTTGTGGTCCTGAAAAGGACCGATTGTTTTTATATAAGAACTGTACGATGTTAATTATGATAAATGTTGTCATTATCCATTTAATTTAAGCACGTTCGCCACGAATACGTCTGGCCAATTGAATATCTTTTGGCATAATAGTAACGCGTTTAGCATGGATGGCACACAAGTTTGTATCTTCGAAGAGACCAACCAAATAAGCTTCACTTGCTTCCTGAAGGGCCATCACAGCGGAACTCTGGAAACGCAAATCAGTTTTGAAGTCTTGAGCAATTTCACGAACCAAACGTTGGAAGGGCAATTTGCGGATCAATAATTCAGTACTCTTCTGATAGCGACGAATTTCACGCAATGCAACTGTACCTGGACGGAAACGATGTGGCTTCTTAACACCGCCGGTAGCTGGTGCACTTTTACGTGCTGCCTTGGTAGCCAATTGTTTACGTGGTGCTTTGCCACCAGTAGATTTACGGGCAGTTTGCTTAGTACGAGCCATTTTTCACTACACTTTATTTTTTCTTTATCAAACACTAGGCAATAACACTGAAACACTGTTAACACACGATTAGTTGCGTCTGGCTTGGCATGCTCGGTATATATAGAAAAATTCGTAGAACGAATAGTGGTGTGTGTGTGTTTTTGAGTATACGATGGTGGATGATATTTTCGTTTATTTCTTAGCTAGACGCGTACAGAATTATAATACTTTCTCGCTCTATTGTTAGTTGAATTTGGTATAAATATAAGTTTCATCGGGTATAATGTTAACAGTTCTTGTGTATAGTTTGTGAAGTGTATTTGAAGTGAAAATAAAAAGTGACTGAAAATGACAGGTCGTGGTAAAGGTGGTAAAGGCTTGGGAAAAGGTGGCGCAAAACGTCATCGTAAAGTGTTGCGTGATAACATTCAAGGTATTACTAAGCCAGCTATTAGACGATTGGCTCGTCGTGGTGGTGTAAAACGTATTTCTGGATTAATCTACGAAGAAACCCGTGGAGTTCTGAAAGTGTTTTTGGAAAATGTGATCCGTGATGCCGTCACTTATACTGAACATGCTAAAAGGAAAACAGTCACCGCCATGGATGTTGTCTATGCATTGAAAAGACAGGGTCGTACTTTGTACGGTTTCGGCGGTTAAATACATTTTTAATATTAATATCGATACAATGACATTTTAAAAACAATCGGTCCTTTTCAGGACCACGAATATTTTTAAAAAAGAGATGGTTTTTTTTATACATATGTATGTATGTATGTATGTATATATTTGAATATCTATGTACATATAAGGAATTTTTCTTAAATTTATTTTAAATAAAAGTGATATATTTATAATTGTGTGTAACCAATGGCATACAAAAGAATTAGTTGTTTCGAAAATAAAAAACGAGTGAATGCTGTTACTACATACATACATACTTATATATGTATGTATGTATATATTGTATTTCCAGCTGCAAATGTTATTTGGTCGAAGTACACAATATAATAGGTGAAAACAAAAAAAATAAATGAAGCTGTACAATAAAAACGTTCATCCATACATACATAAGTATGCACATTCGCTTAAATACGACACAAAGTTCTTTGTTAAAACACGACTTCACTTCATTTTATACACATAAAGACTTCTTGATTAAAAACACGAAGCTAGTGCGTGATCGTATGAGGCACAAGCAAACAAGAGAGCATAGAAATAATGTACATAAATATTTTTAATGTATTGTATTTAAGTATCTACATATGTGTTTCTATTAATTCTTCACCTCTAAAAATAATAATCGTTTTAAACAAAATTTCTCTTTTGAAAAAAAAATTGTCGTCCTGAAAAGGAAGGTTGGTTAATATATGTACATATGTACGTACGTTGGTTTGTTTACATTGTATTATTTTAGCAATAAATTGAAATAACTTAAGCCTTCTTTTCAGTTTTCTTAGGCAACAAAACAGCTTGAATGTTGGGTAAGACACCACCTTGAGCAATGGTCACACCTGAGAGTAATTTATTTAATTCTTCATCATTGCGGATGGCCAATTGTAAATGACGTGGAATAATTCTTGTCTTCTTGTTATCACGAGCAGCATTGCCAGCCAATTCAAGAACTTCAGCTGCCAAATATTCCATAACGGCAGCTAAATATACTGGAGCTCCGGCACCAACACGTTCAGCATAATTGCCTTTACGCAACAAACGATGAATACGGCCGACGGGAAATTGCAAACCAGCACGATTTGAACGAGACTTTGCCTTGCCTTTAACTTTACCACCTTTACCACGACCAGACATTATTCACTTGGATTTTTTTTTTTATTTACTTTTATTTGAACACTTCACAAGAGCACTGTTAACACAAACTGTTGAAATATTGCATTATATCGTGGGTATTTATAGTTTTGCTGAGCTCTTAATTATACGATTAAGGGTGATTTGTGTATACAGAGCCGAAGAGAAACGATGTATTTTGTGCGCTTACAAAAATGTATATAAAGTGTGGCTATTAGATGAAAATTGAAAATTTGTGAACAGTGTGAAGAAAGTGTTTGTGAAGTGAAGATTAAATTGTGAATAATGCCTCCTAAGACTAGTGGTAAAGCAGCAAAGAAGGCTGGCAAAGCCCAAAAAAATATTACCAAGAGTGAGAAGGGAAAGAAGCGTAAGCGCAAAGAAAGTTATGCCATCTACATTTACAAAGTATTGAAGCAAGTACATCCTGATACTGGTATTTCATCGAAGGCTATGAGTATCATGAACAGTTTTGTTAATGATATTTTTGAGCGTATTGCCGCTGAAGCCTCTCGTTTGGCTCACTACAACAAGCGTTCAACAATTACCAGTCGAGAAATTCAAACTGCTGTCCGTTTGTTGTTGCCCGGTGAATTGGCCAAGCATGCTGTTAGCGAAGGTACTAAAGCAGTAACCAAATATACCAGCTCCAAGTAAACGTTTTTCGTATTTTATTTCGCAACAATAATGAAAAAGAAACAACAAAGGCCCTTTTCAGGGCCACAAAATTATTTTTAAAAAGAGATAGTCGATTTTTTAAAACAAAAAATTATGAAAAGAGAATCAAATTAAACAAACATTTGCTGATATTTATATATGTATGTATGTACGTAGGCTAAAGTTCGTAATGCAATAATCAGAGATAAATTAAACATTATTAATATATCAAGCAACGAAGGAAAAAAAGTTTTTTTTTATTGTAATGAATATGGTAAAAATGTGTGGGTAATATTGAAATGATAGAAATAAAAAAATCTGTATTATTGTTGTTGTGTATGTTATATAAGTATGTAACAATTTGATGCTGAACAAGAGAGCGAATTTTAAGCAGAGGATAAATACATGCATATGTATATATACATAAATAAAACTGTGTGTGCATGTGTAAATGATTGTTTTTCTTTTATGTATCTATTCTTGAACATTTGGAAGGCACTTTTCATTTTTTCAAAGAGAATGTGTTAATTTTGCAAATAAAATTAATTATTGAAATTGGTTCATTAAATAATGGCGGAGTTTATAAATAAATACATGTATGTACTATTTATGTATCTACTATTTATAAAAAAAAAAAAAAATATATCATTAATAGGTATTTGTAATTTGATCTCTTTAAAAAAAAAAATTTGTAGCCCTGAAAAGGGCTTTTTATTTTGGAAATAATCTTCTTTTCGAATATCGAAAAATAGTTTAGATATTTACTTTTTAGCGACGGTCTTTTTGGCAGCTGGTTTTTTAGCTGCTGGTGCGGCTTTTTTTGGTTTCGCTGCAACGGCACTCTTAGCTTTAGGTGCTTTTGGTTTAGTTGCTGGTGCCTTTTTGGCGGGTTTCGCCTTAACTGTACCTGCTTTTTTCACAGTTTTCACCTTGGCCTTTTCTGTCTTCTTCTTTTCAGCAGTCTTCTTTGCGGCCGATGGTTTCTTTGCGGCGGTTGCTGCCTTTTTGGCAACTTTAGCCTTCTTCTTTTTATCAGCGGCAGCAGCTGAGGACTTTTTCTTTTCAGCGGCTGGCTTCTTTGCTTTTGGATCCTTTGAAGCGGCAGCAGATAATTTAAATGAACCAGAAGCACCCTTACCTTTAGTTTGAATTAATTTTCCACTAGTTACAGCACTCTTTAAATATCTTTTAATGAAAGGAGCCAATTTTTGAGCATCTACCTTGTAAGTACTGGTAAGGTATTTTTTAATCGCTGGCAGAGATGAACCACCACGTTCTTTTAATGTTTTGATGGCAGCGTCAACCATTTGATGGGTTGGTGGGTGAGTAGGGACACTAGATGGTTTTTTGGCCTTTACAGCTTTTTTTGCTTTCTTCTCGGCAGCTGGGGCGGCAACTGGAGACGCGCTGGATACAACAACTGCAGAATCCGACATGATTTATTTTATTTACGCACTTTATAATAAATACACTTGAAAAAGCACCACTTTTAATTAAACACACAAATTACTATAAAACATTCATTTCATTTCATATTTATTTACCCATATATCTTATTACTATTACATTAGTTCTTAAACTAGTATTTCTTAAGCTATTCCTTACATATTATTACATATTCTTCAAGGACTACCAATCCATTTATTATTATTATTAGCAGCAGAGCCACGACATTTTTACGTTTTGCTTTTAATTTCTCTTATATATATATTCCCCAAAAAAGGGATTAAAAAGGGGAGGCCTTTGTTTATCTTACATACTAAAGAAAACACTTATAACTAATAACACAACAAAAAACACAAATTCACAGTTATAAAAAAACATAAAAACTTATAAGCTAGGGATAGACAAATATTTACAGAAGGAAAGAAATTTTTTACAATAGAGCTTATTGAGAAGTAATATATACAGTATTTTCTACATCTAAAGTGTTAAGCCTTCTGTGGTAAAACAGGAGGTCTGCATCTCTATATAGAAGACCAGCTTCCTCAAGGTTCAGCATATCTACAGGACAAAGGTATCTAGCGTTGCGGAGGGCTCTAAGATTACCTAAACTATCAAAACAGTTGCAAATCAAGATATTCTCTGAGGATTGCGCCCTTACAAGAAACCTGAGGGCACTATCCACCATAAATCGATCTATCCTACCAAAGTCTACAGATCGATATATGACGTCACACGATGGTCTGCGCCATATCCCATCATGAGTCAATTGCCGCCTCAAACCCAGACAAGCAATTAGGACTGACCTCTCCCATCTCCTCAGCCTCTCCATCTGGCAGGATGAAATCCTAAACCAAGCTGGGAATGCGTAGGAAATAAGAGGTCGAATAATCTGCCTATATAACAACAGACGTACTCTTGTGTCCAGGCCACCATTCCGCCTTAAGACTCCCTGATAAGCTGAAAAAACTCGTTTACTACGCTCAAGTATGCTATCAATATGACGATGAAATTCAAAGTTCTCAGAGAATATCACCCCAAGATATCTCATCCGGTCCGAATTTCGAATGATCGCATCACCAATCTTGACACATGGTACATATCTTCTACAATTACGATATAGATATCTGCGCCTACCTTTGAACATTACAGCCACCGTCTTCTCTAGGTTCAAGTTTAGTCTCCATTTTTTAAAATACTGACCAAGTATCGTCAAATAATCATTTAGTCGTTCATTCATTGCTTCTGCTCTAGGACCTGTAGAAGTCACTAGAATGTCATCAGCATATATAAGAAGCAGATCACCCGCCCGAGGCTGCGGTATGTCTGAGACAAAAACGTTGTAGAGGACAGGTCCCAACAACGAACCCTGTGGTACTCCTGCAGTAATGGGCCGTATGTCTGAAACAGTATTTCCAATACGAACTCGAAATGAACGATCGCTAAGAAAACTGGAAATCAGTCGACATAGACTTGTTCCAAATCCCATTTCCATAAGCTTGAAAATAAGGCCGTCATGCCAAACTGTATCAAAAGCCTTGGCAAAGTCAAGGCTCACAGCTATTGTCGGATATCTATTATTTAGACCCCTGACTACATGATCCGAAAAAACTGTAAGGGCATGAGATGTGGAATGAGCTCTCCGGAAACCAAATTGGAAATCCCCTTACTATAAAACAAGGTAATTTTTGCTTACATGCTAGGTATGAGAAGTTCATAGTAGTCATCGTTTATAGATTGCTAAATTTTTAGTGCGAGCGCGTAAAAATTTTAACAAAACTTTTTTTATATTTGCATTTTTTTCTTGAAGATTTTATCAAAATTATTATAAATTTTTTAATACATATCTTACTTAGATATTCTAAAATGGTTGTAAAATTTAAAAAGACATATTCACTAATTATAAAAACTTTTATGATCGTTTTCTTGGCAAGAATCTGAAAATTATATTGCAAATTATTAATAAAACTTTTATTTTTTTTAGCAAATTAAACAAATTCTTCTAACAAAACTATTTCATGTGAAACTTGTATATGTTTTCTTTATGTTAAAAAAGCAATATTTAAGTTTTATCAAATTTTCGATTTTTAAAAATTATTTTAAAATTTTGTCCATGACAACGAAAATTTCTCATATTCGCTTTTTCTATAGACGTTTTTTCTTTATCCTAATGAACGAAAAATGGACAATAAACCAAACTAATCAAAATTAAAATAGATTTCATCAAATAGTTTAATAAAAAGTAATCCAATAGTTATAGTTTTCATATTTTAAACATGAAAAAATGCAATTAAAATTGTAGAAATTCAACTGTACCCTAAAATACGCGCATACACAGCAATCGAAGTAACGAAATAAATATTTTCAGTTGTTTCTAAATTTCTTTTGATATTGAATATATTTTATTTAATAAAAAGTATTCCAAAAGTTATAGTTTTCTTATTTTAGATCTGGAAGAAGTTTTTGGAACTACATCCCAAAGAATCGTTAACGTACATTGAAACATGGTCATGAATTCTTTATTTACACACAACACCAATTAATCTATTAAAAAGAAGACCACACCTATTTAATGTATTAACATAATGTATTTTAATACTATTAAAATAATATAAGTAAAAAAAAAAGAAAAAAAGAAAGTGTTGCAGAAGATTCTAAAAATCGATAGAGATTAATACAAAACAAATTACAATCTCCTTTATTTAATTATTACCCAATAAATATTTGGCACACCAAATGCCGACGGACAATGTTTCTTTTTCTTACTCTGGCAGTAGCGTTTCTATACAATAATAAATACATATGTATATATACGAGTATGTATGCATTCAACGACTTTTTAGTTTATTTTGTTAGCAAACGATCAAAAACAAATGTTACATTATTGATCGTGAAAAAGCATCTCCTTTTCAATGTGGATTTGATCCCAAATCTTCTTCCCGTATTCCATTTTCTTTACGATTTTTTTTAATTACAATTATTTTTTTAATTTTTGATGTAGAAATTGCATTAATTACCCAATAAATATTTGGCACGCCAAATGCCGACGGCGAATATTTCTTTTTCTTAATCTGGCAGTAGTTTCTATACAATAATAAATATATACATACATAGTATGTATTCAACGACTTCTTAGTGTCATGTACTTATATATACTTATGGAGCAGAAAATATTAATAAGGAATTTTTTTTTGGTATATGTATCTATAATGTATGCAAATCATCTTTATAGAGCAACAACTAAATAAACATTCATTGAAATCACTCTATTATGTTAAATAAATTTAGGTTTATTATTTTTGGTTTTTTTTATTAAAATAGAGGCAAAAATTATACTCTTTTTAAATATTTTTTGTGGTCCTGAAAAGGACCGATTGTTTTTATATAAGAACTGTACGATGTTAATTATGATAAATGTTGTCATTATCCATTTAATTTAAGCACGTTCGCCACGAATACGTCTGGCCAATTGAATATCTTTTGGCATAATAGTAACGCGTTTAGCATGGATGGCACACAAGTTTGTATCTTCGAAGAGACCAACCAAATAAGCTTCACTTGCTTCCTGAAGGGCCATCACAGCGGAACTCTGGAAACGCAAATCAGTTTTGAAGTCTTGAGCAATTTCACGAACCAAACGTTGGAAGGGCAATTTGCGGATCAATAATTCAGTACTCTTCTGATAGCGACGAATTTCACGCAATGCAACTGTACCTGGACGGAAACGATGTGGCTTCTTAACACCGCCGGTAGCTGGTGCACTTTTACGTGCTGCCTTGGTAGCCAATTGTTTACGTGGTGCTTTGCCACCAGTAGATTTACGGGCAGTTTGCTTAGTACGAGCCATTTTTCACTACACTTTATTTTTTCTTTATCAAACACTAGGCAATAACACTGAAACACTGTTAACACACGATTAGTTGCGTCTGGCTTGGCATGCTCGGTATATATAGAAAAATTCGTAGAACGAATAGTGGTGTGTGTGTGTTTTTGAGTATACGATGGTGGATGATATTTTCGTTTATTTCTTAGCTAGACGCGTACAGAATTATAATACTTTCTCGCTCTATTGTTAGTTGAATTTGGTATAAATATAAGTTTCATCGGGTATAATGTTAACAGTTCTTGTGTATAGTTTGTGAAGTGTATTTGAAGTGAAAATAAAAAGTGACTGAAAATGACAGGTCGTGGTAAAGGTGGTAAAGGCTTGGGAAAAGGTGGCGCAAAACGTCATCGTAAAGTGTTGCGTGATAACATTCAAGGTATTACTAAGCCAGCTATTAGACGATTGGCTCGTCGTGGTGGTGTAAAACGTATTTCTGGATTAATCTACGAAGAAACCCGTGGAGTTCTGAAAGTGTTTTTGGAAAATGTGATCCGTGATGCCGTCACTTATACTGAACATGCTAAAAGGAAAACAGTCACCGCCATGGATGTTGTCTATGCATTGAAAAGACAGGGTCGTACTTTGTACGGTTTCGGCGGTTAAATACATTTTTAATATTAATATCGATACAATGACATTTTAAAAACAATCGGTCCTTTTCAGGACCACGAATATTTTTAAAAAAGAGATGGTTTTTTTTATACATATGTATGTATGTATGTATGTATATATTTGAATATCTATGTACATATAAGGAATTTTTCTTAAATTTATTTTAAATAAAAGTGATATATTTATAATTGTGTGTAACCAATGGCATACAAAAGAATTAGTTGTTTCGAAAATAAAAAACGAGTGAATGCTGTTACTACATACATACATACTTATATATGTATGTATATATTGTATTTCCAGCTGCAAATGTTATTTGGTCGAAGTACACAATATAATAGGTGAAAACAAAAAAAATAAATGAAGCTGTACAATAAAAACGTTCATCCATACATACATAAGTATGCACATTCGCTTAAATACGACACAAAGTTCTTTGTTAAAACACGACTTCACTTCATTTTATACACATAAAGACTTCTTGATTAAAAACACGAAGCTAGTGCGTGATCGTATGAGGCACAAGCAAACAAGAGAGCATAGAAATAATGTACATAAATATTTTTAATGTATTGTATTTAAGTATCTACATATGTGTTTCTATTAATTCTTCACCTCTAAAAATAATAATCGTTTTAAACAAAATTTCTCTTTTGAAAAAAAAATTGTCGTCCTGAAAAGGACGGTTGGTTAATATATGTACATATGTACGTACGTTGGTTTGTTTACATTGTATTATTTTAGCAATAAATTGAAATAACTTAAGCCTTCTTTTCAGTTTTCTTAGGCAACAAAACAGCTTGAATGTTGGGTAAGACACCACCTTGAGCAATGGTCACACCTGAGAGTAATTTATTTAATTCTTCATCATTGCGGATGGCCAATTGTAAATGACGTGGAATAATTCTTGTCTTCTTGTTATCACGAGCAGCATTGCCAGCCAATTCAAGAACTTCAGCTGCCAAATATTCCATAACGGCAGCTAAATATACTGGAGCTCCGGCACCAACACGTTCAGCATAATTGCCTTTACGCAACAAACGATGAATACGGCCGACGGGAAATTGCAAACCAGCACGATTTGAACGAGACTTTGCCTTGCCTTTAACTTTACCACCTTTACCACGACCAGACATTATTCACTTGGATTTTTTTTTTTATTTACTTTTATTTGAACACTTCACAAGAGCACTGTTAACACAAACTGTTGAAATATTGCATTATATCGTGGGTATTTATAGTTTTGCTGAGCTCTTAATTATACGATTAAGGGTGATTTGTGTATACAGAGCCGAAGAGAAACGATGTATTTTGTGCGCTTACAAAAATGTATATAAAGTGTGGCTATTAGATGAAAATTGAAAATTTGTGAACAGTGTGAAGAAAGTGTTTGTGAAGTGAAGATTAAATTGTGAATAATGCCTCCTAAGACTAGTGGTAAAGCAGCAAAGAAGGCTGGCAAAGCCCAAAAAAATATTACCAAGAGTGAGAAGGGAAAGAAGCGTAAGCGCAAAGAAAGTTATGCCATCTACATTTACAAAGTATTGAAGCAAGTACATCCTGATACTGGTATTTCATCGAAGGCTATGAGTATCATGAACAGTTTTGTTAATGATATTTTTGAGCGTATTGCCGCTGAAGCCTCTCGTTTGGCTCACTACAACAAGCGTTCAACAATTACCAGTCGAGAAATTCAAACTGCTGTCCGTTTGTTGTTGCCCGGTGAATTGGCCAAGCATGCTGTTAGCGAAGGTACTAAAGCAGTAACCAAATATACCAGCTCCAAGTAAACGTTTTTCGTATTTTATTTCGCAACAATAATGAAAAAGAAACAACAAAGGCCCTTTTCAGGGCCACAAAATTATTTTTAAAAAGAGATAGTCGATTTTTTAAAACAAAAAATTATGAAAAGAGAATCAAATTAAACAAACATTTGCTGATATTTATATATGTATGTATGTACGTAGGCTAAAGTTCGTAATGCAATAATCAGAGATAAATTAAACATTATTAATATATCAAGCAACGAAGGAAAAAAAGTTTTTTTTTATTGTAATGAATATGGTAAAAATGTGTGGGTAATATTGAAATGATAGAAATAAAAAAATCTGTATTATTGTTGTTGTGTATGTTATATAAGTATGTAACAATTTGATGCTGAACAAGAGAGCGAATTTTAAGCAGAGGATAAATACATGCATATGTATATATACATAAATAAAACTGTGTGTGCATGTGTAAATGATTGTTTTTCTTTTATGTATCTATTCTTGAACATTTGGAAGGCACTTTTCATTTTTTCAAAGAGAATGTGTTAATTTTGCAAATAAAATTAATTATTGAAATTGGTTCATTAAATAATGGCGGAGTTTATAAATAAATATATGTATGTACTATTTATGTATCTACTATTTATAAAAAAAAAAAAAAATATATCATTAATAGGTATTTGTAATTTGATCTCTTTAAAAAAAAAAATTTGTAGCCCTGAAAAGGGCTTTTTATTTTGGAAATAATCTTCTTTTCGAATATCGAAAAATAGTTTAGATATTTACTTTTTAGCGACGGTCTTTTTGGCAGCTGGTTTTTTAGCTGCTGGTGCGGCTTTTTTTGGTTTCGCTGCAACGGCACTCTTAGCTTTAGGTGCTTTTGGTTTAGTTGCTGGTGCCTTTTTGGCGGGTTTCGCCTTAACTGTACCTGCTTTTTTTTATCCCATCATGAGTCAATTGCCGCCTCAAACCCAGACAAGCAATTAGGACTGACCTCTCCCATCTCCTCAGCCTCTCCATCTGGCAGGATGAAATCCTAAACCAAGCTGGGAATGCGTAGGAAATAAGAGGTCGAATAATCTGCCTATATAACAACAGACGTACTCTTGTGTCCAGGCCACCATTCCGCCTTAAGACTCCCTGATAAGCTGAAAAAACTCGTTTACTACGCTCAAGTATGCTATCAATATGACGATGAAATTCAAAGTTCTCAGAGAATATCACCCCAAGATATCTCATCCGGTCCGAATTTCGAATGATCGCATCACCAATCTTGACACATGGTACATATCTTCTACAATTACGATATAGATATCTGCGCCTACCTTTGAACATTACAGCCACCGTCTTCTCTAGGTTCAAGTTTAGTCTCCATTTTTTAAAATACTGACCAAGTATCGTCAAATAATCATTTAGTCGTTCATTCATTGCTTCTGCTCTAGGACCTGTAGAAGTCACTAGAATGTCATCAGCATATATAAGAAGCAGATCACCCGCCCGAGGCTGCGGTATGTCTGAGACAAAAACGTTGTAGAGGACAGGTCCCAACAACGAACCCTGTGGTACTCCTGCAGTAATGGGCCGTATGTCTGAAACAGTATTTCCAATACGAACTCGAAATGAACGATCGCTAAGAAAACTGGAAATCAGTCGACATAGACTTGTTCCAAATCCCATTTCCATAAGCTTGAAAATAAGGCCGTCATGCCAAACTGTATCAAAAGCCTTGGCAAAGTCAAGGCTCACAGCTATTGTCGGATATCTATTATTTAGACCCCTGACTACATGATCCGAAAAAACTGTAAGGGCATGAGATGTGGAATGAGCTCTCCGGAAACCAAATTGGAAATCCCCTTACTATAAAACAAGGTAATTTTTGCTTACATGCTAGGTATGAGAAGTTCATAGTAGTCATCGTTTATAGATTGCTAAATTTTTAGTGCGAGCGCGTAAAAATTTTAACAAAACTTTTTTTATATTTGCATTTTTTTCTTGAAGATTTTATCAAAATTATTATAAATTTTTTAATACATATCTTACTTAGATATTCTAAAATGGTTGTAAAATTTAAAAAGACATATTCACTAATTATAAAAACTTTTATGATCGTTTTCTTGGCAAGAATCTGAAAATTATATTGCAAATTATTAATAAAACTTTTATTTTTTTTAGCAAATTAAACAAATTCTTCTAACAAAACTATTTCATGTGAAACTTGTATATGTTTTCTTTATGTTAAAAAAGCAATATTTAAGTTTTATCAAATTTTCGATTTTTAAAAATTATTTTAAAATTTTGTCCATGACAACGAAAATTTCTCATATTCGCTTTTTCTATAGACGTTTTTTCTTTATCCTAATGAACGAAAAATGGACAATAAACCAAACTAATCAAAATTAAAATAGATTTCATCAAATAGTTTAATAAAAAGTAATCCAATAGTTATAGTTTTCATATTTTAAACATGAAAAAATGCAATTAAAATTGTAGAAATTCAACTGTACCCTAAAATACGCGCATACACAGCAATCGAAGTAACGAAATAAATATTTTCAGTTGTTTCTAAATTTATTTTGATATTGAATATATTTTATTTAATAAAAAGTATTCCAAAAGTTATAGTTTTCTTATTTTAGATCTGGAAGAAGTTTTTGGAACTACATCCCAAAGAATCGTTAACGTACATTGAAACATGGTCATGAATTCTTTATTTACACACAACACCAATTAATCTATTAAAAAGAAGACCACAACTATTTAATGTATTAACATAATGTATTTTAATACTATTAAAATAATATAAGTAAAAAAAAAAGAAAAAAAGAAAGTGTTGCAGAAGATTCTAAAAATCGATAGAGATTAATACAAAACAAATTACAATCTCCTTTATTTAATTATTACCCAATAAATATTTGGCACACCAAATGCCGACGGACAATGTTTCTTTTTCTTACTCTGGCAGTAGCGTTTCTATACAATAATAAATACATATGTATATATACGAGTATGTATGCATTCAACGACTTTTTAGTTTATTTTGTTAGCAAACGATCAAAAACAAATGTTACATTATTGATCGTGAAAAAGCATCTCCTTTTCAATGTGGATTTGATCCAAAATCTTCTTCCCGTATTCCATTTTCTTTACGATTTTTTTTAATTACAATTATTTTTTTAATTTTTGATGTAGAAATTGCATTAATTACCCAATAAATATTTGGCACGCCAAATGCCGACGGCGAATATTTCTTTTTCTTAATCTGGCAGTAGTTTCTATACAATAATAAATATATACATACATAGTATGTATTCAACGACTTCTTAGTGTCATGTACTTATATATACTTATGTAGCAGAAAATATTAATAAGGAATTTTTTTTGGTATATGTATCTATAATGTGTGCAAATCATCTTTATAGAGCAACAACTAAATAAACATTCATTGAAATCACTCTATTATGTTAATTAAATTTAGGTTTATTATTTTTGGTTTTTTATTAAAATAGACAAAAATTATACTCTTTTTAAATATTTTTTGTGGTCCTGAAAAGGACCGATTGTTTTTATATAAGAACTGTACGATATTAATTATGATAAATGTTGTCATTATCCATTTAATTTAAGCACGTTCGCCACGAATACGTCTGGCCAATTGAATATCTTTTGGCATAATAGTAACGCGTTTAGCATGGATGGCACACAAGTTTGTATCTTCGAAGAGACCAACCAAATAAGCTTCACTTGCTTCCTGAAGGGCCATCACAGCGGAACTCTGGAAACGCAAATCAGTTTTGAAGTCTTGAGCAATTTCACGAACCAAACGTTGGAAGGGCAATTTGCGGATCAATAATTCAGTACTCTTCTGATAGCGACGAATTTCACGCAATGCAACTGTACCTGGACGGAAACGATGTGGCTTCTTAACACCGCCGGTAGCTGGTGCACTTTTACGTGCTGCCTTGGTAGCCAATTGTTTACGTGGTGCTTTGCCACCAGTAGATTTACGGGCAGTTTGCTTAGTACGAGCCATTTTTCACTACACTTTATTTTTTCTTTATCAAACACTAGGCAATAACACTGAAACACTGTTAACACACTATTAGTTGCGTCTGGATTTGATTTGATTGATTTGATTTGATTTTATTGTATCCCATAAAATTTTTCAGTACAAGAAGTCTTAATACTAAGATCAACTTAAAATAATACATTCATATTATTCCTTACATACTAGCGTATCTATCAAGGACATCCTACTTTTATTTTTCTTATAAAGAATGATTTGCAATTTAAATGCATACAGTTTTCAAGGTCTATTATAATTCATATTTTTACTTATATTTTCTAAAAAGGGACTAAAAAAGAGATGCTTTTATAAATTCTTAAATGTTAAAATAAAATAAATCTTAAGACTAGTAAAACAAAACACTTACAAACTACAAAAGAAAAAGAAAAATAAATAAAAAAAAGGTAAAAGGAAAAGGATAGTTTATTGTGCAGTATTATATACTGTGTCACCAATATCTAATGTATTTATTCTTCTATGGTAAAATAGAAGATCTGCACCATTGAAAAGAAGATTAGCCTCTCTGAGGGTCAACAAGTCGGCAGGGGTGAAACACTTCGAAAGCCGAAGAGCGTCCAGATCACCCACCCTATCAAAACATTTTCTAACAAGACTATTGTCAAGGGACCGCGCACTCTCCAAAAATTTAATAGCGCCCTGAATCATATACCCGTCAATTCGAGCATAGCCAGCAGCTGCATAACTAGATCTACAGGACACTTTGCGAAATGTCCCATCACTCCCAATTGTGGGCCTAAGTCCCAGACAGGCGACCAGAATTCGCCGCTCCCACCTCCTTAGTCTCTTCATCTGGCAGGAAGAGATTCCAAACCATACCGGAAAGGCATAAGAGATGAGAGGCCGGATGATCTGACGGTACAAAAGTAGGCGTATTCTCTGGTCAATGCCACCTTTACGTCTAAGAATATACTGATACGCACCAAACACCCTTTTAGTCCCAACCAAAATGCTATCTACGTGTCTATAGTATTCAAATCTATCATTAAAGGTTACACCTAGATACTTCATTCTATCTGAGGTCGCTATAGTGCCCCCACCTATCTCCAAGCTTGGAACGTATGACCTCCAATTGGGATAAATATTTCTGTACTTGCCCTTGAATGCCACGGCAAAAGTCTTTCTAATGTTAAGGTTTAGCCTCCACCTAACAAAATAATCATTAAGGCTATTCAAATAATTATTTAGGCGTCTATTAACCAAACTTGCCCTAGCACCCGAAGCCGCAACAAGAATGTCATCGGCGAATGTTAGTAAAATGTCACCCTCTGGTGGACGAGGTATGTCTGCTATATACAAATTGTACAGCACAGGTCCCAACAATGAACCCTGCGGTACACCAGCAAATATAGATCTCTCGGCGGAAAACGATTCACCAACTCGAACCCTGAATGTTCGCCCTTCGAGGAATGCAGCAACCATCCGACATGTATTCCTATCAAATCCATAAGTTAGCATTTTAAAGATTATACCTTCATGCCAGACAGTATCAAAAGCCTTCGCAAAGTCTAGGCTCACAGCGGCTGTTCCACATCTTCTATTAAAGCCCCTAGAAACAAAATCGGTTAATACCATTAGTGCATGTGTAGTAGATAATCCATGTCGAAACCCAAACTGAAATTCATTTAGAATATTCCTATCTGCAATCGTAAGGTTAATACCACTCAATATAAAGGATTCAAAAAGTTTTCCGAAGGCCGATAGAAGAGATATAGGCCTATAGCCGCTGCACTCCCTGAGATCAGAGCCCCTCCTTGGTATTGGGACGACCAGGGCCGCCTTCCAAGCTCTTGGAAAGTAACCAATATTCAGGCAATGGTTAAAAATGATTGCCAAAAATCGCCACGCAGTCGCATCAGTCTTTCGAAGTACAAAGTCGGGGATGCTGTCCATTCCCGCTGATCTCTTATTCGATCTACGCATTAAAGCGCTACCAACCGCATCAGCATTGACAAATCCCACACTACCAATATCTACCCGTATAGTATCTGCGTCAGCAGTCATTGTCTCCCCGAAAATCGTCAAAGGTGTTGTCCTGTCTAATGTTAGAATGGATTCCCTTATATCCACGTCATGTGAGCTAACCACTGTGTGTGGTAACGCACAAAGTGAGTTGGCTAAGAGATTAGCCTTCCCAATGTCATCATTAACAACCAAGCCGTCAGGACCGTTTAGATTTCTTAGCGCAGGGCGAGCGTTTAATCCCGCTGCTGATTTAACCTTCCAGAATGTCCTGTTATTTAAACGTATACACTGTAAAAAATTTGTCCAGTGCTCCGTTTCAAATTTTGCAATAGCACCCTGTATTATTCTGTCTATGTTTCTTATTTCAGCTTTCAGTACAAGGTGCCTGCTAGGGTCACACCTATGCAATGTTCTTCTAAGCCTCTTTTTGGTTGCGATAAAGCTAAGGATATAAGACGGAAGTTTCAGCATTCCCCTTCCTCGCACGGTAATCTTCGGGATGGAGTATTCCATGGCTTCACGAAACGCTTCATCCATCGCCTCGATGCATCGGTCGATCTCAATCGTTGTACAATTTCTGTCAACTGGCAGTCCCAGACCCGACAGGTTCCCAGATAGTCTATTCCTAAAACGTCGTATGTCAATTTTGTCAAAATCAAACCTCATCCGACATTCCCTCATCAAAAAGTCCCTAGTAGGAAAAGTAAGCTCCACCGCCCTATGCTCAGATTCGTAATCAAACGTACGAACTCCATTCGAAACAGTTGGAATAATGTCAGTTGTTGTCAAAAATATATCAATATAGGATGATAGTACTGCATTTATTCTAGTTGGCCCGTCAGTTTTTAGTACGTCCAGTTCGGGAGTCATCAAAAGAAATTCCCGGAGTTTTCTGCCATTTGTATTGGTGGTGGGGTCACCCCAATACGGATGTTTCGCGTTGAGGTCAGCTCCTATAACTACACTGTATTGATCAGATAATGCTCGAATATGGTCGAAGTACTCATCAGAAATTGCAAATGTAGGTCTGTGATACATAGAAATGACAACAATATCCCTACCATTCACATCACGAATACGAACAGCAGTATTCTCAATTGTGCCTGTATTAAGAACAATCTCTACACATTGATAATTCTCCTTTACAAGTACGGCGGTCCCGCCACCACGACCATTATTTCTGTCACGTCTAAACGTTGTATACCCATTCATGTCGAATCTGTGGCGAGCATTAAGGTGATGCTCGGCCAGCAGAACTATGTCCGGCTTGTGTTCACTTAAAAATAAACCCAAATAATGTCTCTTATGTCTAGAAACGATTGAGTTGACGTTTATAAATATTACTTTTATGAAGTTAGCCATTGCGACCAAGTGAAATTAACATACCTAACAAAGCGCGGGACTTGTCCTCATCAGTTCCTAATGTATGGTAGCTCTTTGCAAAGCTCGAAATTCTGTCAAGACAGTTGAGAAGACCACTGCCAAAGAAGCGTTTACAGTCACGTTCTATAGCATCATATTGCTCAACGGCAACTCCTAGTGAAATATCAGTCGCACGAGAGCCCGATGACACCGAACGACTACCTTCACGACTAGTCCTAGCTGCTGCAGCATAGGAGACACCCTCCTTAACAACACTTTTTGGTGCAAACATAACCCTGGGCCTATTAATACCAACCTCCCTCTTCCGTTGCAGTTTCCTGAGGAGCTCAATGCGCCGTGCACAGTCTTTTGAGCTGGCTACATGTCCCTCACTATTGCAATTTATGCACTTAACAGCCATTCCCACCCTGTTGGACACCTGACCTGTGACTGGATCGGTTACTAACACTTCAACATTATTCTTCTCCCTTGGAGGCACATCGCATTTTCCAGGGCCATGAGACCCACCACACTTTACACACCTGAATGGCATGTGGCAATTAGTCGATACATGTCCAAAGCGCTGGCAGTTGAAGCACTGGATAACACCCTTTCTAACAAACTTCCTAATATTTACCCTGCATCGTAAGATATACCTAATGGCATAAAAGCCACGAATGTCCGAATCTCTAGAGAGTCCAACGACCCATTTGTCATTACCTAATTTCGTCAGACCGGATATAGTGACATTGATCTGGAGGCCCTTCACATATTCTAAAATCTCTTCCGATTCAAAAGAATGCGGAAGTCCCTCTACAACGACTCTATATGGTCGCAGCCCCTTAGGGGTATAGGTATAAAAATCAAGCTGCTTTTCCTCAAGTAGCTGTCTAACCTTCCCATGATCAACAATGGTGCAGGTCCCTATGTTAGCAACATTCTTGCCCAATATTTTAACATTGTAGTTCTTATGGCCTAGCAATGTGTCAATTGTCTTAATAAAGTCTTTTATATTCGCATTATATACAGTAATTACAGGTACCTTTTTACTCTTACCCTCATCTGCAGATTTGCCCGGCGTGGGCACCTTTTCACGAATCCTCTTGTTTGTTGCTGTTATCTTCTTACTCTCCCCACTCGGTTTGGGCGCATTTATATTTATATGGGTTTCATTCAGCTCTACCCTTGGTTCTTCGTTCATCTCTTTATCTGATGCAGCTTCATCTGCCATATCACCATCACTGTCTTCACTTTCACTTTCGCTCTCTTCAGCAATTGGAGCATTCTTTCTATTCTTCATCAAAAGTTCAACTGCATCTTGCAATTTGGCATTTGCACTCATTGTATATTCCAATTTATTTGTTAGGTCATTAATTTCTTTATCTTTCTTTGCAATAATTTCTTGCCAATCTTCCACTGAGACTTGCATTCTAGGTCTTTTTTTTGTTGGGATTCGGACGTTCGTCCTCCTCTATTTTTAAAATTTATGTATAGGCAAATTCACTTCACAAACACTTTCTTCACACTTGAGTTCCACACAAATTGAATTGTGTACGTGCGTTTAATATATATTGCTTAAAGTTTTATCGGTTGCACAAATGCACTTTAAGGGTTGTTTTCACTTGTTTATTGTTTTTCTCACAAATTTCTCCGCAATAGTTGTTATCGCTTCAACAGCTCACACTCAACTTGTTGAAATATTGCATTATATCGTGGGTATTTATAGTTTTGCTGAGCTCTTAATTATACGATTAAGGGTGATTTGTGTATACAGAGCCGAAGAGAAACGATGTATTTTGTGCGCTTACAAAAATGTATATAAAGTGTGGCTATTAGATGAAAATTGAAAGAAAGAGGAAACAAAGGAAGTTGATTGTGAGCTGTTGAAGCGATAACAAGTGTGCGGAATAATTGTGTGTTAATTGTGTATTAAATAATAATTGAACAACAACGATTTGTGTTTGCTTGCGTACCTAAGCAACTTAAAACCCAAAAACATTTGTGGCTCTGTTATTTTTGTAAGAGCACCAAGAGAAAATAAATATTACAAATAAGTGTGTGTGATAAACGCAAAAAATGGAGGAAGACGCAAGTCTGAATCCAAACCCAAACAAAAGGCCGAGAGTTTCTGTTACAGAAGCAGAGCTACATAAAAAAAATGAGCTTTTCATCAGTGAATTAGAACTACTGAAGAAAGATAATGAAAATCTGCGTAAAGCCATTGCAGACCTACAAAATAAAATGGGATATAGTCCTCCCAATAAACAAGCTAATAGCGATACATCTGATGATTCATCTTCCGCCGAAGAAGAAATGTCAACCGAAGAAGAAATGTCAACCGAAGATGAATTGGTAGCCGAAAAACCAAAAATTTCTCAAATAATTCTCTTCAAGAAAAGCCATGCTAATGCCGGAGCTGGCTCATTGGATGATTCTACAACAAAACAATCGAAAAACAAACCAGCAAAAAAAAAAAGATGTCCCAGCCAACAACCAAAGGCCGACGGAACAACAAAAGTACAACATGGGTAAAAGTAAGTCCGTACCAATTATAACGACTTATAATATTAATATTAAATCTGTATGTAATGAGCTAGAAAAAGTTATAGGTCATAAGGACTACAACTTGAAGATTTTAGGGAAGAATGTAACGAACATAGGTGTCTGTACCCTTGAAGATTTTTCCAAACTTAAGGACTTATTAAAAAAGCAGGGTGTCAACTTTTACACTCACACTCCTAAGGTAGAAAGGCCTTTTTCAATAGTTGTTAAAGGACTTTCAGAAAGCTTTGAACCTAATGAGGTACTAGAATACATGCAGGATCTACCGATCAATCTCAAAATTTTGGGACTGCATAAGATTGGAGGAAACAGATGGCTATTTCAGTTAGCCAAAGAATCGGACCTTAGAGGGTTTCGAAATATTAGATTTATTCTGCATTGCAGAGTTTACGTGGAGAAACATTTAAAGAAAGACCTAGTACAATGCTATAAGTGCCAACGTTTCGGCCATGTGGCCATAAACTGTAACATGCCTTTTAGGTGTGTTAAATGTGGGGAATCCCATGGACCAGGAAACTGCAGCGTTCCTTCAAAGAACGATAACAATGCAGATATTTTATTGACAGATCCAAAAACAGGACAGGCTGTTAGGAAAACTGGTTTACCAGTTAAATGTGTCAATTGCGGTACTGAGGGTCATCCTGCTAGTTCTAAGAATTGTCCAAAATGCCTGGAAATTCTTCTTAGAAAGAATCAGAATAGAAACAATACTCCTCAAGTTGTTTATAAACGTCCTACTTCTACTAGTACCAGTACCGGTACCAGCAGTATTGTGAATGGGGTTTATTTTGCCGCTGCTGCTAAATCAGCAGCCACAATGGCCCCTCTAGTCAGAGGTGTTTCTTCCTCTAACTCTCCTAAATTGAATAATAGTGTTAATTTAGCATCTGCCAGGGCTGATTTCAACACTATTGATAATGACTGTAAACGCCTCTTCGGCGGAGATATTCTTTCTTGTTTAGGGAAATTGAAAGGTTTTGCTCGGGAGTATAGGGCACTTAAGGATGACAAAGAAAAATCCCAAGCTCTTCTGGGAATGCTAATATCTTTACAGCATGATGGCTAATTCACTTAAATGTATATTTATAAATGTTAATTCCTTGGTGTCAAGGCACAAAAGACATTACTTAGACTTATTTCTTAGGGAACATCTACCAGATGTACTTTTAGTAGCGGAGCATAAGCTGTCACCTAGGCACTCGTTGGACTTAAGGGGCTACAGCACTTTTCGACAGGATCGACAGGGCGGCCGCGGTGGTGGTACTGCTGTTTTTGTGAAGGATAGTTTAAGCTGTAATAGAATAATGCTGGATTTGGGTTTGATTGAGAATACTGCTGTTAAAATATTTAGGGCTGACGGTAGTTCACTAACTTTTATTTCAATGTACTCGCGGCCACAAGATACATTTTCGCTTTCTGATTTAGATCCCATTTTGGAACTCTCTAGTAGTGGAGGCCTAATAATTGGTGCAGATCTGAATGCTAAGCATTCATATTGGGGTGGCAACTTTTGTAATTCAAAAGGCCGCACCCTCCGTGAATTTCTTCTGTCATGCCCTGATATTGAAATTCATCCGACCAATGGTCCTACTAGAGTGTCTGAGGCGACGTCCTCGTATATAGACTTGATTATGTCATCAAGTGACATACTGCCAGCACCAACAGATCTTGGTAGACTGAGAACGTTGCACTTTGAGTCTGATCACCTAGCAGTACAATTTATTGTTGAGGTTGGTACTCTACGACAGAGAACGATGCCTACAATGTTTAATTTTGATCGTTTGGATAAAGATAGGCTTAATAATATATTAGCCCTTGAACTACCAAATCTTGAACTGCCACTTGACCGTAATGTTTCATCCCGTGAAATTGATAATTCAATTGATTCAATGAATTCGGTATTTAGAAATGCCATGGAGGAAGCTATTCCAAAGGTGCCTATAGCAAATAGAGGATTACGTAAACTTCCGTCTAATATTCTTAGATTTATTTGTGAAAAAAAGAGGCTCAGGAGGATTTTACAGAGAACTGGCGATCCTGGTAGATACTGGATCTTGAAGGCTGAAATAAGAAATTTAGATAGGATTATTCAGGGAGCTATTGCTGAGTTTGAGCAGAAATATTGGACTGATTTCCTCCAAAACATTCGTCTAAGCAGCAAAACATATCGTGATATTAGAAGGGGGGCCGGGATTAAGAAGAAAGTGCCTATTGGTTGTCTAAGGTCTTCGGGGGGATCTTTGCTCACCGAGGATGGCGAAAAGTCTGAGTTATTGGCTGATCGATTTTATGAGGTTCATAGAAATGGTAACAATTTGCGATCGTCTCCCATTGAAAATGCTGTTAACCGAGAGGTTTCAACACTGCAGGACTATCGGCCATCCTTGATCTTTGGAGTGGAGGCATTAGCTGATGGCACTCTTAGAGTTAATGATTCTAGATCCTTTGAGAATGAGATTCTTACACCCAGTGATATAGGATATGCTCTTAAAACTAGAAAGAATAAGAAATCTAGTGGTTGTGATGGAGTTCCAGATTTTATTCTTAGGAAAACAGAGTTGGCTACATGGCGCTATTTAGCGATTTTGTTTAATCATTGTTTTAATATTGGTTATTTCCCTATAAAGTGGAAAGATGCACTTGTTGTTCCGATCCCAAAACCACGCTCTGATTCTAGAGAGGCTAGTAACTACCGACCAATTTCTTTGTTGTCTTCTTTTGGTAAACTAATGGAATGGTTTTTGTTATCTAGAATTCAAAGAAAAATTCAAGATGAAAATATATTTAAGGACTTCCAATTCGGGTTTAAGGGTGGTCATTCGACTTCTCATGCCCTTATGGTTTTCTCTGACTTTGTGACGAGAGGTTTAAATAATAGATGTCCCACACTGGCGGTTAGTTTAGACTTTTGTAAGGCATTTGATACTGCATGGCAGGATGGAATTTTATACAAAATGCTGCATTTAGGCTTTGAACGCTCTACTTGTAAAATGGTAGCAGAATTTTTAAAGGCACGTACTTTTAGGGTGAAAGTAGGAAACGAGGTATCAGACACTCGAGCTGTAGAGTCAGGTGTACCACAAGGGTCTTTGCTAGGCCCCGTCTTATACAATATTTTTATACACGATATCCCGCAGCCTAATGAGGCCGATCTATTATTAATTTATGCTGATGACATACTAGTTGCAATGAATGGACCAAGGGCCCGAACATTAAACAATAGGTTAAACAATTACCTTAGTGTACTATATGAGTACTTCAAGAAATGGGGGCTAAAATTAAATATTGAAAAGACGGAAAGTATACTTATTAAGGGCAGACGTGGCCGCCTTTACCCAAATGCAAGAGGTTATATCCCTCATCTAAGCATTGGCGGCGAAGTTGTAAGAACTTCTGAAAGGATGAGATATCTTGGGGTAATATTTCATGAAAAATTCGAATTCTACAGGCATATAGATTTCATAATAGAGAGGACGAAGAAAGTTTTCTTCATGTACTACGGCATCCTACGCCGCAGGCTGGGTCTTAGTACTAAAGTCAAACTTCTCATTTATAAGCAGATTGTAAGGCCCCTAATTTCATATGCCTTTCCAGTTTGGTATGGGATTTCCTCGCATCAGATGGAACGGCTAAGAATTTGGGAGAGACGGATTCTCCGCTCTTGTCTGGGACTGAGGCCCAGAATGAACCCTGATGGAACTTACCGTTACTGTTATTGTAGGGAGATTTACGATGGTATAGATTTTGAAAGAATAGACGCTTTTCTTATAGGTTCGGCGATTAGATTCCTTGAACGGTCATCCTCTTTGCAGAATGACTTGGTAAGGGAATGTTTTCAAAGGGCTCCAAATCTGGAGACCTTGCAGACTTATCGGTATCTTGCACCGACAAGTCTTTTGGCTTTAAGGGATGGGGAGCTTCTCTATGGAAGAGCAGGGCTCTTGTTTTACCATAGGAGGGTTAACACCCTTGACATATCTGACTTGGTGTATAACACCACACAGTAAATTTTCAATAATATATAAATATATAATTTATTTATTTATTTCTAGTGCCTGATGGGCTTAATTAGTTTTTATGTAGTTTTAAGTATTATTTAGTAAGTAGGATTAGTATGTAAGTAAAATTAAAATGAATGTATTCCTATTTTAATCCTTTTTTGGGAAATGTAAACCGATAGATTTAATTATTTTTAAATGAATGTTAACGGCAAAACTGTTATGTAAACCTACAAATGTAAATTAGTCTTAGAAAAGTACTTTTACGGTAAGAAATTTTAATTAAGAAATGTAGTTTTTAAGAAACATATGTAAAATGAATTTTTTGGATTTAATAAAGATAAAGAAAGAAAGAAAGATGAAAATTGAAAATTTGTGAACAGTGTGAAGAAAGTGTTTGTGAAGTGAAGATTAAATAAATGAATAATGCCTCCTAAGACTAGTGGTAAAGCAGCAAAGAAGGCTGGCAAAGCCCAAAAAAATATTACCAAGAGTGAGAAGGGAAAGAAGCGTAAGCGCAAAGAAAGTTATGCCATCTACATTTACAAAGTATTGAAGCAAGTACATCCTGATACTGGTATTTCATCGAAGGCTATGAGTATCATGAACAGTTTTGTTAATGATATTTTTGAGCGTATTGCCGCTGAAGCCTCTCGTTTGGCTCACTACAACAAGCGTTCAACAATTACCAGTCGAGAAATTCAAACTGCTGTCCGTTTGTTGTTGCCCGGTGAATTGGCCAAGCATGCTGTTAGCGAAGGTACTAAAGCGGTAACCAAATATACCAGCTCCAAGTAAACGTTTTTCGTATTTTATTTCGCAACAATAATGAAAAAGAAACAACAAAGGCCCTTTTCAGGGCCACAAAATTATTTTTAAAAAGAGATAGTCGATTTTTTAAAACAAAAAATTATGAAAAGAGAATCAAATTAAACAAACATTTGCTGATATTTATATATGTATGTATGTACGTAGGCTAAAGTTCGTAATGCAATAATCAGAGATAAATTAAACATTATTAATATATCAAGCAACGAAGGAAAAAAAGTTTTTTTTTATTGTAATGAATATGGTAAAAATGTGTGGGTAATATTGAAATGATAGAAATAAAAAAATCTGTATTATTGTTGTTGTGTATGTTATATAAGTATGTAACAATTTGATGCTGAACAAGAGAGCGAATTTTAAGCAGAGGATAAATACATGCATATGTATATATACATAAATAAAACTGTGTGTGCATGTGTAAATGATTGTTTTTCTTTTATGTATCTATTCTTGAACATTTGGAAGGCACTTTTCATTTTTTCAAAGAGAATGTGTTAATTTTGCAAATAAAATTAATTATTGAAATTGGTTCATTAAATAATGGCGGAGTTTATAAATAAATATATGTATGTACTATTTATGTATCTACTATTTATAAAAAAAAAAAAAATATATCATTAATAGGTATTTGTAATTTGATCTCTTTAAAAAAAAAAATTTGTAGCCCTGAAAAGGGCTTTTTATTTTGGAAATAATCTTCTTTTCGAATATCGAAAAATAGTTTAGATATTTACTTTTTAGCGACGGTCTTTTTGGCAGCTGGTTTTTTAGCTGCTGGTGCGGCTTTTTTTGGTTTCGCTGCAACGGCACTCTTAGCTTTAGGTGCTTTTGGTTTAGTTGCTGGTGCCTTTTTGGCGGGTTTCGCCTTAACTGTACCTGCTTTTTTCACAGTTTTCACCTTGGCCTTTTCTGTCTTCTTCTTTTCAGCAGTCTTCTTTGCGGCCGATGGTTTCTTTGCGGCGGTTGCTGCCTTTTTGGCAACTTTAGCCTTCTTCTTTTTATCAGCGGCAGCAGCTGAGGACTTTTTCTTTTCAGCGGCTGGCTTCTTTGCTTTTGGATCCTTTGAAGCGGCAGCAGATAATTTAAATGAACCAGAAGCACCCTTACCTTTAGTTTGAATTAATTTTCCACTAGTTACAGCACTCTTTAAATATCTTTTAATGAAAGGAGCCAATTTTTGAGCATCTACCTTGTAAGTACTTGGCAGAGATGAACCACCACGTTCTTTTAATGTTTTGATGGTAGCGTCAACCATTTGATGGGCTGGTGGGTGAGTAGGGACACTAGATGGTTTTTTGGCCTTTACAGGGGGGTTATTATGTATTTCGATTCGAATCGGAAAATTTACGAATTCGTATAAATGGGATTACATAGAACGACTTTCGAAAATTTATTTCCGAACGTTCGTAAATTATGGGAATTTTTTTAATCCCTCTCGGAAAGCAAGAAAATCCCTTTCGAAAGTGCACCTATGTAGTACGAAAGCAAATGTCAAAAGTGTTATTTACGTACATATTTTTTCCGAATGCCATTTTGATTGCGTAAATCTTATAGTTTTTGTTTTTAAGTTCTTAAAAAAAAATTATTGATTTTAACTGCCTATTTCACAATGTTGAATGAATTTTTAATATTTTTTTATTCGTATAATTTCATTTGAAGCGAAAACAATTTCTAAAATTTTTTTTATTAAATGTATTTGTACGAATGAAAAAAAAAAATATAAAATCTTTCGACATCGTGAAATCGGCAGTAAGTCATTATTATTGGATTTTAGCACGTAAAGTAATGTGAGGCATTTTTTTTATGAATCTAAGCGAAATATTTACGCTACGTTCACATTTATTAAATATTTGTCCAAAGTAACGTAACTACTAGTTTTGCTTAGGGATAGTGTAATTTAACTTGGTTTTTATAATGCAAAATAAAATTAATTATTCTACAAAAAAGTATAAACAGTGCGAACCCTTAAATAAAAATATATTTGAATTAAAAGAAATAGATTATTAGTTTATTTTTTGAATGTTTTTCACACGAAAATTCATAATGATCCATGTGTCGTTTATAAATTTTCTTTGGAATCTCTGAAACAAAATCTTCCACATTCCCACAACTAAACACTATCCATAATTAATTATCCATAGTTAATTGTGTATTTTTAAATTTGCACTTAAAATGATTAAACATAATTTTGACATTTGCATAAAACA
This sequence comes from Lypha dubia, assembly GCA_947311025.1. Lineage (NCBI taxonomy): Eukaryota > Metazoa > Arthropoda > Insecta > Diptera > Tachinidae > Lypha > Lypha dubia. The sequence goes on from OX371261.1 coordinate 88,706,556, forward strand.
ATGCAAAGTGCTACCAAGTTTTAACATATAAAATATGTCATCAATTGAAAATGTCCCTTAAAATTATTAAAACAACTCTGCAGGCCTTTCGAACGTACTACATAATACGATTTTATTTTCGATTCGGAAATTCCTTTCGAAAACATTTTCGATTCGAATCGAAATACATAATAACCCCCCAGCTTTTTTTGCTTTCTTCTCGGCAGCTGGGGCGGCAACTGGAGACGCGCTGGATACAACAACTGCAGAATCCGACATGATTTATTTTACTTACGCACTTTATAATAAATACACTTGAAAAAGCACCACTTTTAATTAAACACACAAATTACTATAAAACAAGGTAATTTTTGCTTACATGCTAGGTATGAGAAGTTCATAGTAGTCATCGTTTATAGATTGCTAAATTTTTAGTGCGAGCGCGTAAAAATTTTAACAAAACTTTTTTTATATTTGCATTTTTTTCTTGAAGATTTTATCAAAATTAATATAAATTTTTTAATACATATCTTACTTAGATATTCTAAAATGGTTGTAAAATTTAAAAAGACATATTCACTAATTATAAAAACTTTTATGATCGTTTTCTTGGCAAGAATCTGAAAATTATATTGCAAATTATTAATAAAACTTTTATTTTTTTTAGCAAATTAAACAAATTCTTCTAACAAAACTATTTCATGTAAAACTTGTATATGTTTTCTTTATGTTAAAAAAGCAATATTTAAGTTTTATCAAATTTTCGATTTTTAAAAATTATTTTAAAATTTTGTCCATGACAACGAAAATTTCTCATATTCGCTTTTTCTATAGACGTTTTTTCTTTATCCTAATGAACGAAAAATGGACAATAAACCAAACTAATCAAAATTAAAATAGATTTCATCAAATAGTTTAATAAAAAGTAATCCAATAGTTATAGTTTTCATATTTTAAACATGAAAAAATGCAATTAAAATTGTAGAAATTCAACTGTACCCTAAAATACGCGCATACACAGCAATCGAAGTAACGAAATAAATATTTTCAGTTGTTTCTAAATTTATTTTGATTTTGAATATATTTTATTTAATAAAAAGTATTCCAAAAGTTATAGTTTTCTTATTTTAGATTAGTTTTCTTATTTTTAGATTAGAAGAAGTTTTTGGAACTATGTACATCCCAAAGAATCGTTAACGTACATTGAAACATGGTCATTGGTGACTTCAATGGCTGGAACACCTTGGGGGGTCCACATCCAACAACAATAGAGGCATCTTACTCGAAAACGTTATACAGCAAACTGGGTTATGTATTTTAAACGACAGCAGCCCCACTCACTTTTCTTCCCACAACACCTTCACTAACATAGATCTATCACTTTGCTCGATAAATATACTACCCTCAACAGCCTGGACCATTCTTAAGGATTTACACGGGAGTGACCATTTTCCAATAGTTATATCCGTAAAAATTTCTGAGGACAACACAAGCACAACTAAAATAAACAAATATCTGCTTCATTTAGCAGATTGGGAAAATTATTCGAAAAAAGCACAATACGAAATTTCAAAACGACATACAACATCCTCCAGCAACAAACAGGCAGCCGCCATTACGAAATCAATTCACGTAGCAGCCAATATGCATATTCCCCAATCAAGGCTGACAACAAAAACAGAACGCACCCCAGTCCCATGGTGGAGCTCGTCCCTAGCCATTTTACGAAATAAAAAGATGAAAAGCTGGCAACAATTCAAAGCAAGGCCAACACCAGAGAACCTTATATTGTATAAAAAAAACAACTCACAATTTCGCAGAGAAGTAAAAAAAGATTAATACTCTAGTTTTGAAAAATACACCCAATCAATAAACAGGAACACTTCAATCTCAGAAATATGGTCAAAAATAAACAGAATCTCCCGTAAAGGCTCATCTAACACCATAAAAGCAATAGACACTCCCGATGAAACTTTAATTGACCCATTAAAAATTGCGAATTATTTTGGGAAAGTTTGGGCAGAATACGCCTCTGACTCAAACTTCTCCTCACTATTCAATACTTCAAAACACTCATTCGATGAATCGATTAATAACACTAGAGACGAAAAAGCACTATTACTTGAAGCACCAATAACGCTACTTGAACTTAATAATTGTTTGAACAGAGTTAAAGGCACAACACCTGGACACGACCGAATATCCTATCAAATGATTAAAGCTGTACCCCACGGTAGCAAGGAAATTCTACTTAATCTATACAACACAATATTTGAGAGCGGCATCATCCCACACTCTTGGAAACTATCAACAATAGTCCCAATACCGAAATCAAACGAAACATCTTCAATCAATGCTTACCGTCCCATATCCTTACTTCCATGTCTCTCCAAAGTCATCGAAAGAATCATAGCTACCAGACTTTCATGGTTTTAAGAAAATAAAAACATCATAGCTAAGGAACAAGTAGCTTTCAAACCAAACAAAGGTTGTGATGATGCACTATTGCACATAGATTACTACATCACAAAGGCGTTATCGGCGAGAAATCATGTGACTATTCTATCGATTGACTTCGAAAGGGCATTTGATAGAATTGGATCCCACGTGATATTACGCGCCCTAAAGTCATGGAAAATTGGACCCAAAATCTTTAAATTCATAAAATCTTTTTTGTCCAACAGACGTTTCAAAGTTAGAATCAATGGCAAAACGTCAAAAACTTACCCCTTAATAATCGGTATTCCACAAGGATCACCTCTCTCTGTCATCCTATTTCAAATCGCTTTTAATGAAGTTAGCAAAATAATAAAAGCAAACAGCCACATTGATCACTGCTTATATGCTGATGATCTATACGTCCTTTGCAAAAAAAATGATAACAGCTCGACTAACAACATCTTATGTAACATTCTTCAAGATATTAAAAAATGGACTGATGACACTGGAGCAAGAATTTCCCTAGAAAAAACTAAGAAATTCCACATTTGCAGGAAGCACTATTGCGACTCGGATAATTACCTCATTCAAACCGACGGATTAACAATAGAAAATGTAGAGAAACTACGTATTCTGGGACTAACTTTCTCAAGGAGATACAACTGGAAAAATCATCTACTACAGCTTAAAAAATCAATTACATCTCGCTCCAATATCATACGTTACCTATCTTCAAAAAGTTTTGTACATATAAACACACTAACTTATCTCACCAAGACACTAATATTAAGTAAAATTGACTACGGTCTTTATATATACGGCAATACCTGTCAAACAAACATCAACATCATTAAGTCTACTTACCATCAAGCTGCCAGAGCCTGTGTTTACGGATTTAGAACAACCCCCATCGAGAACATACTACAAGAAGCCAATCTCCCTTCAATAACTGACAGGATACATCAATCAAAATACAGAATTTTACCTAAACTCCTCAATAGCACAAACTCAATCTTAGACACAGACATCTCTGCTATCATCACTGCAAAAAGACCTAAACGCATAAGTTCTGCGATAGACCTATCCCTATCACTATGTTCAAAGGTGCCTGTACCACTTGTGACAACGAAAAAGTACATAAACAATCCCCCTTGGAAATTCAACAATAATTGCCTCGACTTATCTCTAGCTAAATACAAAAAGGACAACACACCAAAAAATATATTCCTCAGCTTATTATCAGAACAGGAAAACTACCTAAGGACAAACAACTGGCGTTTCTTCTACACAGATGGCACAAAATCCCAGAGCAATATACCTGCTTACGCCGTCGTAGACGAAGATGGCAACAACCTTATTTTGGGCACAATGTTCGAAAACTCATCGGTCTTTTCAGCAGAAGCAAGCGCGATCTTTCAGGCAATACGCCTTATTGTAGCAGACAAAAGGAAAACAGTGATTTTTACCGACAGCCTTTCAGTAATCAAATCCATAAGCAAGCCGTTTACCAGCAGCTGGAATATAATTATTAAAATTAGGGACGCTTTAGTTACCAACCAAAATTTAATAAAAATACACTGGTATTATCGGTAACGAAAAAGCAGACATTGCCGCCAAGTATGCATCTTACGCCCCCATCATCACAGACTCTGTAAACGAAAAAAACGACATCCGCCACCACGTTAACGCCAACGTCAGGAAAATGCTTCGATCCAAACCACTCACTCACTACCACTATTCGAACATAAATCCACACCACATCCATCCAATCTATCCCATCGACGTTGGTAAAAATAAAATTAGAACATTTTCCCGACTACGACTAGGACACATCATCTTCTCGCATGAATGGCTTTTAAAAAAACAGCCTCAAGCCCCAACCTGCAATCTGTGTAACAGAGACCTCACAATAAAACACGTACTTATAGAATGTCCATCATATTCCAACATTAGACGCAAACTATTAGGAAATATTTCCGCCTTAACATATAATATAAAATTAAAAGTATTTATATATCCTATTGTGAAAATTTAATGACGATCGGTCCAGTAGTTAAGACTATATTACGATTTTTAATTTTCCTAAAAAGGGGCGTGGTCGCACCCACTTTTCTCCTGGTACGTATTCCAAATTATGCCAATACCACATGTACCAAATATCATCGACGTAGGTCAAAAAATGCCCAAAATATGGCGATTTAAATTTTTGGGTTATATGGGCGGTGCCACGCCTCTTTGTCCAATCAAAACTTCATATAGCCTATTATTCCTTTCATAGTCACAGTAACATGCTGTGAAAATTTCAGGAAGATCGGTCAAAGGGTTTGGTTTTTCTAAAAAAGGGGCGTGGTCCCACCCACTTTTCTCCTGGTACGTATTCCAAATTATGCCAATACCATATGTACCAAATATCATCGACGTTGGTCAAAAAATTCCCAAAATATGGCGATTTAAATTTTTGGGTTATATGGGCGGTGCCACGCCTCTTTGTCCAAATTTTTTTGTCTACAAACCATTCGGGGTCAACAGTGAACAAAATTAAAAACGAATCAGCCAAATCCGTCACTCCGTTCTTTAGTTATGCTGTCACAAACACACGCCAACTCATTTTTATATAAATTAATTTTATTTGTATTTAAGTTTGTTTTTAAAAAAATACGTGTTGCAAAGCAACACGTTGTTTTTCTTTTTTTACTGTAAAATGACTGCACAAGTTTTACTTAGAACTAAACTTAAATATATTTTTCCTAACTGTTTCTTCTGTTACTGCATTTGCACGGTAAGATGATACTTTAAATATAAATCATAAAACTGTTTCCCACAGTTGAAGCAAATGCTGACCACGCGTCTGGAATTTGCGCGTGTGAACCAAATTCACTGTCAACATATTTTTGAATGATTTATTTGTTAACTTATATATTAGATAAAAAATTTCTTTTATGTATACATATGTATTTATTTATATGAAACACAAAAATAAATATAAAAACTAATATCCAAACAAACAGAGGATTTTTACTGTACATTTTTGTGCATATTTGGATATCAATCAATATGCCTTATAGGATGCTCTTAATAGGTGATATATTTCACCCATGGTTTAGTTCATGCGTTCTGAAGTATTGTTTTTTTTACCAATGAAAAAACGTATATAAATCATCGATTTTGCATTGCTTTAATTCATGCGTTCTGAAGTATTACTTTTTATTTAAATTGGTGCATAAACACACGATCTCCAATGTCACGGCTGTGTTAAAATCATGCATGTTTCACCTGAATCGTTCGTAGTCATTCAAACACATGATTAAACTACTTTCTTGTCACGTAAGATTTTGTTGGGTTATCAGGTAAATATTTGGAACAAATCTAGTTTAGCGACGCAGCTCCAAATGAAAAAAGAAATATACATATGTACATAGGGCGATAGAAAATGGAAAAAATAAGACTAAAATTTCATGTGGTAACTTTCCCGAAAAAGCATAGTGTTCGAGTTATTGGCCTCTGAAGTTTTCATATAAAACTGAATATCCAATACATTTCTGAATGATTCGGTCCAAAACAAAAACAATGTTGTAGAAAAATAAAAAATAAAAAGAAAATTTATATAAAAAAAATTGTTGGCGGTCCTTATTTCAAGAGTTATGTTCATTTGAAGGCTTTATATAAAACAGCGGTTATACACTATGTTTCTCTGCATAGCCGGCCTTTGGCCGGACTTAATGATTTTCTTCACTATGGTATTTCCCGACACGGCGGGATATATAGAATAGGTTTTCTGCTTAGCCGATGTTCGGCCGGGCTTAATGATTTTCCCCACCATGGTATTTCCCGACACGGCGGTATATATAGAATAGATGTTCTGCATTTGGGATTTTCTCCTCCTTGCATACACAAACAATGATATAGAAAATATAACATTTATTACTATGTATATTATCTATTATATTTTAATATACATGTTTAATCTGAAACATAACTTTCTTTAATTTTTATATAATTAGTGCACGTATTGTGATTTAGTTTATATCGTTGTTAAACACCTCTGTTAGGATCTAAATTTTACTCCTGTTGCTAGCAACTTTGCATTAAAGGGATATTTATTTAGATTCTAACGAGTAAATTCCTAGCGGTTCGATTAAGCTCTGCCTTCGCCATCTATATTTTTATTCGTTGTATTTACTTGTTCTTTGAATCGTGAACGAATATCATCGCCATATTTTGCTCCCTTTTAAGGTAATATTTTATAAATAAATAATCAGAATTTTCTGAATTTAATATATGAAAATAATTGTGTTTTATTTATTATAATATCTCTTTACACGCTTTGCCACTAAACATTTGGTCCAATCGAACCGGATTTATTTTTTGGAGTTACACTCTGGTATATAAAGATTATTAAGTTCTTCTTTTTTTCGCTTCTTCAAGGATTCACATCATCAAATAATCTCCAGAACTTTTATTGTCACATCGCCATAATTTTCTTTAGAAAATAAACTAAGGTGCGTCATAAGTTTAAATTTATTGGATTTGAAAAGTGATAAAAGAAGTAAAAGTGCAAAGCACAAAATAAAAAGAAATATATATATAAAACATATATACATACCTATACACATATATATAAATATATGCAATCATTGTGATTGATCGTGGTGCAACCCGTGTACATACATACATATCTGTTTTTACGTTTGCTTTACATAATTATATTTCGGTCGGTACGAAAAAATACTACGGTGCGTTTGTTTTTGTGGACGGACAAATTAAATTAAAAATTTTTAGATATTTTATAAAATAATTATTATTGATCGTGATATTAAATTATCTATCGGTATAATACTTAAATAGCAAAAAAAAAATATATAAGTGTGAGTGTATACATACATAAATAAGTGCGAGTTTTTATCTAAAATTGAAATTAGAAAAAACTTAGTGTTTTTCTTTATTTACTTTGTTGATTGCTTTTTGCCAACTTGTCACCCTACTGTCGGTCACTTTGACTATCACATTGTTTGTTATTGAGATTTTTCCACAAAATAAATTCTAATAAAATGTCAATCGCTTTAAAGAAATTTACACGAGTATCGGATGCCCTCATTAAATTTGGAGCAAAATTTAATGATTGTCGTGAGGACTTCCATACCGTGTACACTCTAGATGTTCAACGTGAAGAATTGAAAAAATTGTGGGAAAATGTCAAGGAAGTGTACGATATGTGGTTGGACTATGTTGATAGCAATAAAGCGGACACTGAAGATGTTAATGTTGCGGATTCAAAATATCAGAAGACATATACGGCATACATTAATTGTTTGTCTTCAATTAATGAAAAAGCCAATATTATAGAAACAAAAAATCTAAAACTAAATGAATCTTCAGTGGGAAACTCGCACACAAAACACTCTGAACATAATTTGACGCTGCCTCCTTGTGATGTACAAACATTTGAAGGAGATTATGTATCATGGCCGGCGTTTAGAGATTTATTTACGGCCATATATATAAATAGTTCACGTCTCAGTAATATAGAACGTCTTTGTTATTTGATTCGTAAAACCGCCGGTGAAGCAAATGAAATCGTGTCGAAGTGTCCGTTGAGTAATGAAGGATTTGATATAGCCTGGCGTAACCTTAAGGAGGCATATGAGAATCCTCGTATGTTGGTTAACAACCAGTTAAAATTATTATTTAACCTTCCCTCAATTGATAAGGAATCTAGTGCCGGTCTCAAAACTTTGCAACGGGGTATAAATAATTGCCTTTCATCGCTTTCGGTATACAGCGTTTCCACAGAAAATTGGGACCCAATTTTAATTTTTATTTGTATTCAGCGTTTACCTACGTCTATTGTTAGTTTATGGGAGCAAAGTGTTCGTCAAAAATCGGTGTTATCTGCGTGGAAAGATTTTGACGCCTTTCTGACGGAAAGGATTCAAACTTTAGAATGCGTTCATGATCTCAAAGATTCACAGCCATCGACAAAACCATCGGGGCAAAAGGTTAAGGCTCATGTTGTTAATTCTACTTCGGCCTCATGCGTTTTATGTCGTAGTTCGGGACATTTTCTGAGAAATTGTCATGAAGCAAAGAATTGTAAAAGTGCTTTTAATTGTAATACCTGTAATAAAAGGCATCATACTTTGCTTCATAGGGGCGGAGGTAATTCAGAAGGTATGACCGGGGATAATTCTGCAGCTGTGTCTGGTAATATGACCCAGAATACACATGTGGACCCATCGCTACCGTCTACATCAACTGGAATATATAATAGCAATGCTACTCGACAAGTTTTCCATGTCTCTCAGAACAGAAAGGTGCTTCTGGGAACAGCTATGGTGAATATTATACACCAGGGTATGACGTACCCAGCTCGAGCATTAATTGATCCAGCTTCAGAGTCGTCTTTTATCTCTGAGCATTTACAAAATCGTTTGAAACTGGCAACGCATTCGACGAATGTCCAAGTTTCTGGAATAAATCAAACTCTTTCTGCTACCACTAGAAAAGTTTGTTCTTTGAAAATTGGTTCTCCCTTAGATCAGTCGATCCTACTGGAAACCATGACCCTGATATTACCAAATATATCAGGCAATTTGCCTTCGTTTGTACTAGGCTCAAGTTGTAATAATTTTTCGAACCTACAGTTAGCAGACCCTCGTTTTTACCAATCAAGGTCTGTTGACCTATTGCTAGGTGCAGATTTATATCCGCAAATAATTCTAGATGACATTAATCGAGATATTTTCGGAACTTTGGTGGCTCAGCGAACTGTATTTGGATGGATCGTTACGGGATCCATTCAAGAGTCACGAGTTCAAGTATATTCGACTACAATAGAGGCTTCTGCAGAAGATAGTTTAAATAGGAATCTACTCCGCTTTTGGGAGCTAGAAGAAACCCCTAAAAGAAAAATAATTTCACCAAGTGATAAATTTTGCGAGGAAGTTTATCGGAAAACCACGCGACGCGACTCCGATGGCCGATATGTAGTGACGCTATCATTTAAGCCGGAATTTTCTCATTCTATCACTTTGGGCTCTTCAAAATAGAATGTAATGGCACAATTCTTGAAAAATGAGTCCTCCCTTCTGCGGAAACCTACAGTTAAAGAATTATATGACAGTGTAGTTCAAGAATATTTAACTCTAGACCATATGAGGCCCGTGTCAAATAATCTTTGCAAATCTTCTATTTCGTGTTATCTACCTCATCATCCAGTAATTAAGCCTGATAGAAAAACCACAAAGTTACGTGTCGTGTTTAATGCGTCTAATAAGACCTCTAATGGAAATAGTCTAAACGACTGTCTTTATGTGGGACCCACATTACAAGCTGATTTAGTTTTATTGATTTTACGTTGGAGGTTATTTAGATATGTGTTTAACTGTGATATTACTCAAATGTATAGGCAAATTCGTGTTGATCCTGTTCATACGCCTTTTCAACGTATACTTTTTAGATCCTCTCCCAAAGAGACAAACACACTAATGTTGTCTCTTTTTCACGATGCCGGGTTATGATAAATAAAATATGATCGAAGTCAAAATTTTTTTTTTTGTCATCTCTGGGTATCTGTGGTTTTTAGCTCAGTAAGTGAGCGCTCTTTACAATCAATCAATTCAATTTCATGTATTATGACAATTGGATTTTACGTACCCTAAAGAGCTTTTCGTATGGAATATGACATTTGGCACAATACAATACTTTTGCGATAGTATCTACAGTATTGTATTAAATAAGGGTTGATTTTGATAGCCAGCGCTGCCAAATGATCTAATTTATCTTTACTTTGTAGTTTTTCTAAGCATTGATCAATTTTGAAATATTTTATTTAAAACATTAAATATATAAATACAGCAGACTGCAGGATTTATATTTCACCGTATTGGTCTGAATTTTGTTATATTAATTCCAATTTCTGAACCTATTATTCCTGCCCCATTTTCCTTATATCTTACTTCTTTATACCTGCTAATATTGGGCAGAATAACAACCAAAGTATTCTTGAATTAAGTCATTTAATGCCAAACGTAAATCATGAAACAGATGATGATGACTGATACTCATTAGGTTTAACGAATTATTAAAAAAAAAATTTATTGATAAGTTTTGGGAACAGAATTATTGGAATACCAATTATATGAACAACTTTAAATTTAGTATCATTATTCTCAAATAATAGAAACTTAAAAATATGTTTGGGGCAAAGGAAAATATTTAAGCAATTTTTCAAAAAAATCACTCCTTTTTTTAATTTTTTTGATGCATGAATATTTTTTACAATTTTTTTATATAAATTAATTATTTTGAATTTTTCTTATATTTGTTTTTTTACATGGGTGTCACTTGATTTGTTTCAATTTACTAAACACTCACACATTTAAAAATTGACTATCAATTTGATATAAATTTTGCTTTCAAGTTTTGTTTAAATTTTTCATTCAAGTCAGTCACACTGCAGTCAGACGTTAAAGTTTTTATTCAATTCTCTTCCAAGAAATTTACACAAACTGCTTGGCAAAATTCACATAAATTGAAAGCTGTGACGTAGGCTTCACGCAAAGCAATTTGCTTTTAAGAACACAAAAAATATAGCGGCAGAATATATGTACTTACATATGTATGTATATGAAAACTAACGAGAGTTTATAATCAAAACGGCAATCAGCTGCTTTCTTGAAAGCAATTTGAAACACTCAATTGAACGAAAATTTGAAAGCAAATTCTCAGGAAATTTTAAAAGTGTGAGTGGATTGGTAAAAAAATGAGAGGATTGAATCTTGAAACAAAAATTGAATGAAAACTTGATCGTGTGACACCCAAGTAAACAGCAACCATTTTAAGTTGTTTTCTTGATTACATCTTGACAGCAAATTGCTTTCAAATTGCTCGCAGTATACGATACAGCTATCAATTTTTGTGAATTTTTACCAGCAGTATGTGTTAAAAAAAATTGATAGCAAATCTTGATGGTGTACACCTATGTTAGGCTATGTCTTAATAAAAAATATATGAAATTAGCTTTATAGTGTAGCTTATTTTCATATAATTAAAATTAAGTTGTTTTCCATTTTTGTTTTTGCTTTGTTTAATTTCGTAACAAAGATAGACAGAGCTGAAACCAATGGAGCTAATGTATTTTACTGAACTCAAGTGAGCTATTGAACTAAAGTGAGCTATTGAACTAAACTGAGCTACTAAACTAAACTGAGCTATTGAACTAAAGTGAGCTATTGAACTAAAAGAGCGAACTAGCTCAGTTAACTGAGCTGAGCGGAAAAGAGCGATCACTCAACTGAGCTCAATAACACAACTCTACTTCGCTGCAAAAATTTCTTCAAGAACTCGATGCAACACCACAAACAGATTATTCGCCAGAGGACTTAAAAGGCCAGTGATTTGCAAACCTCCATTACGAGCCTCTAATGGTGAGTGGGCAAGAACTGATGCTGAAAAATGTGCTCTTTTTGTTAAGCACTTAGAAAAAGTATTTAAACCGAATATTTCTGCTGATATTGTTGAACTGCCACCAGTCGTCTCTTTACCAGAAATACCGCTAAGATTTAACATTGCGGAGATTGAAAAGGCCATTACTAGGCTTGAAGGCGGAGTTCCCGAAGGCAGCATCTTCGGTCCATTACTTTATTTAATATTTGCCTCTGACTTCCGTTAAGCAATAACATTCATACATCAGCATTTGCTGATGATACAGCTTTTTTAAGCATCCACGAAAATCCAGTAGAAGCTTCCAGCAACTTACAAGGGTATATATCAATATTGGAAAAATGGATCAAACAATGGCGTGTAAAAGTTAACGAGCAGAAATGTGTATACGTCACTTTTACGTTGCGAAGGGAAACATGCCCGCGTATACAAATCAACACCGAGACTATACCGCAACACATAGTAGTCAAATATCTAGGCGTTCATCTAGATCGTCGTTTAACATGGAAATCGCATATAGACGCAAAGTTGATTCAAATGAAATTAAAAACAGCCCAAATGAGTTGGCTTATGGGTAGAAATTCTATACTAAGCCTAGACTGTAAACTACTATTACACAACGCGATCCTGAAACCTATATGGTCCTATTGAATCCAGTTATGGGGCACTGCCTCAGCATCGAACGTCGAAAGAATTCAAAGGCGACAGAATAAAATTCTACGTACAATAACAGCAGCCCCCTGGTATGTCAGAAACCATCGAATTCATAAAGATCTAGACGTTCCGTTGGTGAAGACAGTATTTTCAAAACACGCGAAAAAATATATAAAAAACTTGAGTTGCACCCAAATCTACTTGCGCGCAATATTCTTCATTATAGAGGCCATACTCGGCTGAAAAGAAGGGATACTCTTTTTCTCAGCCGTTCACGAGAGATGTAAAACAACAAAAATTAACCGTTTAAAATAAAAATTTTGTGTAGCATTGGCTAAACTTATATTTAATATTTTTAGATTTAAGATTTGAAAAACTTATTGATAATTTAATCTATAATTGAAGATTCAATAAATAATAAAATTATAAAAAAAAAATTATCAAAAAAAAAAAAGTGTTAACGTTGGCAGTTGTTCAAAACGAAGACAAGTGAAGCAAACAATCCTGCGAGTGTTTTTATACTCTTCTCTTTTTCGCAAAAGCAGTATTGTCTTTTGAAAAGCACTAATGACACTTATATTTATTTGAATACAAAGTATATGGTAAGTTAAGAGTAAACAAAAATAAAACGTAAGACTGAATTTTAACTGGGTGATTCATAACAAATCAAAAGTAAAACAGAGAAGGAAACCAATTTTAAACATTTAACTTATTTGGAGGCAAAATTTAAAAAAACCAGTACATTTGCGTACTGATTTGGTGTACTGGTAAAATCAGTACGAATGGCAACCCTATTTAAGAAACAATTTCTTCCACGGTCAAATCCATGCTGGAATTAATAAGGTGCGCGCAAGAAGGAATATGGTTTTTTGTAGGGCTGTGTTTTGACCGTTAAATAATCTGCAAAAAATGGTAAGTCTCTTCGGTCTTGTCAAAAGTTGTTTACATTTTTAGCCGCCATCATGAATATTTTTGTTTACGTTATGCTTTTTGTTTTTGCATAACCACTATGTATGTTATGTATACAGCTTTTTTTTTACATCATTGGCTAATTTTTACACAAACAAAATGCATATCGTTTTTTGTTGTTGCGTTGATAAGCGCACCTTATTAATTCCACCATGGTCAAATCTATCAGTTTTTTTTCAATGTTGCCCAGACAAACGATCAGTACGATTAAAAGTCTTTTTGCGTTTACTTGGGGTTCACACGATCAAGTTTTGTTTAAAATTTTATTACTCTCTCATTTTTTTACCAATACACTCATACTTTTAAGATTTGATGGTAGCTTGCTTTCAAATTCTCTTTCAAATTATGTGTTTCAATTTGCTTTCAAGAAAGCAGCTGATTGCCATTTTGATTATAAACTCTAGTTTGTTTTCATATACATACATTAGTACATATATTCTGCCGTCATAATTTTTTGTGCTCTTGAAAGCAAATTGCTTTGAAATTGAATGCCACCTATGTACGTCACAGCTATCAATTTTTGTGAATTTTGAGAAGCAGTGTGTGTAAATTGCTTGAAAGAGAATTGAAAGAAAACTTGAACGTGTGTCTGCAGTGTTATCAAATAAACACTTATGTATATAGGGCCGTTTATTTTTCGTTAATAAAATCGCTATTTTTATACTAATTTTTGTCAGACAAGTCTAAATTTTTTGTGGTTGTGTATTTTGATGCAATAATAATATCAGGAAAACTTGTGGATTTTTTCGAATTTTAAATCACACGAATCTAGGTGTAACCCCTGTAAGGCGCTTCTTAATTACAAATCTTTTATTAGACCCAGAATATAATATTCTATTTCTTTCTTTTCAAATATGGGAAAGAATTCATTAAAATTGATTGAAACAAGTGTTAACCAATATTTCAGACAGGGAACTAGGAGTTATTAGATCCACACCAGTGCATATACTGTACCACATGGTAGCTGAAGTTCCTCTTTTTAAATAAAGCAATAGTTAAACCAAGGTTCAGTTTTCCGAACATATGTAGATTAGTGTAAAGCACAGATTACCGGTTCGAAATTTTTTAGTAGTCTTGATGCCAATTCGGGATTTTGGGTGGTCCCATTGGATAAAAGTTCATCCAAATTGTGCACGTATAATACCCCTATGGGACGTTATCGATTTCTTCGGTTACCATTTGGCGTTAATGCCGCACCGGAAATATTTCATTCAGTGACATAGATGGTCTTAGCATTTATATGGATGATTTTCTCATTCATGCGCCCAGTCTAGATAAGCACAATGAGACACTCGTGAAAGTGCTAGAAAGAGCAATTGCAATTGGTCTTAAGTTCAATAAATCAAAGTCAAAAATTTTAAAAAACGAAATTAAGTTTATTGGTCATATTTTTAACTGTAATGGCGTGAAACCTGATAGTGAAAAGATAAAGACGATATTAGAAATGCCAAAACCAAAAAATGTTACAGAATTACAAAGATTTTTAGGGATGATTAACTATTTAGGCCCATTTATACAGAATCTGCCTTCAAAGACAAAACATTTTAGATATTTATTAAAAAAATAACGTTTTATGGCAATGGCACGCAGAAGAAAACAACGAGTTTTTAAATTTAAAGAAGGAAATTACTAATTCTTCTGTCCTAGTCTATTTTGACCGTAAAAAACAATGAAAATTAACAGTAGATGCATCTAAATTTGCAGTTGGGGTTGCAATTATGCATGGAGATAATCCAATCGCATATGCTTCAACTTCATTGACCGAGTGTCAATCTAACTGTGCTTAAATTGAAAAGGAGCTATTTGCCATTTTCTTCGGGTGTACTCGTTTCCATCAGTACATTTATGCTTTACAAGTGTTAGTGGAAACTGATCATAAGCCATTAGTATCGTTATTTCAAAAGCCACTTTACAAAATACCAGCTCGATTACAAAGGTTTATGTTACGTCTATTAACATCAAAGTAGAATACAAACCCAGAAAGTACCTATATATAGAGGAAGCATTTTCAAGAGCACCTCTTAAAGAAAATACACTTGTAGAAATTAATAAGGAGATTAATTTACATGGCAATTTCATAAAGTTTACTCCCATATTATTCAATCAGACACGACATCACAGACGTTGATGAGAATTTGCTGGTGAATAACCGCATATTAATTCCGAAAAATCTGAGACGGGAAATGTTGTTATATGTGCATGAAGGGCACATGGGGGCACAACGTTGCCAAAACCTAGCAAAACAGATAATGGACAGTGTGAATAAAAATGTAGTTCTAGTGTTATGAGTCATTTTCCCCTAACCAACAGAAGTATCAGCGACAGCGGAACATACGCTGCACATACATACTGACGTTGAGTTATTTTCCCTCAACTAACAAAAATACCAACGACAGCAAAATACCGCTGTATGCATTACTGAAGTAATTACCAGTAATTTTCCTACAGATATATGCTGACGATGCAATACCGCTGCATACATGCATATGTCAGTAACTTTTCTACAGAATATGCTGAATTTGCATACTGGCACACTTAGCAACGACCACGCCAGCGGCAGCGAACTTCAGCAGCACCGTTCATCGAGCAGCACAAAAGTGGGTATAAAAGCGGAGGGTGATTTGGTATGGAGGTCTATTCAGTAAAATCTAGTCAACTGTAGTCAACGGTAGTCAGTGGAGTCAGCTCTAGTCTAGTGAAGTCGAGTCAGTCGAGTCAATTCTTAACACATAACACACATAACAAAACCCTGATCAAACACCAGCCTTAAAAAGCGGGTCCCTGAGACGGTTATAAAATAACAAAATTAGATTAAGTAATAAAAATTGAAAAGTAAATAAAATTAAAGTAATAACTAAAATCATAATAGTCTCTTGTGTTTTTGATTCTAAAAAATAAGTTACAAAATAAATTGTAACATTTTGGCGCAGCCGGTAGCCGCGTAAATAATAATTACATCAAATAAAATAATCCTTGTGTTGATCTTGCTAAAGAAAAAACTGTCCGGTGTAGCAAAACCAACAATACCATAACGTCTAAATTCTAGCAACCTTGTATTGTTGCATCCTACATTAGACAGTGTAGAACTGTACAAGAGCCGACAAATTGATTAACGTCTAAATTCTAGCAACCGTCATATTGTCATGGCTTAGTGCAGGACTAAGAGCTAAAGAAGATCAGAATAAAGGAAAATTACTTTGATTGTAAAAATTCTGCGCGGTTGCGAACAAACACATAATACAAAATAAATTGTAACAATAATATAAATTGTAATAATAATATAAAGTGAAAATAATCAAAAACCACAAACTACTATGAAGATGACAAACAGCGGAATATGGGTAAGTAGAAGACAGCTTTAATGGACAACCCACAGACGCAGACAGACAAATTAATAGAACGACAAGTATAGTTATTAAATGGACAGTCTACAAGTTCTTGCGTGGACACAGCCCACTATCAAGATGATTACCAGCGGAACATAGAAAGACGATCACCGTCACCCCAGCAAAACCATACTACTGGGAGAGCGGAAATTGAAAGGATCAAAATGCCTTCGCTGTATGAGATTATTAAGATCGTTAACAACACGGTCCCATCATTCTTCGGGACCGATGGACCTGACTTACCATCAGAAGTATGCAGGTACATACAAGGATGCAAGATGGTAGAAAGTGAAGTACTCACAGGTGCAAATAACGTCCTAACACAAGATGTGATACAGTGCCTGAAATTGAGACTCCTAGGGGGCGCCTACTCAAGAATTTCCCAGATGAATTTCAGTTCCGTGGACTCGTTATGTAATGCACTCAAGAAATATTATATAAAAAGTAAGAGCTTAGATAAAATAAGGGAACTAATATTGAGTTGCAAGCAGAGCATCAGAGAGTCAGCATGCAACTTTGGAGAGCGCTTAGATAGCCTGCTGAACGAGGCAAAAACAACTATAGAGAACGAATGGCCGGTGGGACCTGGCCGGGAAACCATGCTGAAAGACTTCAAACGAATAGCGGTAAGGAGCTTTATCAAGGGTTTGAAAGACCATGCTCTCAAAGCTCGATTTGTGGGACATGAAGAGGAAGAGCTCAAAAACTTAATAGATGTAGTGGAAAATGCTGAGGAATTGTTTGGCGAACCAACGCACAGTATCAACACAATAGATTCAGAAGTCCCCTGTAGTTTTTGCAACAGGATGGGGCATGAATGGAATAGCTGCAAAAAGCGGCTAAACACACCATACTGTATGAGCTGTGGAAAATACGGCCATGAAATGGGGCCACTGTGCAGGAATATCGTGAGCTGTACGTTCTGTGGAAACAACGGGCACGATGTGGAAAACTGCAGAAAGAGATTAGGCTCCTTATACTGTCGATTGTGTGGAATAAATGGCCACAAGGAAACCCCTTTTTGTGAACCAAGAAGAAACATACCAAACCAAAATCAATTGGATAGAAGGACGGCAGAAAACAATAGGAGGATAACAAACACAGAATTCCGTGGAAGCCCACAAATAGCGACGGGACATAACATAAACAGAGGGGCAAACAGAAACAATGCTACACTCCCAACCTGCTTTAAATGTCAAAACCAAGGACATTTTGCACGGGACTGCAGAAGTAATGTTAGACAGACTGAAGCAATGGGTGCAGGGATCTACCAACGGGCACGAAATAGCAACAACGGCAGGGACCTAGCTAACAATGCCGTAGAGGCCCATAGCAACACAAATCGGACAAATGTTCAGGGAAACGGTTTTCGGCCCAGTTATTGCCAATAACTGGGGTCCGGCAAATTAACAGAAAATTAGATTGGCATAAAAAAGAGAACAACTACAAATATAATAAAGAAACAGAAACAAAGAATCGGGTAAATAAAGATGATACGGAGACTGACTCAGAAACAGAGCAGCCAACCAGGATAGTAACCGAGGCAGTTGTACACTCGGTAAATAAGGAGAACGGGCGCACTATAGAAGAAAATACTGCGACAGATAATAAATTAAACAAAAAAAAGGAGGAAAAAAGTGAAGAGATAATGCCAAATATAAATAGTAGTACTGAATCACCGGGCAATGTGGACACAGTTTTTATTACGCTACCCTGCCAAGGAGCTAGGGAGCGAAAATTGGTCTTACTTGTAGATACGGGAGCAGTTACTAAAGTGCCGGTTAATATCATTTCGAGAGATAAAACTGTAGTTGTACAAAAACAGGAGATTTCCCCTGGAGTTTATGTTGGAAATACTGTGGTCAACATTAAAAATGGAGGCACAGCAGTACCCATACTGAACGCAACCGAGAAAGATATCCCATGGAGGAAGGAAATCCTCCTCAACCACTACACACTGTATGGAGGAACACATCAACACACATTGTCATTGGCAAAACAGGAGGAAAGAATAAGACGTCTAAAAACCAACATTAGGACGGAAATGAATTGGAAAAAGAGAAGAAGGAAAAACTCACCACAAAATCGACACTGGAGCAGTGTTGTAATACCATGCCTCTCATGGTCTTAAGGTCTTCAATGGCTGAAATAGAAAAAAAAAAAATACATATTTATACAGGTCTAATATAAGGAATAACGGAACTTAACATGCCGTAGGGAATTTTTTTTATTTATCCCTCGTTTGTAATTTCCAATTACTTTTATAGGTTGGCTTCAAGGATCTGAAAGAAGCAAAATAATTAGTAAAAGGGAAAGGTTAAAAAAGGGATGGAACGCTACTTACACGGTATCACCTTCTAATCGACCAACGGATACTTTTCTAAAAATAAAATTAAGCAGACAGATTAGTTAGAAGCCGCAACAGATTTAAGAAAACGTATTAAAATAAGAATAAATAAGAGACGTATAAATTTTTTTTTAATAATATTTAAATTCTGGAAAGTTTGCGAGCAATGAAAGTTTTAAAAAAATATTCTTCAAAAATGAAACTAAAGAGTAAATTTTAAAATTTACTTTTTCAAACTTGTTTGTTTTTGCAAGCAAATCATTAATGAATTGAAGATGAAGTGCACATACATACATATGTACATGAATACTTTAACTACGCTGTAGTCTATATATTTCTTATTTTTTAAAAAAAGTGTTGACATAGCTATTGTTGACAGATCTATTAAGAATTTGTTATACAGATTCTTAAAGATTGCTCGAACATACAGGGATATTGCTTTTGCTTTTGCTTTTGAAAGAAAAAGAGTGGAAAGTGAAACTTATAATTGCTTGAAGAAGATAATAAATGGAATCGTATGTAAATCTTTCTAATAGAAATTCAGTCATGGAAATATTTTTATAATTGCGTATTTGCACATACACATTTAGATAAGTGTACATAAAGATATCTTTATTATTTGATTTTTTCCTGAAATTATTATAGATAATCACACACACACATATATATACATATGTATATATATATATAAAAGATAAAAAATTTAGGGATAAAATAGATATTTAATTAGTTTTACAAACTATTATAGTCTCTTGATTTTCTAAACATTATATATAGAACAATTTTCAACTAAACGAAAACGTGACTTGTCACAGCTGATAGTGGTGGTAATGGTGGCATAAAAGTGTCATATTTGAAGGAAAACAACAGTTTAATATTCGAATTTTTTTTAAAGATAAGCTTTTTGGAATTTTCTAAAATGTGTTTTTGTTGCTTTGGCATAAAAATAAATATATGTGTGTATTGAAAATGAAATACATATTGACATGGAGCAAAGCTGACACATCTTACGGAATACCAATATTCTCCTCTACTTCTGTTGATGCTGCCTGCACTTGTCATGTTTGTTTATTTGTTTCCTTATAACTTTTTTAATTCTTTTTACTTAAAAAAAAAAATTTTTTCCTCATTTGTGTTACTTTACTAGATTTTATGGAAAAAATGTGTAAATTTATTAACTTTTATATAAAAGTCGTATCACTTAAGAGTTTTTCATAATACATACATACATACATATTTTTAAAAAATTTTTTTTTTTAAAAAAGTGTTTATCCATAGAAAATGTTTTTTATTGATAAAGGAAGGAGGTTTGTTTGTCAAACGACATTTGTATGAAATCACGTTTTTTTTTTTTAATAAATTGTCATTGCTTAAGCTGTTGGATGAATGTGGCGCATTAAGTGTATTTGATTTTTGATTTGTTATCCATTAAATAAATTTGCATTTATTTATTCTTTATATTAGTTTTTTTTCACCAAAACAAAAGTATTTGTTACTTAAATGCAAAATAATTTTTTTTATCGTGTTTAAAATTTTTTTTTATTTTTACGGCAACCGTACCGTTCCATGCCGTTTTCAAGACTGCACGATGAAATTTAATTTTTAAATTTGTGCATTAGTGCAGTTTTAATGTTCTACAAAATTATTGTATGAAATACACTAGAACTGCAATACATGAACAAAAAGCGACCCAATTGGCATAGACATACAATTGAGTAAAAAAATTAAAAAGATAAAACATATGTATAGTAAAAATATACACACATTTATAGCGATAATCGCTAAATTATTGAACCCAATAGTTCTTACTAAGTTATGATTGAGTCATGGCGCAATAAATACAAAATTGTTATACGTATTGCATAAAACTTGAAATGCAAAACTGTTCACAATTATGTTCAGTGACAAAAATTGTCGGCCATTTATGCATCAACAATGACAACGGTTAACGACATCAATTAAGTTTAGGTTTAATTTATAAATTTGAAACAAAGAATTGAACTCAAATTAAATTCCAAAAATTTCCAACTGGGTTATATACGTTTTTTTTTGGCATGAGTACTTGGTTATGAAACATGATTCCACGGCAAAATTTTGCCAGACAATTTCACGGCCAATGACAACTAAATCAAACTGCATAGTTTAATGTACGTATGTGCATATGTATATGTACGTATATGTGTGCAGATGGATATGCAAACAGTAACAAAAAAAAAAACTGTTCGATTTTTTTCTGTTTGTTGTTGATTTGAAAATAATTATACGCGTATGTATAATATTTCTTTCAGATCAACAGAAACAACAAAAGTATTAAATTTCTTTCACTAACAAAATACTAACAAATACAACTGAACTCACTTTTTAATAAAAAAAGTGCTTTAATCAGTTGAAATTTTGTAAAATTTTTCCTACTCATTTTTGCAACGTTTTAAAATGTTTTCAATTTCATGTAAAAGTTATTTCAAGGTTAAGACAAAAGATAAAGCCAATGTTAAAAATTTTATCAACCAAAGAATTTGTCACATATATGTATGTACATACAATTTAATATTAAGTAAAAATTAAGATCATACTCATACACAATACACTTATAGAAAATTCATATAATTTTGAAAATAACTTGAATCGAAAAAGATTACACTAACATTCTTTTCTCTATCTGTAGGCAGAAGATCTTATTTTTTATTATTTAGTAATTACATTGTTAAGAAAAAATCTTACTTAATTCCTTTTTGAAGAGAAAACTGCCACATAAAAATAAGGTTAATAATTTTTTTTAAATACCGGTAAATGTCCTGTAAATTAACAGTCAAGACTGGTATTAAGGCCGAAAATTCTTTTTAATAGAGAAAATAAAATACCTATGTACAATCGTAAAAGTAAATTACGAAAAATTGAATTTATATTAAATTTATGGAAAATGTTAAACAAAATATGATTTATTTCAGGCATACATACAATTTAAAGTTGAAATTATAGGAATTATATTTTTAACACAACTCTTCTCAACTAGTAATAAGTAATTGAGAGAAAAATATACAAAAATAAAAAAAACCAACCAAATAATGATACGAACTTAACTTATAAAACTTAGAAACAACTAACAAATATTTTAAATTTTTGATCAAAATAAGTAGAATTAAAAAACGCAATAAGCAAAGATATGTAAGAAAATTTTTTTTTTAAATCATAATAATAAAATCCTGTAACTGGTTGAGTATAACAAATCCAAAATATTCAATATAATAATAATAAGAAATAATAGTAATAAGGAAAAATTGTAAGAAAAGAAAATTTTATATAAGTATACGTAAGAAGAAATTGTTAGTTATAAGATTAAAAATATTAACCAGCGTTTTAAAAAACAACCAACAATCATCATCCCGTTAACAATGAAGAATCCAACAATCATCAACAGCAGCCTATACCTATCAACCTCACGCAACCGCAAAACCTACATACGATACTACAACGCATACATGGACGAAAAACCCAGTTCCGACAACAATAAAGAAACCAATCCAAATATCAACAGACAGACAGCCATAACCTTCAACCTCACACATCCATAATCAACAGTTAAAGCTATATGCGATGGCACAACACATACATGGACGGAAAACGCAGTTCCATTAGAAAATGGGAAATCACCCCAACGTCAGTAACAACGTCAACATTTCACCAACAACATCATATTTTTTCCTTGGTGACGCAGCAAACGTACCAAGTCGACAGACACTTAGCAGTCACCAACTAATGGTAAACTGCGAACCTTCAGGCAATCGAGGCTCGGGAGATAATTACATATTACTCCGAGAGCTGCCAAAGCTGTATCGCCAAGGTAGTCGGATGCATACACACATCTATTTTGACTTGATTCCAGAAGGATGGCTACGAAACATCCTAAGACAGGATGTTTCTTGTCCGTAAGGGGGGAGGGATGTTATGAGTCATTTTCCCCTAACCAACAGAAGTATCAGCGACAGCGGAACATACGCTGCACATACATACTGACGTTGAGTTATTTTCCCTCAACCAACAAAAATACCAACGACAGCAAAATACCGCTGTATGCATTACTGAAGTAATTACCAGTAATTTTCCTACAGATATATGCTGACGATGCAATACCGCTGCATACATGCATATGTCAGTAACTTTTCTACAGAATATGCTGAATTTGCATACTGGCACACTTAGCAACGACCACGCCAGCGGCAGCGAACTTCAGCAGCACCGTTCATCGAGCAGCACAAAAGTGGGTATAAAAGCGGAGGGTGATTTGGTATGGAGGTCTATTCAGTAAAATCTAGTCAACTGTAGTCAGTGGAGTCAGCTCTAGTCTAGTGAAGTCGAGTCAGTCGAGTCAATTCTTAACACATAACACACATAACAAAACCCTGATCAAACACCAGCCTTAAAAAGCGGGTCCCTGTGAAGGCTTAATATATTTTTGTAAACAAAAACCTGATCAAACACCAGCCTTAAAAAGCGGGTCCCTGTGAAGGCTAAGTAACATTTTAAACATAACATGTGGTTAATAAAAATAAATAATTAAAATAAATAATAAAAATAAATGTTTTAATTTAAACATAACACTAGCTGAAACTAGTAAATCTTAAGTTTAAACTAGTTTTGAGGTGAATAAAATTTTCAGATAAAGCTAGTGCTTTTTGCACTCTAGTACAAGCTAGTTTTTCCTTTGTGTGTTGAAAATATGTGTGAATAAAAACTAGTAAGTACTTAAAATTCCTACTTTCAACTTGAATTTTTGTAAGCATGTCATTGAGGTGCTGGAAATAAGTTTATTGTTGGTTTATTCGTCAAAGTGCATTGTCGTTTGTTTTTATTTAAACATGATGGCTGCATTAATGAATTATGATCATTCCTCATGTTTTGAATTTGTTTTTTCAATTGACCAATTGTAATTTCCTGGCCAAACTGTTCCAAATACTCTTCATGAAGTGAAAACAAGGCATTATTTTCTGCCACTCTCACTGACGGCACTTGCGAATTTTTAAATATAATATTATGCTTTTGGAGCATATCAAAAAATTTCGCACTATTTTTGTCGCCCATCGTGATAATACATAATCATAGTGTTGCCAAAATGTTTTACCACAAGTTTTGCTTAGAACTTATAAGAAAAATATCTTTTTTTTTTAAACAGAGGCAACTCCCAAACAGTTTCTATCAGCTGATTTTTCAGCCGCATATATTTTAATTTTCCAGTATGTACTAGCTATCACTTTTCAGTACTAGCTACGTAGTACTAGCAAAGATTTATTCACACTTTTTGTAGTTTATACTTTTCAACATAGCTAGTACTGAAAAGTTGAAGCTAGTGCTAGTACTTAGTACTATGAAGTAAAAATTATCTTTTTATTCACACTGTATTGGCCAAATATTAATAATGATATTAATCTAATGGTATCAAATTGTGAAACGTGTAAAAAAGAAGTAAAATTCAAAAGAGGAGCTGTTGCCCCATGAAATTCCCACAGTTCTATGGTACAAAATTGGTTGTGACCTTTTCGAGTTTAATAAAAATATGCATCTTTTAGTAGTGCACTACTATTCAAAATTTGTTGAAATTGAAATTATGAACTCTGGTTATAACAGTAATCAAGTTATAATTAAAATTAAATCTTTTCATGCCAGACAAATTTTACATTAATGTATATGATACTAAATACATTCGATACAATGATACAAGAGATTTAGTGAATTCAGCAATTGTTTGAAATGTTATTGCTGAATTCACAAAACCTCTTGTATCATTGTATCGAGTGTATTACAGTATCATATACAATAGTGTAAAATTTGTTGTTGGTAATTTTCATATAAAAAGGAAATACACCATTACACTTTTATTTCATATGTTTTGCAAAAATCATATTTCATACAATACTCAGAGAGTATAAGTATATACTCTCAGAGAGTATTTGTATGGTGCTTGTTCTTCTTTTGTCCATCAATACAAGATTCAAGCCGATACAATCAATGTTGCCAACTTTCTTCCAAAAAATATCGCTAAATTAGGTTCGAAAATAGCTAAAAAATACCTAAATTTTAAAAATACGTGAATGAGCTAATTGTTGCATAAATTTTAAGAAAACTAGTGCAATTTCGCCAACATTTGTAGATTCATCCATTAATATGCTGTGCTTAGATGATAAAATATCCTTGCTAAGCTCAATTACGAAATGAGGGGCTAAAACTTTTTTTTACTATTGCAGTACATTTTGTTTGTATGTGTTCATAATTGTATTATTTTTGTTTGTTGTACAATTTTGTAAATTTATTAATTTTTAGTTTTCATTCTTTTCCATAAAGTTGAGCAATTCTTTTTTTATTATTTTTATTTGTCTTGTTCATAAAATTGTAATACAATACTTAGAATGCAATTTTATTAGTTTCGTTTATTGTATATTTGTTTGTAATTGACGATTGTTTATTATGCAGTTTTTATTTTTTTGTACTGTTTATGTAGTGCGTTCACCTATATCCACAAAATTGCATTCTAGGTATTTTTTGGTTGTCTCATGTTCATGGCCAATGAACTTAAATTTAAAAATGCCAAGTATGTAAAATTAATAAGAATGAATATTGTATAAAAGAAGTAAAATTTAAATAAAGATCGCCTTTTTTATGTTTGAACATTGAAGAGTGTGCCTCAATCATTTCTTTTGGAAAACAACTCGGTTTCAAGTGCCGCTTCTTGTTTTAATAATTTTAACCTTAATCCAGTTTATGTGCTGTGATTAAAATCTATAACAAATTAACAAAAGAGTTAATCTACATTTTGGAAAACAACTCGGTTTCAAGTGCCGCTTGTTGTTTTAGCAATTTTAAGTTTAATCCAGTTTATGTGCTGTGATTAACATCTAGAACAAATTAACAAACGAGTTAATTTACATTTTGGTGACCCCGACGTGATTCTGTGACAAGGCACAGGATCCTCTTTCAAATTCGCATACAAGGACATCATCATTCCTTACAACAGGACATCAACAGTCCTAGAGCCAAATCAACTTTTTGCAAAGTCATCAGCCCGAAGGGTACAACAGACCACATTTGGTGCGAATTCCCAGAAGCCAACTAATCGAGATCAGCAACTATGGCAACATTTGAAGAACTAATCATTAACAAAGTAAATGCGTCTACCTAACACCGGAGGCGCCTCAACCCTGCTATAAAAATTAACATAACGCGCAAAGCAGAGTTGTAAAAGAGTTAAGCCTTCTACATTTTCAACATCTATCTTCTCTACTCTATCCCTCTCTCTGAGTTCCGGCACAATGCACTGCATACGTAGGGGTCATCCCCTGAGTGCTGGTCCTAATTAAAAAAAAAAAAAAAAAAAAAAAAAACAAAAGGCCATCGGTGAAAGAATTGAGACGGTCATCCGAAATTACAAGAAGGACCCGTCATCAAGGAAAACAACTAAAAGTTATTTTCAAGAGCGAGTGAAAAGGTTGGAGGACGAGTGGTCGGCATTTGAGGCTAACGACAACGAAATCCGTTTTTTAAAAGCTCCACCGTTAGATCATGCGTATTTCGTCAATTAATACTACGAAGCTATTCGAAATATCGTTCAGCAGTACAAGGAAGTACTACAACAAGCAATGTTGAAGATTACACAAACAGCAGGCAAACCGCTAGGACAAGAGGCTCATGCAGCAGGTGCAGAATCAGCATCAACAGAAGCTAGTGGGATCCAAGCAAAGGTTTCTAGTGGAATAACAAAACTAATTCGTAGACAGGGTGCGATGATGGGAGCTCTCGAGCGCTTATTGACGGATGAGTTTACAGAAAAAGATGTCTCCACTGCCACTACATTGTGGCAAAATATCGAAGACGTATATTTACAGATTGTCGAATTGTGCGATGATCCAACAGACCATGCATATAATATGGAACGATTCATAGAACTGGAAACCAATCTAAGGAAAGCGGTGAGAAAGGTAACCAGCAGGCCCACAACACAACCATCAGAGTTCGTTCATCATCAGGCAGAAACTATTCCAATGCCAAAAATCACTATACCCAAATTTGATGGAAATCATTTAAAATGGTTTCATGATTTGTTTTCATCACTGGTCGTCAACCAGCCGATCACAAGAGTACAAAAAATTTGGTACTTAAAAACGCACTTGGTAGGAGAGGCAGCAAACTTAATAAAACATTTTGCAGCAACGGAAGAAAATTTTGAAGCCGCATGGAAGATGGTCGTAGACCGCTACAACAACAAGCGGCTGCTAGTCAGCAGACTAGTTCATGAATTGGTCGATGATTCAGATGATAGACTGAATGACAACTTTAAAGAGCTTCATGACAAGACTCAAGAGTGCCTTTTAGCACTACACAACCTTCAAATTGATACAACATCTTGGGACCCGCTTCTGCTGCACTTATTACTGAAACGATTAGACCAAGTCACACGATTGCGCTTTGAACAATCGCTATCACAACCACGAGAAGTTCCAACAATTAAGGAATTTTTGAAGTTTTTGGAAAGACACTTTCAGTCGATGGAAGCAATGGGAGCCAAAAAGAAACGCCCAATTTCACAACCGAAAGTTTTCACTTCCGTGGTAACTCAAGACCAAGCTTGTGTCATGTGCAAAAACGATAAACATCCATTATTTTCTTGCAAGATGTTCCTTCAATTATCACCGTCAGCTCGCATTCTATTGGTTCCAAAAAAAAAATATTGCTTTAATTGCTTAAAAACGGGCCATAACGTAAAGAATTGCATTTCTAGAAGCTGCATGAAGTGCAACAAAAAGCACAACACACTTCTTCACCTAGAAACCTCAGAACAAAACAGAAGCAACTTGGCTTCAAAAACAATTCGGGCATCTGAAGGAAGCCTAACCCTTGCAGCATAAGAAGCTGCATCATTAACCACAGCAAAAAGTTCCAGTTCAAGCAATTACATTCTTCTCAGCACAGCATTGATCATCGTTAAAGCAAGCGGAAAAGAAATACAATGCAGAACAATTCTCGACTCAGGATCTCAACTAAATTTTGTCAGCGAACGATTAGTTAAGCGCTTAGGCCTTTCAACAAAGCCAGCTTCGATCTGTATAAGCGACATTGGAGCAAGCAACACTAAGGTTCGGCACAGAGTCAATATCGCATTACATTCGAGGCTCAACTACGCAAATTGAAGCAGCTGTTCTTCCTCAAATAATCTCCTCACAGCCTTCACAAATAATTGACATTCATAATTGGCCAATTCCCAAAAATATCAAACTTGCAGACCCGGAGTTCAATCGCCCTGATAAAATAGATGTGCTTCTAGGTGCAGAATTCTATCATCAATTATTGTCAATCGGACAAATAAAATTGGGTAATGAGTTGCCGACTTTGCAAAATACGGTATTAGGATGGGTCATTTCAGGAAGGGTTGGTGAAAGTCAGCTATCATCGGCAACCTGTGGGATCTGTACTGAAGAAGAAATCAATCTAGAAGAAAGCATTACTCAACTATGGGAACTAGAAAAGGTGGAAGCAGCAGACAAGACGCTTTCTCCTTCAGAAAAGCTTTGTGAAAATCATTTCGCAAATAATTATACAATTGATCAAAATGGAAGATTTGTTGTTAGACTACCATTTTCCAGTAATCCTGAGGAAATAGGGTATAGCCTTCAACAGATTTCTTGCATTAGAGCGCCGACTTGCAAAAGCACCAGAAACTAAAAAGCAATACATACGATTCATGGAAGAGTATGAGTCACTAGGTCATATGACCAAAATAGATGTAAATTCCTTAGTTAAACCTAATTACTTCATTCCTCACCACTGTATACTCAAGCCTGAAAGTTCGACAACAAAATTAAGAGTAGTATTTGATGCCTCGGCTAAGACCTCTACTGGGATATCATTGAACGACTTAATGTATACTGGTCCAACAATTCAAAGTGAATCAATCATACTCCGTTTTCGACTACCACGCTTTGTTTTCACCACGGACGTCGAAAAAATGTATCGACAAATGTTTATACACCCGGAAGACTGGAAATTTCAAACTGTTATTTGGAGAGAGAATCCAACTGCAGCAATCAAGTATTATCAATTGAACACAATAACCTACGGTACTGTAATATAAAAGAAGAACTTTACTTGTTGACTGGTACGTTAAGAGTGTTTTTACTTATTCGTTTTGCTTACTCGCTAATTCGATACGTAGTTGCTTAAATAGTAGTAAGTAACAGGGATTAGTTGAAGAGGTAGTAGGCCGACAGTGCTGCCACTACACTTCCCTTCTTTTAAAGAAAAAATATAAATTAATTATAACTTATAATAGAAAAATATTTATATTTGTTTTTGTTTTAAAAATATTTATATTATTGAAAATGTTGATATCTTTGAAAATGTTTATAATTATAATTATATTTTTAGTTTAGATAGTTTTAAGTTTTTAAAAGTTTATTGTGATTATATTTTAAGTTTAAATAGTTTAAAAGGTTGAGGCACATAGGCATTGACCACATGCCGATTCACCTCCCTTTTTATAAAAAATATTGAAACAAGCAAAGTGATCAGTCTTGCTTGCTTCAAGATTTTTCATGGTATATTTCAGAATTTACAAATTAATTAAAAATTTTGTTTATTATTTAGTTTAATTTTTAATAATAATTGTTATTACAATGTGTTTTTTTTTATATTTTTATCTTAATATATAAAAAATCCGTGTCACTGTGTATGTTTCGAATAAACTCAAAAACGAGTCAACTGATATTCATGAAAATTGGCATATATATGTAATTTGGTCCAACTTAGATGATAGGATAGTTATTATTTAAATTAATGGCCTGGGGGCGGAGGGGCGTGGCAAAATGTTTGTACCGTATACGAAGCTAGACCGCTGGACCGATCCTTCTGAAACTTTGTCAGCATGTTATTCAAACTCCAGCATAAATAATAGGAAATTTTTTTTCGTCCACGCCTACTTTAACGCCCATTTTTTAATAATATAAAAATCTAAATGTTTCCGAATAAACTCAAAAACGAGTCAACTGATATTCATGAAAATTGCCATATATATGTAATTTGGTCCAACCATATAAGTTGGATAATAGGATAGTTATTATTTAAATTAATGGCCTGGGGGCGGAGGGGCGTGGCTCTTTATATATATAATTCTACTGTACGTGCGTTGTAACTGAACTCCTCCTAAACGGCTGGACCGATTTGCATAAATTTTTTTGTATGCGTTTGGGTGGCGCCCCGGGTGGTTTAGATTTACAATTCGGTCCAATTGGAAAAAGGGGCGTGGTACCTCCTATACAAACCACATATTAAAAATCTATTATTTCTGCTCCTGATAACGGTATTTGAACAAAATTTGGTACGTCGGTTTGGTGTGCATTTTTTAAGTGCTGCTGCAAATATGGGCGGGATTGGACAAAGGGGCGTGGTACCTCTCATACAAACCAAAAATTAAAAATCTATTATTTCTGCTCCTGATAATGGTATTTGAACAAAATTTGGTATGTCGGTTTGGTGTGCATTTCTTAAGTGCTGCTGCAAATATGGGCGGGATTGGACAAAGGGGCGTGGTACCTCTCATACAAACCACAAATTAAAAATCTATTATTTCTGCTCCTGATAATGGTATTTGAACAAAATTTTGTATGTCGGTTCAGTGTGCATTTTTTTAGTGCTGCTGCAAATATGGGCGGGATTGGACAAAGGGGCGTGATACCTCCCATATATCCCAAAAATTTAAATCGCCATATTTTGGGCATTTTTTGACCTACGTCGATGATATTTGGTACATATTGTATTGCCATAATTTGGAATACGTACCAGGAGAAAAGTGGGTGGGACCACGCCTCTTTTTAGGAAAATTAAAAATCGTAATATAGTCTTAACTACTGGACCGATTGTCATTAAATTTTCACAATAGGATATATAAATACTTTTAATTTTATTTTATAACGAGGGGGATAGCGAAGCACACCGGGATAAGCTAGTTTTGATATAATTTAATTTAAAATTGTATATATATTAAATATGTTCATAATTTAAAAAAGTGGTTTATGCATGTTATTTGCATATATGCAAATATATTTGAATAGTATTTTTATTTTTCCGTACATATTGATTAAAATAGAAGTTTTTACCTTTATTACAAATTTTGTTTTATTTCTATATGATAAAACAGAGTCATGTTTTTTGAACATTTGTTGTGATTTTGATTTTACTATTGGTTCCGTCAATATAAGTTTCCAATGTTTTTAAAAATTTCCGTTAATATACATAATTTTCCAATGTTTTATATAAAAATTTCCGTTAACTTTTGAATCTTGTATTGAGTAATGTTTAAAAAAAATTATTATCTGTTGGCCATTCTGCCCTGTAAATTTCACATTTGTTGGCTGTAGCCTCGAAAGCAAATAGTCTAAGCTATAAGTTTCGTTAACAAATTGAAATTCACTGATAGCAGTTTCTTAATTTTTATATAAGAGTCTATGCGCAATATCTTTTTTTTTTTGTGTTCTCATTTTTTGAATATTTTTGTTAAAATTGTTGGAACATTTATTTTATACGTTAAACCTTGGAATATTAATTTTGAAATTATTAGAAAAAAAATTTTTAAAATAAGAAGTGAGTTTGTTTTGAAATTATGTAACAAGAATTAATACATTCAAAATTTAAATGAAAAATATTATGTGTCTTTGCAAAAGCTGTAAAAAAAACTTATCTGAAAATTTCAATATATTTCTTACGTATGCATATTATTTATTCACATTAGTGCGATTTATTTTGGTACTCACTGTATATAAGTAGTTCTTATGTTTATGTTTATATTTTTTTTGCTTTGTTTGTGTTTATTGTATGTAAGCAAATGTATGTATGTGTTTGCATTTAATCTTCTCTTTCTTTTATCTCTTTGTTATTTGTATTTCATTTTTGGATATTCTCTTTATATAAAAAAAATAATTTATTTATTTTCTATGGTTTTCGTGTCTCAAATTTATGTTTATAAATATGTATGTAAGTGTGTGTTATGATTTTTCGTTCTTCTGTTTAATTAAGGTTTATTATTGTTTAACAATTTTCCCATACATATAGTTTATGTATGTATATTTTATGTAATCAACTTTATTTATGTACTAAAGCTGTGCACATGGACATATGTACATACCTATGTATGTATGTATTCTGTTTTTGTTTGTTTTGTCTTACTTGTATTCTTTTCTTGAAAAATCATTTTTATGGTTTGCTTAAAATTTTTCTTATATATTTTTTTTATAATTACATACTTACATGTGTACATCTCCTTCCCAACTCTTATTATACGTACATACATCTTCCAATATAAAGAATGCAAGTTTTTTTTTCATTTCAAGTTTTTATTGTTTTTATTTCTAAAAATTTTTTTTTTTTTATTTTTTTTGTGTATGATGTTGTGTATTTTAGTTTGTTTTGGTGTATGTATGTATGTATTTGATTGTGTTGGGGTGTACCTAAATGTGTAAAAGTATGTATATAAATGTGTAGTTATGTGTATATGCATAAAGTTTGAATAAAAAATAATGTATGTGTATGCATAATATATATGTTTATATAAAATTTTTTTTTATATATATTTACAATATCAGTACCCCTGGTGCTGCTTGTTGCTAGGCTGTTGTTGTTTTCCTTATTGTTGTTGTTGTTGGCGTTGTGACGTCTTGCCCTGCAAACATTTTTTAGATTTTCTGGCGATGGTTTTTTTGGCGATGATTACGCGATCCTTAAGAATCGCTAACTATCGCCTACGCCTTACAGCTAAGTGATGAATACGCGAGCGTAACAAGTAAGTCAATTTTTTTTATAAAAACACTTTATGCTGACAACAATTTTGATGACTTTTACGATGTGAATCGCGCGCCATCGCCTACGCCTTACACCTAAGCGATGAATACGCGAGCGCACACAAGTAACGGGAAATATCCTCACAACAATCAAAATATTTTTGTATTCTTTATCGTTTAGAGATGAGTCATCAATGTTTTCTCGGTGCATTTTTTTTCTTGTTGTTTTGTTCAGGTAACGGTAAAATAAATATTTGGTTTCAAGAACAATTAGCAAAATTGCCAGTTTGTTAGAGAACGTGAAGGGGTTGGTTTTTGAAATTATTTAATTAATAAAAATGTTGTCCAACAAAGCTTTACGGTTAAAAAGTAAGAGAGAAGCCTCCGAAATAATAGCTAAAAATTCTAATTTAAATAAAATTCAAAATACTAGTCCAGACTTAATCGAAAATTTAAATAATTTGGATAATAATTCTCCCCAAAATGCGGATCGGTTGGTAAATGTTAATGATTTAGAAAATGTGGTTGATTCAGACGTGAATATTATCCAAGAAAATGTGTTGACAAGTGCGGAAAATTCAGAAAGTGGTTTCGAGTGCAACGTAAATGTAGAAAATGCTGAGATATCAAATAATAATATTAGCCTTTTATCAGATTTGAATAAATTAAGAACGAGACTATCAAGCTGGTCAATAAAACACAACACTAGCAACGTTGCTGTTAATGAAATGTTAAAAATTTTTAGAGAATGCAACATAAGAGTTCCTAAGGACGTGAGAAGTTTAAAAAGAACGCCAAAAGATGTTGTAGCACGACCAATGAAAGGACTACTTACCACATTAACGGGCGAAGTTGTGGCAAGTCGAAATGAGGTGCGAGAATTAAAAAAAATGAATATACCAGTGGAACATGAAACTATTGCAAGAAAATTACCTTTCTCATCCGTTGAGGATATTCGTAAATTTGATTTGGAATTACAAGAAAATAGCGACATGATTGAGGAGTTTGTACGTTTATACCTTTTTTCATATGTAATATATAGATGTAAACTGTGGTGTCTATTTTCAGAAACGAATCATTAAAAGAGTTGGGGGAGCTGATGCTGCAAGTTTTGCCAGAGCTGCCATTAAACGGGTACTTACAGACGAATTGGCGATCCAATTTTCTTGGAAGGGGACCAAAACAAAACAAAGCGTGGAACACATGTACTTCATATCACTACTCAGAGG
Organism: Lypha dubia; assembly: GCA_947311025.1. Taxonomy (NCBI): domain Eukaryota; kingdom Metazoa; phylum Arthropoda; class Insecta; order Diptera; family Tachinidae; genus Lypha; species Lypha dubia. Next base: position 88,740,814 of record OX371261.1, read on the forward strand.
TATGGATTTTAAACGATTTTATTATATAACATCTTTCAAAACTACTTCGCACAAATTGAAAACTACAAATTCTTGTTGGATTTTTTCTTTAATACTTGTTTTGTTTTTAAATTTGTTAATAGAAGTATGCCAACAAAAATTTGTGACATCTGACGATTCTATAATCCACCACATTCTTCAGCAACATTTCGTCCATGCAAAGGACCGCCTCGCAAAGCGAAAGGACCGTCCCGATTCTGACCGGAAATAAATGTTCAGTGTCTTCCTTTAATTTCTAAGTCTTTCATTATATTTTATGTTATATTCTAAGTTAAAAAAAATGAATTATTATTTAAAAACATTGCATTTGAAATTATTAAACAATAAATATTAACAAAATCAATGAATTTCTTGTCTTATTTTCATCCCATTACAGAGTCGCCCCACCATTCGTGAATCGCCTGACCATTGTTCAGTGATGGCACGCGATTCGCCTAATGATCGCAAATGATGATTCGCTGGCGATTCGCAAATGGTGATTCGCTGGCGATTCACAAATGGTGATTCGCTGGCGATTCGCAAATGGTGATTCGCTGGCGATTCGCAAATTGTGATTCGCTGGCGATTCGCAAATGGTGATTCGCTGGCGATTCGCAAATGGTGATTCGCTGGCTATTCGCAAATGGTGATTCGCCAGCGATTCGCAAATGGTGAATCGCGACAGGCACACAGGCGATCGTTTTGGCGAATCGCCTGACTATAGTTTATTGATCGCACGCGATCAATCGCCGCGACTATACACAACTCAACGGCGATTCGCGGGCGATCATTAGGCGATTGAAAATGTTTGCAGGGTGGCTTTGCATTTTGTCTTCTTTTTATGTTGTTTTTATGTATGTCTCGCTGAATTCTATTGTTGTTGTTGTTGTGTCTGCCACTTACTTGGTTGTGTTGTATAAATTTTGTTGATATATTTTTTTTTATTTTGTTTTTAGTTCTTACTTTTTGTTGTCTTTAAAAAAATATATTATTACCAGTTGGTTATATGTAAGTAACTGTATGTATTTGTTATATTCTTATGGATTAAGAATATGCTATTGCACTAACACTTTTAGTGGATATTTTTACACTTGTAAAATGTTTCTGATTGTTGGTGATGATTGTTGTTGGTATTGTTTTATTTATGTTTGTAATCGATATGTAATGTACGTGTGTATGTCTTATTATTAGTAAAGACTAATAATATCATAGTAGACACTTATTTTTATATAAACAATGAAAGTTGCAATGATGCCTATAGTTTTCATGGTCTTTTAAATAGATTTTTAAATTATTTAAACCTTTAATGCTTTGTCTTGGATTATATGTATTTTTTATGTAAATTACTGGATGTTTATTTTATAACAGTGTTTTTTTTAGCAATTAGTGAAAAACTAATTTCATTTCTACAGTTTCAATGTGCAGTTTAAGAGTGAAACGTTGTGATATAAGTACATACTCGTATGTATGTACATATTAATACCAGTTGGTTATGTACATATTTTGTTATGTATTTTTTTTTTGTATTTTTGTTTTCTTCGAATTCAGTTTTCTTGTTTTAGTTTATGTACATACATACTTATGTATGTATCTTTCCATCACTGTTTCTTTTTTGTAGTTTTGTGGTTTTCGTTGCTTTTAATTTCATTTTAATTTTGTTATTCATTTTTCCAATATTTTGTTTTTGTTAATTGAATTACAATATTTATTTCTTTTTGTTGTATTATTTTAATTTTGTTTCAATTCCATTTAGTTTCTTTTCATTTTCGTTTACTTGTTACTAAGTGTTATTTAATTTATTTGTACCTGTTTTTAGATTTTTTTTCTGTGTTTTAAAGTTATTTTTATGTTTTTTTTTTTTTGTCTACAGTTATTTTTAACTGGTATTTCTCTTATGAGTTTTTAGTTTTTCAGATTTTATTTTTACGTGACTGTACTTTTTAATTTCTTGTTTTTCTCATTTTACTTTCATTTTTGTTCTTGTGATGTTTTTTTTTAAATTTATTGTTTTCAAGTCTTCCTATTTTAGTGTTTGTTATGAGTTCTTCTTTATTATTTTATTTGATGCTTATTGTTTCGTCTTCATTTAGTTAGCATTTTTTTGTAGTTTTGTTTTATTTTACTTTGTATGTTGCACTAATTATGTTTGTATATATGCATGTTTGCTTGTTTGTTTGTTTTAATATATTTTTGTAATGATTTGTTTTCAGTTTTCTTTCTTTTTTTAGATTCTTTTTCTAATGTAGTTTTAACTGTTGATTATTATTGTTGTATTTATTTTTGTTGTTTATATTTTAATTTTCAATATCATTTTTTTTTCAGGTTTTTGTTCTTGTTGGTGTTTTTGTTTAGTTTTATTTTTAATGTATATAATTTTTCAATTTCATTTTTTCATTTTTATTTTGTTTCAGTCAGTGTTTTATTTTCATTGCGTTCTTTTTTCATTTTTCTTTTCAGTTAATTTTATCCGATTTTATTCTTGTTGCCAGGTGTTTTTTTCTGTACCTGTTTTTTCCACTTGTCATTTTCGGTTTTGTTCTCTTTTTTCAGATTTTTTTTTATTATATTATATATATGTACCTATATACATAGGTTTAATGTATAGTTTTTTTCAATTTCGGTACAGTCTGTACCAAAATGTGTAACTTTTTCCTATGTTCCAATAGTTTTTTGTTTTAACTGTTATTTAAAATTTTTAATTGTTTTTTTTTTCTCGTCGACTGTAATTTTTTATATTAATTTTTTCCTCTGTATGACTTTTTTTTTAACTGTTTATTTTTGCCTTCTTTTTTTTTTTTTAAATTATACATCTATTTTTTCTCCTCTTCCATTTTTCTTTTTTGGTGTTCATTTTTTTTTTAATTTTAGTTCATTTTTTTTTTGTTAATTAAATTTTTTTTTTTATTTAATTTGCCGTCGCAAATTTCAGCTGTCTCGGTCGCCATGTAATATAAAAGAAGAATTTTACTTGTTGACTGGTACGTTAAGAGTGTTTTTATTTATTCATTTTGCTTACTCGCTAATTCGATACGTAGTTGCTTAAATAGTAGTAAGTAACAGGGATAAGTTGAAGAGGTAGTAGGCCGACAGTGCTGCCACTACAGTACACGAGCTGCACCGTACCTCGCAACTAAATGTCTACAGAAAATTGCAAATAAGAACATAGGACGGTACCCTCTTGGAGCCAAATTTCTACTCAATAATTTTTACGTCGATGACGGAATGGGAGGAGATGATAGTTTGAGCACTACAATCGCAATTCAGCAAGAATTAAAGCACATATTGAACCAGCATGGTCTAAATTTACAAAAGTGGAGTGCAAATCATCACCAACTACTTCAAAACGTCTCAACAAGAGAAGAAGTAAACATTGATTTTAACAACGAAAACCATCAAACAGTCAAAACTCTGGGATTGACATGGATACCAAAGGTTGATGAGTTCTGTGTAAAGGTACGTTTGGGGGATACAAGTCGTGTAACTAAACGAACAGTAGTCTCAGATTTGGCTCGACTATTCGACCCGCTGGGAATTGTGTCTCCAATCGTAGTGACAGCAAAGATGTTCATTCAGGAATTGTGGCAGTTGAAACTTGTATGGGATGAAGCCTTGCCAGCAGAGCTACATACTAGATGGATGAATTTTCGGAACGACTTAAAACACATAGACAACCTGAAGTTTTCGAGACATATTTTTCAAGGCCAGGTTGCATCAGGAATACAAATTCATGCATTTGTTGATGCTTCGGGCAGCAATATACATAAGGTCAGTTATAAAAAATGGTCAAAAATATTAAGACTACTATGAGCAAAATCACGAGTAGCACCTTTAAAAAAACAAAGTCTTCCCCGTCTGGAGCTCTGCGCAGCACACTTGGGTGCTCAACTAACTGCCAGGGTTAAAAGGGATTTAAAACTTGAGGATACTCCTACTTTCCTTTGGACAGACTCAATGATTGTTTTGGCCTGGATCAATTCACAGTCATCATCATATCAAACGTTTGTAGCCAATCGAATATCCGCAATTCAGGAGTTGACAATGCCCGAACAATGGCGACATGTAAGTTCAAAGGAAAATCCTGCGGACATCATATCCCGAGGACTATCTCCGAAAGCATTACCAGCATGCAATCTATGGTTTTATGGGCCTATCTTCCTACATGGGCATGAAGCAGCTTGGCCACAAAAATAATCAAGGGCCACAGAAGTACTTGAAAACAACATGGAGCGAAAGAAAACAGCTGCCGTTCTTGCAATTGAAAACGCAACAACAATTATCTACAACATCAACCACAAAGGCTCTTTTCGAACATTACAAAGAATTGTAGCATACATGCTACGATTTATCAACAACACAAGAAAAATAAATGAGAAACGTGCGGAAATCTCTTTAACAGTAATGGAACTAGAACAAGCTCTGGTAGTTATCGTACGAGCAATGCAGTCAGATTTTGAAGACGACATAAAACATCTAAAAAGAAATAATGAAGTAAATAAGTCAAGTCCATTCAACAACCTTAGCCCATTCTTGGATTCGAACGGTATAATTAGAGTAGGAGGACGATTAAGCACATCTTTGCTTTCATATGATACCAAACATCCAATGCTGCTTCCCTACAATGACCCAATTTCAAAATTACTCATGCAAATGGTGCATGATCAAAATAGACACTGCGGTCCCCAAGCACTCCTTTCACATATGAGACAGAGATATTGGCCAATCAAGGGAAAGGCAGCAGCCAGATCTATTGTGCAACATTGTGTTCGGTGCGCCAAGGCCAAGCCAAGATTACTCAATCAGATCATGGGCAATTTACCAGCTGCGCGTGTCACACCAGCTCGACCATTCATCAACTCTGGGGTTGACTTTTGTGGACCGTTTTGGGTTCATTACAAGGTGAGAGGGAAGAAGCCTCAAAAGGTGTACATCGCAGTGTTTTGCTGCTTTGCTACTAAGGCAGTACACTTGGAGCTAGTTAGTGATCTTACCACCGAAGCCTTTATAGGATCATTTAAAAGATTTATAAGTAGGCGAGGTCAGTGCCGGAATCTCTATTGTGACAATGCTATCAATTTTGTAGGGGCAAAAAATCAGTTAACAGAACTATCAGAAACTATCCATTCTGGCTCAGCTCAAGACATAATTAACAGAGAATGTACATCGAGAGGAATAACATTTCATTTTACACCCCCAAGAGCACCACATTTCGGTGGCTTATGGGAAGCCGCTGTAAAGTCAGCAAAACATCTTCTTGTCCGAAGTGCCACAACAGCATCGCTCACTTATGAAGAGCTGGACACAGTAGTAATTGAAATTGAAGGAATTCTCAATTCAAGGCCAATCAGCCCGTTGTCAGAAAACCCGAATGATTTAGCAGCGTTAACTCCGGGACATTTCTTGATTGGGGAACCCCTAAATGCTCAAGTTGACGCAAATTGCACACAAGAACGAGGTAACTTACTGACCAGGTGGAAATTAGTAACTCATCTAAAAAACGAGTTTTGGAGGCGATGGTCTCGGGAATATTTAAATGAACTACAATATCGACACAAATGGAAAACTCAAGCAATCAATATTAAACCCGGGGACATGGTAATAATCAAAGAAGACAACACAGCTCCGCTACAGTGGCCCTTGGGCAGAGTCATAAAGGTACATCAAGGAGATGACGATCTCGTCCGAGTAGCCGACGTTAAAACCTCAACCGGCTGCTACAGAAGGCCAATTACACGTTTAGCCCCGTTACCAATATATAGTGAAGACGTTAACGACATATCTGCACAAGATCAAGTAATTGAATCAAACATCCACCAAAACAATAATGAATCTGAAAGTCCCACGAAAAGGAGACGCACGTCCAATCATCAATTCAACCTTCCTACGGATGCATCGTGGTCCATTTAATCATCAAAGGAAAATGTAACTTCAAACCAACACCAACTCCAGCTCCTCGCAACCTGCAAACAACATCGGATTTCACAGTACTTATTTAAACAAGAAGATTATTTTTACCCGGCACTTCAACTCAGAATATCATAAACTGCCACCACCAGCATCTTAAACACAGGCTTTTGAGCTGCGCTCAACGGGGGGAGGATGTTTATAATTGTATTATTATTTTTGTTTGTTGTACAATTTTGTAAATTTATTAATTTTTAGTTTTCATTCTTTTCCATAAAGTTGAGCAATTCTTTTGTAGATCATGCATTTTTTTTTTATTATTTTTATTTGTCTTGTTCATAAAATTGTAATACAATACTTAGAATGCAATTTTATTAGTTTCGTTTATTGTATATTTGTTTGTAATTGACGATTGTTTATTATGCAGTTTTTATTTTTTTGTACTGTTTATGTAGTGCGTTCACCTATATCCACAAAATTCCATTCTAGATATTTTTTGGTTGTCTCATGTTCATGGCCACACAGCCAATGAACTTAAATTTAAAAATGCCAAGTATGTAAAATTAATAAGAATGAATATTGTATAAAAGAAGTAAAATTTAAATAAAGATGGCCTTTTTTATGTTTGAACATTGAAGAGTGTGCCTCAATCATTTCTTTTGGAAAACAACTCGGTTTCAAGTGCCGCTTGTTGTTTTAATAGTTTTAACCTTAATCCAGTTTATGTGCTGTGATTAAAATCTATAACAAATTAACACAAGAGTTAATCTACATTTTGGAAAACAACTCGGTTTCAAGTGCCGCTTGTTGTTTTAGCAATTTTAAGTTTAATCCAGTTTATGTGCTGTGATTAAAATCTAGAACAAATTAACAAACGAGTTAATTTACAAATAGCTTGAACTCAGTTACAAATTCGTCTGTTTCACTAATTATATCAATAAAAACAGAAACAATTTCAAAGTAGTTAATGTCCTCAACTGATTTGATAAAAAAATGGATCTAAATACTTTAATACACACAGTCTTTTATCGCTAATATTAATTCTTGATAAAATTTCCCTACACGGTAACGCTGATGAGCCGCTCACTTTACTGCGCGTTTTTAGCTCAGTAAGTGAGCGCTCTTTACAATCAATCAATTCATTTTCATGTATTATGACAATTGGATTTTACGTAACCACCTAAAGACCTTTTATTTCGCATGGAATATGACATATGGCAAAATACAATACACTCAATATATGTATGTAGTATTTACAGTATTGATAAGGGTTGATTTTGATAGCCAGCGTTGCCAAATGAGCTAATTTTTCTTTACCTTGTAGTTTTTCTAAGCATTGTTCAATTTGAAATATTTTATTTGAAATATTAACAGTGTTATTCACAAACGTTTTATTAGAGGCTAATAAGCAAAATGCGGTAAAGTAGTATTCACAAACGTTTAATAGCACTATGACGCGGTTATTACACGCTAATAAACTCGAAAATTTTATTGTAGGCATCACGCTACTTTAGCCGTTTAATAAGTTGACATTTGCATTTTTTAAAGTAAAAAAATCACTATTTACTTCAAAAAGTATGAAAAATAAAAATAGATTCGAATAAAGTAATGATTGTAATAAATATAATTTCGACATTCGTTAGCATTATACAAAATATATATGTACATATACATAAAACTATAATTATTTTATTAAATTAAATATTTTGCAGATTATCAGTGTTATTCATAAAAACTTCTTATTGTAGAGATAATGTACACATTAGTTAATAATCAGTTTTTGTGTTATTACCCGGTAATAATAAACATTATTCACAAACGTTTAATAAAGCCAAATTAACTATTGTGTGATTTTTTCAGTTTTGTAATTCTGTGTTAGCAACATTGTTTCATTTCAATTGTCAAGTTATGATTAGTGTTGTGTACAATAACATACTCGATAAGCAAGTAGTCTCTAATGGTTTGAAAATGTGAAAATAATGTCAAATAAATTTTATTTAAACAAGTTGGAGTAATAGAGTATTGCTTATAATATTTCAAAAAATATTAAAATTTTTTAATATGTGTTGTATTGATATTGCTAGCAATGTGTTTTCATAAGTTATTACAAAAGTATTCAAATACCGAGTTCGTTGCAATTGATTACACACCACTAATTTGTTTGCTTTATTTATTTGAAAATGTTTTTAATCTTGTTGTGGTTGAAATGTGACAAATTATGCACAAAATCATGAAAAAAAGATTTAATAATATTAATATTTCAAAGAGCAGGAAGAATTTAAGTTATGTACGCATGTGAACAAATATGCATGTACATGCATATAAGTACATACAGTCACATTTGTGTACATGCATACGTAAATATACATATTATGTATGTATGTATGTACATATTCACATACATTCATATTTATGTATTTCTTCTTGAATTTTCTTACTTTACGTACATACATACTTATGTATGTATGTAAACATTGCAGAAGGACTGGAAGAATCCGGAGAGTTGAAATACATATGTATGTACATTATCTGCAAAATAATTAATTTAATAAAAACATTATAGTTTTATGTATACATATGTATGTATATATTTTGTATAATACTAACGAATGTCGAAATTATATTTATTACAATCATTACTTTATTCGAATATTTTTTTTATTTTTCATACTTTTTGAAGTAAAAAGTAATTTTTTTACTTTAAAAAATGCAAAAGTCAACTTATTAACCGGCTAAAGTAGCGTGATGCCTACAATAAAATGTTCGAGTTTATTAGCGTGTAATAACCGCGTCATAGTACTATTAACCGTTTGTGAATACTACTTTAGCGCATTTTGCTTATTAGCCTCTAATAAAATGTTTGTGAATAACACTGTATGTATTTAAACTCTCCCGATTCTTCCAGTCCTTCTGCAATGTTTACATACTTACATATGTATGTATGTACGTAAAATAAGAAAATTCAAGAAGAAATACATCAATGTGAATATATGTACATATGTAAATATATGTACATATGTAAATATATGTACATATGTAAATATGTACATACATATGTATGTACATTAGGGGTATAACCAATTTTTGGCCCTAGCACCACGCGATGGCGAAGGTTGTGTTATTTACGAAAAAATAATTTTGGGGTCATTTCGGATAAAAAACCTCACCCACGAAAACGATTTTCTAAAATCTCCCAAAAAAAAACATTCATTTTAAATAAAAAATTTTTTTTTTTGGGTTGGCATTTTGCTCAATTCATGTAATGGAATGACGATATCTGGAATGTTTCTCGACATTGTAGTGCTATCTTTAAATTTGGTCAAAGCCTTTGTCCAAACTTTTGCATTTTTCAAAACGCTTAAACGACTTCTTTTAAAATCCATTGTTTTTAAGTATTAAACACAAACTCGGAATATTTGAAACACATTAATAATTTTCTTTGAATAATAAAAACAATTAAGGTACATAACGGAATTTTCAATGACATACATTCAGCTTCCTAAGTATTTACACAAATGTTAAATGCAGGTTGATATATTGATAAAAAAACTTGTTTGCGCCTTTTAGGTAAATAAATAAAAAAAAATCATTTAAAAACTTTACCGCGTTTGGTGGGTGAACTTTTTTGACAACTGCGAAAAAGTAATAGCATTTTTTTATATAATTTTCAATGGCCTATTCGACTATGCTAGGGCCATTATGATATTTGCAAAAAATTGCAAAAAGTTATATCCCTAATGTACATATGCATGAATGTTTACGTATGCAAGTATGTACACAAATGTGTCTGTATGTACTTATATGCATGTACATGCATATTTGTTCACATGCGTACATAACTTAAATTCTACCTGCTCTTTGAAATATTAATATTATTTCAACTTTTTTTCATGATTTTGTGCATAATTTGTCACATTTCAACCACAGCAAGATTAAAAACATTTCCAAATAAATAAAGCAAACATATTAGTGGTGTGTAATCAATTGCAACGAACTCGGTATTTGAATACTTTTGTAATAACTTATGAAAACACATTGCTAGCAATATCAATACAACACATATTAAAAATTTTTAATATTTTTTGAAATATTATAAGCAATACTCTATTACTCTAACTTATTTAAATAAAATTTATATGACATTATTTTCACATTTTCAAACCATTAGAGAATACTTGCTTATCGAGTATGTTATTGTACACAACACTAATTATAACTTGACAAATAAAATGAAACAATGTTGCTAACACAGAATCACAAAACTGAAAAAATCACACAATAGTTAATTTGGCTTTATTAAACGTTTGTGAATAATGTTTATTATTACCGGGTAATAACACAAAAACTGATTATTAACTAATGTGTACTTTATCTCTACAATAAGAAAATATAAATATATAAATTCAGCAGACTACAGGATTTATATTTCACATTACTGGTCTGAATTTTTTTATATTAATTCCAATTTCTGAATCTATTATTCCTCCCCCGTTTTCCTTGTATCACAGTGCTAAGATTTAATCTTACTTCTTTATACCTGCTAATATTGGGAAGAATAACAACCAAAGTATTCTTGAATTAAGTCATTTAAAGCCAAACGTGTAGAAAAGATTTTATATCATGAAACAGATGATGATGACTGACACTCATTAGGCTTAACGAATTATTAAAAAAAAAAATTATTGTCAAGTTTTGGAAACAGAATAATTGGAATACCAATTACATGAACAACTTTAAATTTAGTATCATTATTCTCAAATAATAGAAACTTAAAAATATGTTTGGGGCAAAGGAAAATATTTAAGCCAATTGGAAAAAATTTTCCAAAAAAATCACTAATTTTGAAAACTTTTTGATGCATGAATATTTTTTTACAATTTTTTTTATATAAATTGATGTTTTAAATTTTTCTTATATTTGTTTTTTATGCACATGGGTGTCACTCGATCAAGATTTGTTTCAATTTACTAAACACTCACACATTTAAAAATTTGACTATTAATTTGATATAAATTTGGCTTTCAAGTTTTGTTTCATTTTTTCATTCAATTAAACAGCAACTATTTTAAGATGTTTTTTGCGTATATCTTTAAAGCAAATTGCTTTCAAATTGCGTACAGGCTACGACACAGTTATCAATTTTTGTGAATCTTTACAAGCAGTATGTGTAAAAAAATTTATAGCAAATCTTGATCGTGTGACACCTATGTTAGGCTATGTCTTACTAATTAAAATTTTGAAAACCAACATACATGTCTGACGTACTCGACATACATGCTATTAGACAGTGAATTTTGGTATGCCATCGTACATGTCTGCAGACAAGTATGCGTGTCTAATAGCCCTTTTAGTTCAATAGCTCACTTTAGTTCAATAGCTCAGTTTAGTTCAATAGCTCACTTTAGTTCAGTAAAATACATTAGCTCCATTGGTTTCAGCTCAGTCTATCTTTGTTACGAAAGTAAACAAAGCGAAAACAAAAATGTTTCTGCTATTACAGCGTTACCATAACGTTTTTATTTTAAACTACTAATTTGGAGAACAACTTAATTTTAATTAGTAAGACGTAGCCTAACATACATAGGTGTCACACGATCAAGATTTGCTATAAATTTTTTTACACATACTGCTTGTAAAGATTCACAAAAATTGATAACTGTGTCGTAGCCTGTACGCAATTTGAAAGCAATTTGCTGTAAAGATGTAAGCAAAAAAACATCTTAAAATATACCCCGTTTATACGCGTGGAGACGTGGAGTAACTCTTTTTTTGTAAATATGACCACTGTACTTCAATTTCTTTCAAAAATTGAATTTTAAAAATTTTGTGTTAATACCGTCTTGTAAATCAAGCGCGATATATGTACGTATGTATAATTGTATGAAAAATAAGAAATCATAAGAAGCAACTAGTACATATATTTAGTTCAACACATTTCTTGGGTTTAAATAAATTTTTATAATTTAAATTAAATAACAATTTAGGTAGATTTACGTAGCTAAACGCGCTGATTTAGGTAGCGCAATTAAAATAACTTGTTTTTATTTGTATAGTATAATTTGTTACAAATGTTATACTGGCTACATATAATCGGCTTCATATATTTAAAAAATATACCTTATACTATGTTCACACGACAAGATGAAGCACTTGCTTCGCTTTCTGAAGCATGTTTATGAATCTAGCTGTTCACACGACTCATTTACTTGCTTCGATTTGACAGTTCTCTTTTTAATAACAAATAAAATCTAAAATGGACAAGAAAAAAATAAGTTACATATAATTATTACGCATTTTTAAAAATGCACAAACATATATTTTGTTTCCATTGTTGTTTTATCTTTATAGTTTTAAATCAATTTTTCACTTTTAATTAAAGTTTTTGTTGTGTTTTTTGCATCTAGTTCAGATAACCTACCGATAAATTACGATAAAATTTAGAGAAGACAGCAATTTTTCATGCTTCGCAAGTAGATTCATACTACGTTCACACGGAACATGCTTCGCTCCCTATTCATGCTTCACACCCCAATCATGAGCGAAGCAACATGCTTCGCCATACAAAATTTTGAGAGCGAAGCATGTAGATTCATATTGAATCTACTTGCGAAGCATGAAAAATTGCTGTCTTCTCTAAATTTTATCGTAATTTATCGGAAGTTTATCTGAACTGGCTGTCAAACTGAAGTATTATTGACAAACAAAAAAGAAAACATACTTAAATTAAAAGTGAAAAATTAAAACTAAAAAGCTTAAAAAACAATGGAAACTAAAAAATATATTGCTAAGAAGGTTATTGTGGCTAGAAGGGTATCATCTAAGGTAAGATTGATGGAGAACTCAAAAATGAGCTACAAGTTGGTGATGGACTTAAATCACAAGCATTCCCAGCTTTTGAAGCAGCTGCAGCTGCTTAATGTTGTGAAATTGTCCCTTATGTCGGAAAGATTACTTTGGAAAATAGTGAGTTGTAAAACGTACATATGTGTATGTACGTATGTTTTGTTGATTTACATATTACTAAAAGTTTTAAATATTTCCGGACCGAAGTCAAACATTCTGGGAGATAGACTGTCAAAAAGCTGATGAAGGTGTGTTTAAAAACAATTTTAGGGTGTGTAGATCGTCATTTTTTAAACTGTGCGAGTTTTTGGGCGAGCTGCGGAAAAGCGACACCAACATGAGGGAAGCACTACCCTTAGAGAAGAGGGTTGCAATAAGTTTGTACGCGTTGGGCTCATCAGCAGAGTATCGCACAGTCGGTAATTTATTTGGGGTTGGAAAGGCAACGGTATGTAATATTTTGTTGAGCTTTTGTACCGAAGTCTGGAGGGTTATGGCTCCATTGTATATAAACAATTTTCCCTTAAAACGAGAAAAAGTTGAAGAACTTGTTCAAGAATTTGAAATTCTTGGATACCCGCAGTGTATGGGAGCTCTTGGCAAGTTTTGATACCATAAAGGTTTCAAAGTTTTATTTGTCCTTATTATTTACATACTTATAGACGGTTGCCATATTGAGATTCACCCAGGTCGCGAAGAGGCTACGGACTACTACAATTATAAAGGGTGGTATTCAATTGTGCTTTTAGCATTAGTCGACGCAAAGTAGGTATCCATCTATTATTAAATTGAAACGTATAACTTAGTAAACTGAAATACATATATTTTCCATTCCAGATGCCGTTTCATTTATGTAAGTTGTGGCAGCCCAGGACGTTGTAACGATTTGCAGATATATCAAGAATCGTCGCTAAAACGATGTTTTGACGGACTTGGAGAAAAACATTTCTGGAGTAGATGTCCCAGTCCATATAATCAGCGACTCCGCTTTTAGACTTAGCAAAAATATTATGAAGCCATACCCTTTTCAACTGTCCCAAAGCTACTATGAAAAGTGTTTTAACTATTCATTGTCCAAATCACGTCGAGTAGTTGAAAATGCTTTTGGACACTTAAAAGCACGTTTTAGGCGCATTGGAAAAGGCGTTGACAATGCAATAAGAAATGCGAATGCCGATGTATTGTCATGTTGTGTCCTACACAATTTTCTTAATGAAAATAATGACATGGTAAACGAAAATTGGTTGCAGGCTATGGAAGCTGCGGAAAGAAATCGGTCTTATCCGGAATATCTTACAACGTTATCGGATCATAGAAATAATCCAGAAAATATACGAAATGCGATATCTGAATATTTGTGTAAGTATTATTTTATTTAAAATTCCTTCCTATAATACATACAAAATACATAAATATAAAATAATACTATACATACATACATACATATATATGTACGTAATTACATATGTATATAAAAATAATTAGAATCCATCAATACGTACATACATATGTATGTATAACAAAACAAACAACAACACATACTTATATAATAAAAAACAAAAAGAGATTATAAATAAAATAAATCGAATTCAAACTATGTAAAAAAAAAAACAAACAAAAACACATGCATACTTATATAATAAAACAAAAATAGATCAATTAGAATTAAAAAACTATGGTTTTTTTAAAAAATCTAGTAAGTCTTTTTGAAATTCAGCTTCCTTAGCAGCAAAGGATTTCAAAATTTCTTTCTTCTCCTCTTCAATTGCCAACAATCTTTCAGAAGTACATTTAATATCATCTTGAATTTTTTCCACATTTTTTTTAATGGTTTGTACTAACTTTTCTAAACTATTTTTCTTTTTACTTGTAGACATACAAAGTTTAGACGGTGGTGGCGTATCTGGCATAGATAGCGACTGTGATGGTGGAGATGTTGATGAAGGAGATGGTGAATTCAATGGATCCGATCCAATGTTTGAGGATATGTCTTAAAAATAAATCAATAAAATAGTAATAACGTTTTTAATTTGAGTTTATTACTTACCATTTATACTGTCGAAAACTAGGCCTTCAGGATTATAACTCTTAAATGGGGCCAACAGATTTTCCATTTCCTTGAAGAGTTCCCAATCTGATGGAGAACCACCGGTTGAACCAATTTTTTGTTTTTCTTTCCTGTAAAGCGAAAGTAATACATACATATGTATGTACGTACATACATACATACATATGTATTTATGTACATATGAACATCTAAAATAGTACTCCAATAGACGCTAAATAAATAAATATGCACCACTTGCGTTTAGCAAGTCGGCATATACCATATTTGACATGCTTACCGATATCTACAAGTCATGTTGTGCATTTTTGTTTTCAATTCTTCCGGGCAGTTTCAACTCTCGTAGTGAACAGACGCGTTTTTATAATCGTCGCAACTGAATATAAAAAAAAATAAAATAAAAAAAATATTTTCAAGTCACAAAAAATATAAAAAAAACAAAACATTTATTGAACAGTTAATTTACTGGTTTTATTTTATTTTTTGCTTGTGTGCAATATACATAAATATTTGCATACACAAACTAATATAAGTGAAAATAAAAAAAGAGAACTCTGATGAGTTCATCTTCTGACAAAAACAACAATAATCCTACAAGCAGTAGGAATGTGCAATATATAACTTTAGTTGCTGATGACGACAACAAAAAAAATGAATTAAACAAAAACCTGAATTTAACAGTAAACACAAATACTCGTGCGCGATCATTATCTCTGAACATGTTAAATAGTGATCAAGAAGCAACAACAATTGCACCCATCAGCAAACTTTTCAGCTTAGCTGTACAAACAAACAATAAGTAACAAGGTGACCAACGTGCACAAAATGGTAGATGCGGTGAGTACAATAAATGATAATAAAATTCAAACAGGAATGGACAGATACATAACCGTGTTAAAAAGGGGAAGAAGTCCAAAATCAGCTCAAATTGCTTCAACATCGAAAGTTCCCAGAGATGGAAAAAACAATATAATAAATTCCGAAAATCGTTTCGCGATTTTATCTGAACAAGGCGATGAAGACACAACTACAATAAGTTCGAGTAAGCCCCCACCCATATATTTAAGAGAGCAGAATTCCAGTTTGCTGGTTAAAAGTCTTATCTCATTAATTGGAGAAAATGAGTTTTATGTAACTCCAATTAAGCGCGGAAACATCAATGAAACAAAAATTCAGGTAGCTCATGAAAATAATTACCGAAAAATTGTTTCAGATTTAGAATCTAAAAATAAAAACTTCTACACGTACCAATTAAAGAGTGCTAAAGGTCTAACAGTCGTAATAAAAGGTATAGACTCTAGCGTGGATCCAGAAGAGGTCAAGTCTGGCCTTGAGAATAGTGGCTACAAGGTAAAAAATGTCTCAAACATTAAAAATAGAGAAAAAATCCCCCAACCAATATTAAGAGTCGAGTTACAGCCAGATGGCATAAAAATAAAAAAGAATTAAGCACATCCAATATATGACTTAAAGTACTTGTTGCATCGAAGAGTTACTGTTGAGCTTCCACATAAAAGAGCTGGACCTGTTCAATGCCTGAACTGCCAAGAATTTGGGCACACGAAGACTTATTGCAAGTTGCCTACAGTCTGCGTTGTATGTGGTGAGTTACACAGTACTGCTAACTGTGATAAAATAAAAGGTGATACCAAGGCGAAAAAATGTGGCAATTGTGGCGGAAATCACACTGCCAACTATAGAGGCTGCCCCCTTTACTCGTTTTTTAAGAATTCATCAACCAAAAAAACCAATGCTACTCCCGCTCAGCCTAAAACCCCTATTAACTATCCACAGTTACCTCAACCGTCCACTAGCCAAAATCAATTTTCAAACATTTTCAAGTCTAACGCGACTAGTGCTCAACAACAATCTAACAACAAATTTTCATACGCTAGTATTTTAAAAAGCAATCAGAGTACGGCGCAAAAAACCGTAAATGTAAATGAAGATTCGGGGTATAATTTTAGTCGTATTGAAGCCTCAATTGAGAGCTTAATACAAACTGTAAATACATTTACTCTCAACATGTCCTGTATGATGCAGGAAATGTTGAAAATGCAGTCTACCTTGTTGCAGGCTGTACTAAGCAAACCATGAACTTAAAAATCTGTTTTTGGAACGCAAACGGCATCTGCCAACATAAAAACGAAATAGAATATTTTATTCAGGATAAACAAATCGATGTTATGCTTATCTCAGAAACTCATTTGACATCTCGAAGCTGTTTCAGAATTAGTGGATATAATTTTTACGACACCAAGGATCCCCGTGGCAGAGCTTGTGGTGGTTCGGGAATCCTAATAAAAACGCGAATAAAACACCACCTGTTGAATGATTTTTGTGAAGATTATCTTCAAGCAACGAACATCTGCATCGAAACTTATTATCAAAAACTTGTAATATCATCTGTCTATTCGCCCCCCAGATTCTCAATTACCGAGAGTCAATATACGGCTTTTTATAAATCACTGGGCCTCCGTTTTCTTGCAGCTGGCGACTACAATGCTAAACACACATTTTGGGGTTCAAGTTTAATCACACCTAAGGGACGAATTTTATTCGACACAATAGCGAGATGGTTGAAGTTGAAGCATCTTTTGACTTATCTTCAGACCACTCGCCTACTATTGTCACTATTTACTCACACACAACATGTGATTTAGCGACGACATCTGCACGTATTAACTGGCTGAAATACAGAAAATATCTGAGTGCTCATTGCTCGGAAAAAATGCCGCTGAGAACACCTTCAGACATAGACGATTCTCTCAGGTTGTTTGAAGCGCATGTTAAACAAGCGGCTTTTAATGCTACTTCAAATGAAATAAACCAACCAGTGAGATTTAACAATATTTTTTCTGTAGATATAGAAAGGCTATTGACTGAAAAACGGCGAGCTCGACGAGAATGGCAGCGCTACAGATCGCCCCAGCTAAAATTAAGGCTTAAGGAGTGTACCAAGCAGCTTAGGAAAGTTTTGCAAACTCAAAAAACAGCTTCCCTTCAAAAATTCCTTCAAGAGCTAGATGCAACACCACAAACAGATTATTCACTGTGGCGTGCAGCCAGAGGACTAAAAAGGCCGGTTATATACAAACCCCCATTACGAGCCCCAAATGGTAACTGGGCAAAAACTGATGCTGAAA
This sequence comes from Lypha dubia, assembly GCA_947311025.1. Lineage (NCBI taxonomy): Eukaryota > Metazoa > Arthropoda > Insecta > Diptera > Tachinidae > Lypha > Lypha dubia. The sequence continues at coordinate 88,758,787 of OX371261.1, forward strand.
AAGGTGCACTCTTTGTTAAACACTTAGAAAAAGTTTTCACTCCGAATATTTCTGCTGATATTGTTGAACTGCCACCAGTCGTCCCTTTACCAGAAATACCGATGAGATTTAACATGACGGAGATTGAAAATACTATTACTAGTCTTAACACCAGAAAAGCCCCAGGTGTCGACAAAATAAGCAACAAAATGCATCAAGAATTGCCTTACACTGCAAAAAGAATAATACTATTCATTTTTAACAGTATTCTACGCCTAGAACACTATCCTAAAGAATGGAAGGTTTCGCTAATTATTATGATACCAAAGCCCGGCAAGGATCATACAAAGGTTGAATCCTATCGGCCTATTAGTTTACTGTCTAACATTTCAAAACTATTTGAAAAGCTGTATATGAGCAAGCTGATGCCTATAGTGACTAGTAATGGATGTATTCCAGATCATCAATTCGGTTTTCGCAGACAACATAACACAATAGAACAAACTCACAGACTTGTGAATGTCGTTAGAGACACTTTTGAAAAAAAGAAATACTGCTCTGCGCTCTTTATTGATGTCTCACAAGCTTTCGATAAAGTAAGGCACGAAGGTCTTTTCAACAAATTAACACAAAATCTACCAGCAAACATCGTAAAGCTTTTAAAAAGCTATTTAATGCAACGTAAATTTGTAGTTAGGGAAGGGAATTTTTTAAGCCCTCCGCAGTCGATTGAAGCCGGAGTCCCTCAAGGCAGTATCTTCGGACCCTTACTTTATTTAATATATGCCTCTGACTTACCGTTAAGCAGTAACATTCATACATGAACTTTTGCGGATGATACAGCCTTTTTAAGCGTTCACGAAAATCCTGTAGAAGCTTCCCGCAACTTACAAGAATATATATCCAAACTGGAAAAATGGCTCAAACAATGGCGTATAAAAGTTAACGAGCAGAAATGTGCACACGTCACTTTTACGTTGCGCAGGGAAACATGCCCGCCTATAAAAATTAACACCGAGACTATACCACAACACACTGTAGTCAAATATCTAGGCGTTCACCTTGATCGCCGTTTAACATGGAAATCGCATATAGACGCAAAGTTAACACAAATAAAATTAAAAGCAGCCCAAATGAATTGGCTTATTGGAAGAAACTCTATACTAAGCCTTGACTGTAAACTTCTCTTATACAACGCGATCCTGAAACCAATATGGTCCTATGGAATCCAGTTATGGGGCACTGCCTCAGCATCGAATGTCGAAAGAATTCAAAGGCGACAGAATAAAATCCTACGTACAATAACAGCAGCCCCCTGGTATGTCAGAAACCATCGAATTCATAAAGACCTAGACGTTCCGTTGGTGAAGACAGTATTTTCAAAACACGCGAAAAAATATATAAAAAAACTTGAGTTGCACCCAAATCCACTTGCGCGCAATATTCTTCATTATAGAGGCCACACCCGGCTGAAAAGAAGGGATACTCTTTTTCTCAGCCGTTCACGAGAAATGTAAAACAAAAAAAATCAACCGTTGAAATTTAAAATTTTGTTTAGCATTGGCTAAACTTATATTTAATATTTTTTTTTAGATTTAAGATTTGAAAAACTTATTGATAATTCAATTTAAATAATTAAAGATTCAATAAATAATAAAATTATCAAAAAAAAAAAAAAAAAAAAAAAAATTCTTCCGGGCTATATTTAAAGCCCTGTATAGATAACTCCGAAGCCATTTCCATGTGAATGTGGCTGTTTTTCCGACAGCCACGCAACTGGGGCATCTTGTCTGCCCAAATATCTAGCAAAGCTCTCTCAGCACCCAGATCCCATTTGCTTGCACTTTTTCTTATTGCTGAAAGTAAAGATAATAAATATTTATGAATATTTTTGCGCATTTTTTAAAAAGCATAATAATTTTTACTTACTTTTTTTGTCCATTTATATTTTTTTCACGAAGTTTCTTTACTAAAAAATTATTTGTATTTGTATTTAAAAAGAGAACTGTCAAATCGAAGCATGCAGATGAGTCGTGTGAACAGCATGATTCATAAACATGCTTCAGAAAGCGAAGCAAGTGCTTCATCTTCTCGTGTGAACATAGTATCAATATGAATCTACATGCTTCGCTCTCAAAATTTTGTATGGCGAAGCATGTTGCTTCGCTCATGATTGGAGTGTGAAGCATGAATAGAGAGCGAAGCATGTTCCGTGTGAACGTAGTATTATACTCCGTGTGAACGTAGTATTACACTCCGTGTGAACGTAGTATAATACAACATGCTTCGCTCTCTATTCATGCTTCACACCCCAACATAGCTGCCAGATTTTTTGAGGTAATATCGTCATATTTTTGGGCAAAAATCGTCATTATCGTCAATATAGCTTATTGAAATCGTCGTAAAAACGTCAAATGAAAAAACCGCTTTTTTACCAACAAAACATATTTTATCAGAGGCAAAATATAACAAAACTTTTAAATAAACAAATCTTATTAAAAAAAGCAGTATTTTTTAAATACAGAGATCAGATACTTCAATTATAATTCACAATAAAATCAAATGTAAATAGATTGCATGTTTTTCACTACTTTGAAATATATATATGTATATATATATATGTATATACATTGTATGGAAAAAATTCAATCCTTAAGTCATGGTAAAAAAAAACACAACTCTCGTAGTGAACAGACGCGTTTTTATAATCGTCGCAACTGAATATAAAAAAAAAATTAAATAAAAAAAATATTTTCAAGTCACAAAAAATATAAAAAAAACAAAACATTTATCGAACAGTTATTTTACTGGTTTTATTTTATTTTTTGCTTGTGTGCAATATACATAAATATTTGCATACACAAAATAATATAAGTGAAAATAAAAAAAGAGAACTCTGATGAGTTCATCTTCTGACAAAAACAACAATAATCCTACAAGCAGTAGGAATGTGCAATATATAACTTTAGTTGCTGATGACGACAACAAAAAAAATGAATTAAACAAAAACCTGAATTTAACAGAAAACACAAATACTCGTGCGCGATCATTATCTCTGAACATGTTAAATAGTGATCAAGAAGCAACAACAATTGCACCCATCAGCAAACTTGTCAGCTTAGCTGTACAAACAAACAAACAAACAATAAGTAACAAGGTGACCAACGTGCCCAAATTGTAGATGCGGTGAGTACAATAAATGATAATAAAATTCAAACAGGAATGGACAGATACATAACCGTGTTAAAAAGGGGAAGAAGTCCAAAATCAGCTCAAATTGCTTCAACATCGAAAGTTCCCAGAGATGGAAAAAACAATATAATAAATTCCGAAAATCGTTTCGCGATGTTATCTGAACAAGGCGATGAAGACACAACTACAACAAGTTCGAGTAAGCCCCCACCCATATATTTAAGAGAGCAGAATTCCAGTTTGCTGGTTAAAAGTCTTATCTCATTAATTGGAGAAAATGAGTTTTATGTAACTCCAATTAAGCGCGGAAACATCAATGAAACAAAAATTCAGGTAGCTCATGAAAATAATTACCGAAAAATTGTTTCAGATTTAGAATCTAAAAATAAAAACTTCTACACGTACCAATTAAAGAGTGCTAAAGGTCTAACAGTCGTAATAAAAGGTATAGACTCTAGCGTGGATCCGGAAGAGGTCAAGTCTGGCCTTGAAAATAATATAAATGTAATAAAATTGTTTTATTTAATTTTATTTTTGTCTTAGAGCTTTAATATTTGGAGCTCCTAAGACTGATGATTTATTAATTGTATTATAAACTAAATGACATTGGCTTATATACTAATTATGAGAATAATTCATAAGCTGGAGTTACATACCACGCGTCCTACGCGTCACGCGTTCTACGCTTTTTACGCGTTGTACACTTTTTTGAAATTAAAGTTACATGCAACGCGTTCTATGCGCCAAAATGTTCGTATTGAGCAGCTGTTGTTCAAGTAAAGTGAACTTGTTTACATACATACCAGTTAAATAAAGTAAATTGTTTTGGCAAAAATGGACAGTGAAAGCGATGTTTTAAAAGAATTAATAGAATTTATTAATTGCTCTTCCATTTCGCACACAATATTTTACATGTGTTTTTAATAAACATGCAATGGAGATGATACAAACAACTTAAAAGTTATCGATAATTAAATGCAAATTTTGTTGATTACATAATTGTAGTAAAATGTGCATTAAAATGCATTTTATTATTGTGTTCAATATTTACAAGCTTAATTACAAAAGATTTTTGTATATTCAGCACTTTTTATGAAAAAAAATTAAACAAATTATCCACGACACAAAAATATTTATCGATAACATTGGAAATTGAATATTATTTACCATCCATGACTAACAAATACAGCTGTGTTTATTTATATGACGCGTCTGACGCGTACAAAAGTAGAAAGTAGATCTACTTTTCGCGTCGCATGCGTCGCGTGCGTTCTACGCCTCGTGCTGTGTAACTTATCACATGCAAATGCACTGATTCTACTTTTCTGACAGACGCATGAAACGCGTCGACGCGTATAACGCGTGGTATGTAACTCCAGCTTTAGGGGTACATTAACATAAGAGTAAAAGAATAGAAATATATATTATTGTTGGGTAAGCATATTTAGCTTCCAACTATTTATGTATGGCACGTGTTCAACAGTTTTAAAGTTCAACGAGTGCATACTTAAAAGCAACAGATACTTTGTGTAGCTTATATCTACAATCAAACAAATGCAGTTAATAAATGTGATTCATTTAAGTGCATTGTGCTGCTGCACTTGATCAACTGCACAAGTATCAAATTACCGACACACACAAAATATCTTGCTTGCAGTTTGTCAATGCTTGCATGTTGCGGTACTATTGAATCGCAATGCATACTACACACTGTTGGCCACATGCTACAAGTGGCTACAAGGTGAAAAATGTCTCAAACATTAAAAATAGAGAAAAAATCCCCCAACCAATATTTAGAGTCGAGTTATGGCCAGATGGCATAAAAATAAAAAAGAATGAAGCGCATCCAATATATGACTTAAAGTACTTGTTGCATCGAAGAGTTACTGTTGAGCTTCCACATAAAAGAGCTGGACCTGTTCAATGCCTGAACTGCCAAGAATTTGGGCACACGAAGACTTATTGCAAGTTGCCTACAGTCTGCGTTGTATGTGGTGAGTTACACAGTACTGCTAACTGTGATAAAATAAAAGGTGATACCAAGGCGAAAAAATGTGGCAATTGCGGCGGAAATCACACTGCCAACTATAGAGGCTGCCCCCTTTACTCGTTTTTTAAGAATTCATCAACCAAAAAAACCAATGCTATTCCCGCTCAACCTAAAACCCCTATTAACTATCCACAGTTACCTCAACCGTGCACCAGCCAAAATCAATTTTCAAACATTTTCAAGTCTAACGCGACTAGTGCTCAACAACAATCTAACAATAAATTTTCATACGCTAGTATTTTAAAAAGCAATCAGAGTACGGCGCAAAAAACCGTAAATGTAAATGAAGATTCGGGGTATAATTTTAGTCGTATTGAAGCCTCAATTGAGAGCTTAATACAAACTGTAAATACATTTACTCTCAACATGTCCTGTATGCATAGCTGCCAGATTTGACGATTTATCGTCATTTTCACGATTTTGGGTCCTAAAAATGACATAGTGACGATGGGACGATTTATGCCCTAATTTTGACGATTTTAAATAATTCAAGTTTGCAACATATATTTGTACTATTAGAGTAACCTTGAACTGTTGAAAATTGTAATAAGATACTTTTTAAAAACTAGTTTGCTTCAAACTGAAATCTTTTATTTAACTGATTATAAAAACAAAAACAATTTTTTAAATTTTGAACACATTTATTTAGGAATATTTGCCAGAGACGTATTGGAAGAATTACAAATAAATGCAAAAGAAAAATATGATATTATTATTTATTGTGTTAATTTTTATATAGAGCTTTGTGATTGGATATTATAATGATTTTATTTTGAAAATAAATAAAAGCTCTTGGCCAAATTAATCCATTTAATATTACTAATGAAGAAAAAAAAAGTTGGTTCTCTGAAATTATAAAATAATTTTCCTATTTTGTTGAAGAAACAGAAAACCAAGAGCTAGAAACAGAGTTCAGGCAATTGAAAGTATTGTCCTGATAAAAACATATAACTACTGGATTTTTGGAAAAAACTATCAGAGATGCAAAGAGGGATTAAAGTCTTTTGTTTCCGATTTTGACTAAATTTATTACAAAAATCCTAGTTTTACCACAGTATTCAGCAAATATGGAAAGAATATTTAGTAAGGAAACGTAAATAAGACTAAAATAAGAAATTGAAAAAGTCGTCTTTGGAGGCAATATTATATTCAAAAGATTATTTAAAGCTAAACAAATGTACCTGCTATGATCTGAGAGCTGTAACTGTATTAATCAATATGTTTAATTGCACTATATATTTGTAAAATATATTATACATATACGTATGTATATGTCTATTTTCTTAAAAAATTATATACTTATTGTATAAATTTTATTATAGTTTTGATGCATTTTTAGAAAAAGTGTTTCCAAAAATGAAATTTAAAATGCATATTTTACTAAATTGAAAAAAAATAACTAAAGGATTTGATTTTTTTGTTTTTTTTTCGTACAATGTATAAATATATTTCAAAGTATTGAAAAATATGCAATCTACTTAATGTGATTTTATTGTGAATTCTAAGTGAAGTATTTCATCTCTGTATTTTAAATAATGCTGTTTTTTAATAAGATTTGTTGATTTAAGAGTTTTGTTATGTTTTGCCTCTAATAAAAATATGTTTTGTTGGTAAAAAAGCGATTTTTTGATTTGACGTTTTTATGACGATTTCAATAAGCTATATTGACGATAATGACGATTTTTGCCCAAAAATATGACGATATTACCAAAAAAAATCTGGCAGCTATGCCTGTATGATGCAGGAAATGTTGAAAATGCAGTCTACCTTGTTGCAGGCTGTACTAAGCAAACCATGAACTAAAAAATCTGTTTTTGGAACGCAAACGGCATCTGCCAACATAAAAACGAAATAGAATATTTTATTCAGGATAAACAAATCGATGTTATGCTTATCTCAGAAACTCATTTGGCATCTCGAAGCTGTTTCAGAATTAGTGGATATAATTTTTACGACACCAAGGATCCCCGTGGCAGAGCTTGTGGTGGTTCGGGAATCCTAATAAAAACGCGAATAAAACACCACCTGTTGAATGATTTTTGTGAAGATTATCTTCAAGCAACGAACATCTGCATCGAAACTTACTATCAAAAACTTGTAATATCATCTGTCTATTCGCCCCCCAGATTCACAATTACCGAGAGTCAATATACGGCTTTTTATAAATCACTGGGCCTCCGTTTTCTAGCAGCTGGCGACTACAATGCTAAACACACATTTTGGGGTTCACGTTTAATTACACCTAAGGGACGAATTTTATTCGAAACAATATCTAAAATGGGTTTGAATGTAGTTTCAAGTGGACAGCCAACATATTGGCCAACAGATCGACAAAAAATTCCTGATGTTATCGACTTTGGAATTGTGAAAGGCGTGCCCAGCGAGATGGTTGAAGTTGAAGCATCTTTGGACTTATCTTCAGACCACTCGCCTACTATTGTCACTATTTACTCACACACAACATGTGATTTAGCGACGACATCTGCACGTATTAACTGGCTGAAATACAGAAAATATCTGAGTGCTCATTGCTCGGAAAAAATGCCGCTGAGAACACCTTCAGACATAGACGATTCTCTCAGGTTGTTTGAAGCGCATGTTAAACAAGCTGCTTTTAATGCTACTTCAAATGAAATAAACCAACCAGTGAGATTTAACAATATTTTTTCTGTAGATATAGAAAGGCTATTGACTGAAAAACGGCGAGCTCGACGAGAATGGCAGCGCTACAGATCGCCCCAGCTAAAATTAAGGCTTAAGGAGTGTACCAAGCAGCTTAGGAAAGTTTTGCAAACTCAAAAAACAGCTTCCCTTCAAAAATTCCTTCAAGAGCTAGATGCAACACCACAAACAGATTATTCACTGTGGCGTGCAGCCAGAGGACTAAAAAGGCCGGTTATATACAAACCCCCATTACGAGCCCCAAATGGTGACTGGGCGAAAACTGATGCTGAAAAAGGTGCACTCTTTGTTAAACACTTAGAAAAAGTTTTCACTCCGAATATTTCTGCTGATATTGTTGAACTGCCACCAGTCGTCCCTTTACCAGAAATACCGATGAGATTTAACATGACGGAGATTGAAAATACTATTACTAGTCTTAACACCAGAAAAGCCCCAGGTGTCGACAAAATAAGCAACAAAATGCTTCAAGAATTGCCTTACACTGCAAAAAGAATAATACTATTCATTTTTAACAGTATTCTACGCCTAGAACACTATCCTAAAGAATGGAAGGTTTCGCTAATTATTATGATACCAAAGCCCGGCAAGGATCATACAAAGGTTGAATCCTATCGGCCTATTAGTTTACTGTCTAACATTTCAAAACTATTTGAAAAGCTGTATATGAGCAAGCTGATGCCTATAGTGACTAGTAATGGATGTATTCCAGATCATCAATTCGGTTTTCGCAGACAACATAACACAATAGAACAAACTCACAGACTTGTGAATGTCGTTAGAGACACTTTTGAAAAAAATAAATACTGCTCTGCGCTCTTTATTGATGTCTCACAAGCTTTCGATAAAGTATGGCACGAAGGTCTTTTCAATAAATTAACACAAAATCTACCAGCAAACATCGTAAAGCTTTTAAAAAGCTATTTGATGGAACGTAAATTTGTAGTTAGGGAAGGGAATTTTTTAAGCCCTCCGCAGTCGATTGAAGCCGGAGTCCCTCAAGGCAGTATCTTCGGACCCTTACTTTACTTAATATATGCCTCTGACTTACCGTTAAACAGTAACATTCATACATCAACATTTGCGGATGATACAGCCTTTCTAAGCGTTCACGAAAATCCTGTAGAAGCTTCCCGCAACTTACAAGAATATATATCCAAACTGGAAAAATGGCTCAAACAATGGCGTATAAAAGTTAACGAGCAGAAATGTGCACACGTTACTTTTACGTTGCGCAGGGAAACATGCCCGCCTATAAAAATTAACACCGAGACTATACCACAACACACTGTAGTCAAATATCTAGGCGTTCATCTTGATCGTCGTTTAACATGGAAATCGCATATAGACGCAAAGTTGACTCAAATGAAATTAAAAGCAGCTCAAATGAATTGGCTTATTGGAAGAAATTCTATATTAAGTCTTGACTGTAAACTTTTGTTATACAACGCGATCCTGAAACCAATATGGTCCTATGGAATCCAGTTATGGGGCACTGCCTCAGCATCGAATGTCGAAAGATTTCAAAGGCGACAAAATAAAATCCTACGTACAATAACAGCAGCCCCCTGGTATGTCAGAAACCATCGAATTCATAAAGACCTAGACGTGCCGTTGGTGAAGACAGTATTTTCAAAACACGCGAAAAAATATATAAAATAACTTGCGTTGCACCCAAATCCACTTGCGCGCAATATTCTTCATTATAGAGGCCACACCCGGCTGAAAAGAAGGGATACTCTTTTTCTCAGCCGTTCACGAGAAATGTAAAACAACAAAAATTAACCGTTGAAATTAAAAATTTTGTTTAGCATTGGCTTAACTTATATTTAATATTTTTTTAAATTTAAGATTTGAAAAACTTATTGATAATTCAATTTTAATAATTAAAGATTCAATAAATAATAAAATTATCACAAAAAAAAAAAAAAAAAAAAAGTCATGGTATAATAAATAAGGTAGTCTTGTCCCCAAAACAAATACAACGTCACAAAAACAACAGGCAGTTTGTTAGTGTAAAATGTTTTCTGTGTGTCAAAATTAGAGAAACAAGCCGATCGCTTCGAAGCTGGACATCTTCGCCGCTTATATGAATTCGAGCCGCTGCCAAACACATCGGTTTTTTATTACTTTAACTGGTAACTCGTCTTTTAAAACTCCGTTGTTAGGTTTAAGTTTCTTAATTTTATATACAATTTTTCTTTACAGCAGATATTTTTATTTTTTATATAAAATTTTATACTTCACCGGCGGGTTGAAATAATTTTTTTTTTTGCTTAGACGCCGCTACAAATTTTTAATCAGCTTGCTGCTCTGCTACATACAATTTGACATTATAAAACGAAAATACACGTCTACAGCTGCCGGGACAACTTAACCTTATTTATTATACCATGTCCTTAAGTTATTTTTTTCCAATGTAGTAAAATATGCATTTTAAATATCATTTTTGGAAACATTTTTTTCTAAAAATGTATAAAAACTACAATAAAATTTATACAATAAAAATATATTTTTTAAAGAAAATATGTACATTGTACATATACATATATGTATAATATATATTAAAAATATATAGTTCAATTAAACATGTTGATTAATTCAGGTACAACTGTGAGATCATAGCAGCTACATTTGTCTAGCTTTAATAATTATTTTGTATATAATATTGCTTCTGTTATAACTAAGTGTATTGCCTCTTATTTGTTTAACATAATGTCATATATGTCAAAATTCATACAATGTTGCGTTGGCTCTTTATATTGTAAGTCAGGTATAGTCTTTGTCTCTTTACTTGGTTCTGTTGGAAAGTCAGTATCGTAATTAATTTTGTTATTTATTGGTAAGCATTGCGTACCTCGCATTTGATCGATGTGGCGTACGTGTCTCTCTCTGTCGATTAATACTTTATACATTCTGCTACCAATTTGTTTTATTATTCTACCAAATTTCCATTTGCAAGCTTTGTTGTAACAGCGCACTTGCACTAAATCACCGTTCTGAAATTGTTTTGGCTCCTTGTATAATTGTTGTCTATTTGTGACATGAGATGACACATCTGCTTTGACCAAATCAATTCTTGTGCGGATTGTTCTTTTAAACATGAGCTCCGCCGGTGATGTTCCGGTGGTGGCATTTGGTATTTTTCTATACTGCATTAAAAATCTGCATAACTTGAAATCAAGGTCACCTTTTTCTTTGCACATCGATCTTAAAGAGGCCTTAATTGTTGCTACATAACGCTCTGCCTGCCCATTTGAGGCCGGATGGTACGGGGGACTGAATTTGTGGCAGATTTGGATGATCCGTTGTCCGAGACTAGGACCTGTGGAAGGCCAAATCTGGCAAATATTTCTCTGAGTATTTTAACTGTTTTCGCGGTATTAATTGTATTCGTCGGAATGGCCTCGACCCATTTTGTATGTGCGTTCACTATAATTAGTATGTAGGTGTTCATGAAAGGCCCCGCGTAGTCTACGTGTATTCTCTGCCAGGGGCTGGATGGGTACTCCCAATGATGTGGGCTTTGTTTGGCGGGGTTGTTCTTGTTCTTGCAACATTCGTGGCAACTTTTTGCCACCGCTTCTATGTCTTTATCTATCCCTCTCCACCATACGTAACTGCGCGCTAAAGCTTTCATTCGGACGATGCCTGAGTGCCCTGTGTGTAGCTCATTTAGAATTTTCTCCTGTAGTCTTTTTGGTATCATCACTCGTGTTCCCTTAAAAATGCAACAATTTTCCAGTGAAAATTCTTCTGGCGTGTTGCCGTTTGGCAATATTTCACCTCTTTGTAATGCGTTGAAATATTGTCTGCACTCGTCATCTTTCGACGTTTCGCGCTGGATCTCCTTTTGCGTCACCGGTAGCGCTTCTATTTGGTTTATTTGAGATGTTGTTGTATTGTCTTCTGATAACTCGTTATGTGGCTTACTTACTGGAAATCTTGATAAAAAGTCTGCATTGCTGTGTTCCTTTGTGGGTCGGTAACGTATCTCATAATCAAAGCCGGACAAAAAATTTGCATAGTGTAGTAAACGAACAGCAGACATTGCAGGTAAGTCCTTATTTGGATGAAATATTCTTGTCAAAGGCTTATGGTCTGTGATCAGTATTATACGACGCCCGTAGCAGTATTGAAAAAACTTTTTAAGACCCCAAAATATTGCGGCGGCTTCTTTGTCTATTTGTGAGTAATTTTTTTCAGCTTTCGTTAGCGATCGGGACGCAAAAGCTATCGGTCTTTCCTCATTGTTACAAGTGACATGCGATATTACCGCTCCAAACCCGTTCGGCGATGCATCCGTCGCGAGGACCAATGGCAATTTATCATCGAAGTGAATTAATACCTTGGTACTAGTAATTTCATTTTTAATATTGTTAAAAATTTCTTCACAGTCCACTGACCACACAAATTTTTCGTCTTTTCTAAGCAATTTATAAATTGGTTGTAGTCTACTGGCCAATTTTGGTAACAATTTGTGGTAATAATTTCCTAACCCTAAGAATGTTCTGGCTTCAGAGACATTGCTTGGTCTCGCACAATTTTGGATACTCTTGATTTTATCTGTCATTGGCTTAATACCAAATCTGTCTATGTGATGGCCCAAATACGTGATGTGGTCGAGTAGGAATTGGCATTTATTCTTATTTAAATGTAACCCGTGCTTCCGTAGTCTGCTAAGAACTTGTTTAAAGAGTAGTATCAGTTCTTCAAACGAACTTCCTTGAATCTTAATATCGTCGAAAAAACATGATACGCCATCAATGCCTTGTAGAATTGAGTCCATGAACCGTTGCCATATTTTTGGTGCGGCTTTAACGCCAAACATTAACCGGTTTACCTTGTATGTTCCCTTGTGTGTACTTATTGCCTGTAATATGGATGTTTTCTCATCGACTGGCATGTGTAAATAAGCTTGATGTAAGTCTAAGGTCATGAAATATTTACCTCCGCTCATTCTGGCAAATATATCGTCAACGGTAGGAATCGGGTAGCTATCGTCCCTTATGATATTATTAATCGTGACTTTGTAGTCGGCACATAGTCGAATATCACCGTTTTTCTTTATTACTGGCACTATCGGTGTGCCCCATTCGGAGAACTCAATTTTTTCAATAATTCCGTTTCTTTCTAAACGCAATAATTCTGCCTCAATTCTTTCTTTTAGCGCGTATGGTACCGAACGATGTCTTATGAATTTTGGTGTTATGTTTTCCTTGAGTTCTAATTTGCATTTATAATCCGGTATTATGCCTGTAGTTTGTGTAAAGATATCGTGGTATGCACTTATTACCTTATTTATTTCTTTCCTGCATTGATCCTCATTCAATGTCTTTTCAACCATATTTAAATCAGATATATTTAACTGTAATTTCCTGATCCATTCTCTACCAATCATTGGGTCAACGTTTGCGTTAATTACATACAAATCTGCCTGTGTACTAATATTTTTGTGTGTAATGTTTACTCTTGCTTTACCAATTGGCCGTATTATTTGACCGGTGTACGTACGTAGTTGTAATGACGTAGGTTTTAACAATATTTTAGGCAACAGTTGTTTTTGTTCGTGCAGAGCCATTGTTGACACAGCTGTACCTGTGTCCACCTCCATTTTGCACTTCGATCCTTCCACAATCAGCTTCGCCATGAATTTCTCATTTTTGATGTTGTTTACTTGTACTATTTGTATTGTGTTAATATTTTCAAATGAGTCAGAATCGGTTTCCTCCTCAGTTTCATTTGGTACATCAATTGCTCGATTTTCCGCTATATTTTTATTTAAACAAACTTCCTGAATGTGTCCATTTTTGTTACACTTAGAACATTTTAAATTTTTAGCTGTGCATTTATTAGCTTTGTGATTTGTTTTTCCGCATTTAAAACACTTGCCCCGTATTTTATCATATCTGCCACTATTGTTTTTCTTAAAATTTCCATTCTTAGTCGGCTTGTAATTGTTCTTCATTTGGTTGATTTGTGAATGTTGATTACGCATTTCCTTGCTTTCCACTTTGGCCGATTCTATTGCCAGAGCCAATTTTACGGCATCATCGAATGTTTTACTAGCATCCTGCTGCAAAAGTCGCTCTCGAATTTCATTGTCCCGGATACCTCTTACAAACTGAGATCTTAAATGAGTTGAGTTGGTCGAGGAATTACAATTTGCACATTTAAAATTACAGTTTGTTGATAATTTTTTAAGATCGGCTTGGAAATTTGCAATGGATTCGCCTTCGTGTTGTATACGGTTTGAAAATTTGTGTTGCTCAGCAATTTCGCTTGGTGTGGGACATAAATGGGAGCGTAATAAATTGATTAATTCATCAAACTTTTTCGATTTTGGGTTGTCCGGAGCAGTTAAACACGTTAAAGTATGATAAAGTTTCGGGCTTAAACAATTGAGTAGTATTTTTTCCCTTTCATCATCTCTATTTGACCAGCCCCTCAAGTCTAAATAATTTTCAATCCGTTGCAGATAAGAATCAAACGATTCATTATCTTCGTCAAATGACTGTAAGTTTATACCATGCGATGGTGTGGCTGGTTGTACCCTGGCAGGTAATTGCATGAGTGTCTCTGCCAATTTGCTTAATATTTCATCGACTGTTGCCATTTCATCCACGTTTTAACGTGATTTTTCCTTGTGAAAATAATGCAGTTGTTGTTTAAAGTGTCCCACTGTAGCTTGTAAACTGTCAATGTCTGTCATAAATAGTAAATTTACCTTGGCCAATCGCACGTGCGTCCTGTTTAACCTCACTTCCTCAGTAGCCTTCACTTCCTCAGTAGCCTCAATCCTCGTCGCCAGTTGTTGTGTATTTTGGTATGCATTGGGTACCTCGCATTTGATCGATGTGGCGTACGTGTCTCTGGCGACCATATTCATTATTCATTCTTTTTCTAGCTCTTGATATTTAAACACGTATAGTTATTAACATAAGATTTAATTGAATTATATTAAATATAAATATATATTAATAAATATTAATATTGAATCAACACGTGTAAATTGTTTTAAACCAACGTGCTAACCACGAAGACCAAAATACACAACACATAATAGCTTCCAAAGGCGACTTTTTCAATGAATTTCTTACTTTATTCTTATTTACGTTTACCTGACTAAATATTAAATCCATATTTGCTGAAGAATGTGGTAAAACTAGGACTTTTGTAATAAATTTAGTCAAAACCGGAAACAAGACTGGAATCCCTAGTTTGCATCTCTGATATTCTCTCCAAGAATCCAATAGTTATTTGTTTTTATCAGGAAATTAATTTTAATTGTCTGAACTCAGTTTCTAGCGCTTGGTTTTTTTCACTTTCTTCAACAAAATGAAAAATTCTTTTATAATTTCAGAAAACCAACTTTTTTCTTCATTAATACCTACTATTAAATGGATTAATTTGGCCAAGAGCTTTATATTTATTTTCCAAATCAAATCTTGATAATATCTGATCACAAAAGCTCTATATAAAAATTAGCACAATTATTACTACTATCATATTTTTCTTTTTCATTTATTTGTGCTTCATATAATACGTCTCTGGCAATTATTCCTAAATAAATATCTTCAAAATTTAAAAAAAAAAGTTTTTTTACAATCAGTTAAATAAAAGTTTTCAGTATTAAGCAAACTAGTTTTTAAAAAGTTGCTCATTAGAATTTCCAGCAGTTCAAAGTTGCTTTACTAGTACATATAAATGTTGCAAACTTGAATTATTTAAAATCGTCAAAATGAGGGTAGAAATCGTCCCATCGTCACCATGTCATATATAGGACCCAAAAACGTCAAAATGACGATAAATCGTCAAATCTGGCAGCTATGCACCCCAATCATGAGCGAAGCAATATGCTTCGCCACACAAAATTTTGAGAGCGAAGCATGTAGATTCATATTGAATCTACTTGCGAAGCATGAAAAATTGCTGTCTTCTCTAAATTTTATCGGAAGTTTATCTGAACTTTATGCAAAAAACACAACAAAAACTTTAATTAAAAGTGAAAAATTTAATTAAAACTATAAAGATAAAACAACAATGGAAGCAAAAAATATGTTTGTGCATTTTTAAAAATGCGTAATAATTTTAACTTATATATTTTTGTCTATTTTAGATTTTATTTGTTATTAAAAAGAGAACTATCAAATCGAAGCAAGTACATGAGTCGTGTGAACAGCTAGATTCATAAACATGCTTCAGAGAGCGAAGCAAGTGCTTCATCTTCTCGTGTGAACATAGTATTATGGAAAATTGGCGATAGTATCGAAAAAAACTATCGATAGTCAGTCCAAAAAAAAACTATCGATAGAACTATCGATTGTCTTGCAGCTCTAGCTCGTAGCCGCCGGTTCCTGTTAATCGGCGTTGTGTAGGTGTTTTAACCGCAATTTTTAAACGTTTGCTTGGAAATTTCAATGTAATTTTATTTAATGATGTCGACCAGCTGCACCTCATCTAAAAATGCTCATATGGCAAATAAATATGATAGGGTCGTCCTCTTAGTTTATATGGATTGTTTTCTTTGTCAGGTTGAAGGTGTGTGATACGTTAGTAATAAACAACAAGTAAACAAATTTTTTTTACAGAAAGATTGAATCCGTTGTTGAAGAATCAACCATTGGCAGTAATCCATGATAATTCTAGGAGAGAAGAAGGGTAAATTAAATGAAAATAACTAGTATAATATCAATGTTCATTGCGATTGAATTAAGTATATTTGCAGTTAATTATGCCGCAAGAGCCAGAGGTGTACACCGACGTATGAGACATGATGAGGCTAAAGAGCAATGCCCAGAAATTCAATTGGTGAAAGTGCCTATTGTTCAAGAAAAGTTCGAATTAACCAAATATCGTGAGGCTGCCAAGGAAGTTTCCAATGTGTTGCAGCGATTTACAACAGTATTAGAAACAGCTTCTGTTGATGAAGCTTATCTGGACATAACAGATGCTGTAAACAAGCGATTTAAAGAAATGAACGATGTTGGTTGACTTAATTACAACAATGTCATATTATTACATGTATGTATATTTTTGTTGTGTATTTATAGGGTGTGTATGTTTTGCAACCTCAAGATTTGGAGAATACTTATGCCGTCGGTTACAAAACAATAGGAGAATTCGTTACAACGCTAACATCGAGTTTTATTACTAATTTAGCCAACGACTATATTTCATGCAATGAGGCTGATATGCCAACAGTACGGCGGAACAATGTGCGTTTATTAATAGGTGCTTCTATTGCTAGTGAAATTCGCGGTGCAATTCAGGCAGAAACATCATATGAGTGTTCTGCTGGAATTGCGCACAATAAAATGCTAGCTAAAGTGGCTTGTGGAATTAATAAGCCCAATAAACAGACTATATTGCCTTTAGAACAAATAAATGATCTTTATAAAACAATTCCAGTTGGAAAAATGAAAGGACTTGGATCAGAGTTTGGAAAAGAAGTATGCGAACGTTTAAATATATGTTATTTGGGTCAGTTAATAAAGTTTACGGAAGCTGAATTACAAAGAATATTCGATTGCAACATTGGGTAAGTTTTAAATGTGGAACAAATCTAATTCAGCTACATAACTCAAAAATTAACAAAAAATTTCCGGCTTAAATCTAGTTTACCGACACAGCTCCAAATGAAAAAAAAAATATTACATTGAGAAATAAGATAAAAATTTGATGTATGTATATAACTTTCCCAGAAATGCATAATTTTCGAGTTATTGACCTCTGATTTTTTTATACATATGTGCGATTTCCTTTTACATTTTTCAACGTATAATACCAATTTTGGCTTAGTTTGAAAGCTTGTGACTAGATTTTAATGGATTTGATAAAATAGATAATAAAAATTTCAGTGATATTTAAAAGAAAATATTGTTTTTGTTTTAGTTACATACATACATATATTAAAATATAATAGATAATATATGTACATAGCTGTCATAAATGTTTATTTTCTATATCATTGTTTGTGTATGCAAGGAGGAGAAAATCCCAAATGCAGAAAATCTATTCTATATATACCGCCGTGTCGGCAAATACCATGGTGGGGAAAATCATTAAGCCCGGCCAAAGACCGGCTTTGCAGAAAATCTATTCTATATACCGTCGTGTCGGAAAATACCATTGAGGAGGAAATCATTAAGCCCGGCCAAACGCCGGCTAAGCATAAAATCTATTACATATACCACCGCGTCGGAAAATACCATTGAGGAGTAAATCATTAAGCCCGGCCGAACACCGGCTAAGCAGAAAACCTATATATCTATATATCCCACCGTGTCGGGAAATACCATGGTGGAGAAAACCATTAAGTCCGGCCAAAGGCCGTTTATGCAGAAAATTATAGTGTATAACCACTGTTTTATATAAAGTCTTCAATGAACATAAGTCTTGAAATAAGGATTGCCACCAATATTTTTTTATATAATTTTTATTTTTCTACAACATTGTTTTTGTTTTGGACCGAATCAATCAGAAATGTATTGGATATTCAGTTTTATATGAAAACTTCAGAGGCCAATAACTCGAAAACTATGCTTTTTCGGGAAAGTTACCACATGAAGTTTTCGTCTTATTTTTTCCATTTTCTATCGCCCTATGTACATATGTATATTTCTTTTTTCATTTGGAGCTGCGTCGCTAAACTAGATTTGTTCCAAATATTTACCTTATAACAAATACATATACAGTTTTCTAAAAAAAAATATACTTGGTAGCTTACGCGCGAGAAAAATCTGCATATAAAATTTTTTACTAGCACACAAAATGAAAATAAATTCTCTGTAATATACTGTTTCTTGTTAATGAAAACTAACTATCAGAGTTCAGAAAAATTCATTTATGAATACT
Source organism: Lypha dubia (assembly GCA_947311025.1). Taxonomy (NCBI): domain Eukaryota; kingdom Metazoa; phylum Arthropoda; class Insecta; order Diptera; family Tachinidae; genus Lypha; species Lypha dubia. The sequence goes on from OX371261.1 coordinate 88,777,547, forward strand.
CAAATTTGAACATTCATGATAAATAGTCATGAATGAAACTAACAAAAAAGGTTTTCTATAATCACATTTGAAAATGAATAGCTAAGATTTTTTTTATTTTGCACACGTATATAAATATGTATGTACATACATATATTTTTCCTTTATCAATCATGTGCATAAATAAGAATTTAAATTTTTCATTCTATTCGTATTTAAATAGAAAAAATATTTTGCTTTATTCGGTCATGTAAGGAAAATAAGGTTTTTGTATGTTATTCACACATGAATATGAACATCAAACTTTATTTTGTACTACCATTCGAAAATAAATTCCAAAACATTTTTTATTGAACATTCATGAACAGAGTATAAAATCTCATATAAAGAAATGGAATTTTTTAAAGCACGAGAATTCGTGCGACGATAGAAAGGAAAGGAACTCATTGCTCTCATCGTTCGTACTTGTATATGTTTAGCTAAGTAAGTAATTACATATATACATATATGTATATATATATAGGGTAGGAAAAAATTCTGATCACAAATAAAATTTTATTTTATTTAGGCCCTAATTTTGTAAATCACATCACCAAATAACTTTTATATGGAAAGCAAAAGAAAAAATTCAAATATTTTAAAATTTTGTTTTTGTTTTCCATTCAATATCATCACCGAACAAACGCACAGAAATTAAGGCGTTGCTTTGCATTCAAAAATTAAATTTGCTTAAGCAAAGTGCGAAACTGAACGCACATTCCGTACGGAATCATCTTTCCTACAAATACATATCGCTCATTTCGTGCAAGACCGTCACAACTCAAAATTTGGAATTTTCGAGTTAGTAATGCAGAAATGTGCTTCTCTTAAATCTCTACAAATTGATCTAAGAACGGAGAGAATTATCGAAAAAATAACGGTAATACAGATGCTTGTGACGCTATGACCTCTCGTAACAAACTTGAGCAATTAATATCAACAAGGTCATATTTCAGTTTGTGTTTGGTATTCCTCTTGTACATGTGGTTTTCTTTGTAGCAAAAAAGAAACATTTGATTTTATAACTGTATTTTAGTGAAAGAGAAGGTAAAAAATGTGGAAATACTTTGTTGTTCGAGTGCATCAAATCTAAATGTGACTTTATTGAATTGGATATTTCTATTTCTTTATCAAGAACATTTGCATTTAAACATTTCTAAAAAAAAAATGTAACGTTCTGGTAGTTAACTATTTTGTTAAACTAAATATTATTTTAGGTTATGACGTTATTACAATTAATCTAATGAATTCAATTGCTTGTACCGATTTGTATTAACTTCAAATGAATCGTTATTGCCAGAAATATATAAATTGGTTGTTATAAAATTAGGTCACATTGTTGGTTGTGTCGTTATAGCAAAATTAGTTATAAACAAATAAATTTTGTACAAGCATTTTCTACTAAGCCTGGCATATCAGAACGAAAAAAGAATGATCTCATGGAATTAATACATAAGGGTCTTATACCCAAATATTACAATACGTTTTATGACAATTTATAAAACTTTCTATATTAGCTTTTATATGTTGTACGCTGAATTGAAATTAATTTTCTAGTACATATTTTAAAAACAATTACATATTTTTGTATCAATTCAATACATTTAATATGAATATTATGTTTTAAGAAAACATTTTGCTTTAATTTTTGTTTTCCAATATTTTAGACAATACAATGAAGTTGTGTATGAATTCAATCAATATACAATATATTTTAACAATATAAGTAGTCACATTTTCACTTATGACTTCAATTAATGTTACAGGTTTACAGCAATAGTGTCACAATTCAAATATCGAATTATAAAACCGCGTCTATACAAAAATATACCGTTCTTCCAATACAGGAGACTCGGTAAATGGATTTTAAACATATTAAACTTTATATTTCTGTACACATTTAAATTCGTTATTAGCAATTTTGTGAGAAATAATAGGTTGAAATCTTAAAAAGGCTCTCCTGTAAACTTTCAAATTTTGAGTTGTGACGGTCTTGCACGAAAGGAGCGATATGTATGTACATATGTATGTTTGTACGTAAAAATAAACTAATTTGGAAAATTAAAATTAAATTAAAATGGAAAAAGCAGACGAAAGAGTTTACATATAAAATTTAACAGAAAATGTGGAAGAAAAGAAGTGTCTGTACACGAAACTCACATTTCATATATGTGGGATTTTATTTAAGCCCGTATTAAAAAACGGATTTGATTTAGGTATTTAGAATTCAATGTTTTATATTTATTATATTTTAATAATAAGTATTTTATTATTAGTTGTTTTAAGTTTTATATATTGGGTTTTTTCTTTAACATTAAGTTTTAATATTTTCAATTTTAGAGTTTTAACATTAAGTTTTTTAATGTTTAATCATTAAGTTTCTAACATTAAGTTCTTAATATTTAGTATTAAGTTTTTTATCATTAAGTTTTAATATTTTTATATTATTATTACGAATAAACGTAATTATTATTCGAACTTATATTGATGTACATATGAAAAGTAATATTATCAGGCTCAAGTTCAGTTTTATTGAATTATTGAAAATTCAAAATTTTTTATGTTGAAAAATATTATTATTTATATCCAATCAGTTTTTTAGCAGAACATATCAGTACCGATTTCATGGCCGCTACACCTCTCATCAGCGTTCAATTGTCCATCTTTACAATTTTCGTAAAGTGGATACTAATTTAGAAGAATATCAACTATTTAAGCAATTTTAAACAGAAATAGAATACGAGAATTTATTTTTAATTCATTTCTTATTCTACATATTGAAACAATTCTGGTTGGTACGAAATTCCCTCATCACTGGTTGGAAATTACTAACAATCAACACAAACTCATAGTCCGCTATCATCAAAGTATTCTACTTTGTAATTTAACGTTTTTGTTGTTTTTACTCTATATATTAGGGAAATTCACATCTTACTGTGACCCTTGTTATTAGGGTATGTAGCTCGTGCAAAAGCTGAATTAATATTTTTTTAATATTATTACGAATAAACGTAATTATTATTCGAACTTATTTTGATGTACATATGAAAAGTAATATTATTAGGCTCAACTTCAGTTTTTAATGAAAATTCAAATTACTAAGAGTTATTTTATGTTTGAAAATATTATTATTATATCCAATAAGTTTTAGTATACCGATTTCAAGGCCGCTACTCCTCATCAGCGTTCAATGGTCCATCTTTACAATTTTCGTAAAGTGGGTACTAATTGGGAAGAATATCAACTATTTACTCAAGTTTTCAACAGAAATAGAATACGAAAATTATTTTGGTGGGGAATTTCGTACTAACCTTTTAATATTAACATTATTTTAGCAAATAATATTTTATATCACCGCCCACAAAAGGGGGCAGAGAAAATATGGCATTTTACGATCTCCAGGGTCCAACTTTAGGTTAGGGTAGCAGGCTGCTGGTAAGAGGAAGATTATATTCCAGCCCACTTGGGTCCTAATGTGGTCCCGTTGTGTTGCCTGTAGTGAAGAAAAGTATTAGAGAAAGGAAGATTAGAAGAGTCTATAGAAGAGTAGTTAAAAGAGGGACAGAGAAAATGGAGAAAACAGGTGGGAAAAAATCGAAGCAAGGGTGAGACTTGCTGAGAAACGGGCAGGATGTCAAGCCCGCTATTGGGCGAACCATCCACTGCTCCTGATAAAGGAGCTAAGGCTACCGACTTCTTCAACTGAGAGCTCGGTGAGGGTACTAAAGGATCTTCTGCCTAGAAAGCGAAGGCGGTGATCCTCCATAGCTTGGCAGAGGCACGAAGGTGTCCGATGCGTTCTTCTTCTTCGTCGTCATTATATGGTAGACCCATGCGTCTGGTATTGGTACCGAAGGTGCAGTGTCTTGTGACTGTGGCCACAAGATTGCGCAATTCCGTTTTGGGGATTCAACAGATTTTTGGTTCTGTTGACGTCTAGGCGAGTCCATAGTGTTCTTGCTATGGTGCAGGTTGGCTCATTAAACCATCTGGTTTGTGCCATCTGCATAAGAGCTTCATCAATTCGCTTCAAGCATGCCGAGAGCGGAAGACCACAGAAGTTGTCAATATCAACACCCTCTAGCTCTCGACCTCTCCTGGCCAGATTGTCAGCGATGATGTTGCCTATGTTTACCTCGTTTCCCCGTATCCATATAAGGGTAACACTTGAGTGATTCGCCACTGTATTAAGTGACTTCCTACATTCCAGGGTAAGAAACGATGTTTTATACACACTCGAGAGTGCAATTATTGCCGGTTTGCTGTCGGTTATGATTTGAATAACTCTGTTTGTTATCCGATAGTACCGCAGCCAATTTGGGTCCTTTTTGATGGCGGATATTTCAGCTTGTAAGATGCTACAATCGTTCGGGAGCCTGAATGAAATCCTCATCACGAATTCCTCACTGTCGACACCCCCGCCAACCCTGGAGCCCCTTTTGAAGCCATCTGTAGCGGGGAGGTCCTCCGTTAAAGAGTAGTTAAGTACTCTATTAAAGGAAGGTTTTGGAATGCAATAGTCAATGAGATCAGGGATAATTCCAATGGTCTCTACAATGCAAGCATGACCCCATGGCCGATGTTTCCATGCGTCAGTTGTACTCAGTCGTACCGCAGTGCGTAGTGCTAACTTCCTAGCCAACAGATCAACCGGAAGCCAGCCCAGTATAGCGAAAAGCCTTTGTTGGCGTAGTTCTAAGGGCACCAGCTGTCATGATTTTCATTAAACGAAGAGTTTTCTCTATTCGCATTTGGTTTGTTGCCAAGTCTAGTGCTTTCCACCATATTGCTGTACCGTAGAAAAGTGTTGGTTTGGTAACCGTTTCAAATATCCAATTCATCCCTTTAGGACTTCTACCCCAGGAGGAACCAATGGCTTTCCTGCAAACATATAATACCGCTAAGGCTTTTGTTGCTCGAGCATGAAGTTTTTCTCTCCATGTTAATTGTAGTGCCGTTTCAACCGATTTGCCTTTGGTGTAGCCGTGTTGATTGGCTGATAAAAGATCACTGTCGATTGTCATAGTTCTAATGTGAACGTCGATCAGTCTCTCTAGAGTCTTTAAAAGAAAAGATGTAAGGCTGATAGGTCAAAGTCCTTCGCCTTCGAGTGCGATACTTTTCCCCCTTTTGGGATGAAAATTACTTCGCATTTTGTCTACTGTTGGGGAATGTGGGACCAGGTAAGACATGCTCTGTATATTGTGGTATCAAAGGTGTCACAAGGTCTAAGTTGTGTTGTAGATCTGCGGAATCATTCCGTCCGGACCGTCCGGCTTTTGATTTCTACGGATGGAAACTTTTTATAGCCCAATGAAGTCTGTCAGTACTTATTTCCACATCCGTCATACGCCGGGCAGGTGGGGGAGCGTTTTGTACTTCCATAAAAGGAGAGTAGCCTGGAAAGTGAGTTTCCATTGGGGCTTCTAGGGACTCCAAGGAGTTTGTAGTCCAGTTACCATCTGATTTCTGGATGAATCCGGGTACTGACGGTTGCTTGGCTAGAATTTTACGCAGCCTGTTAGTGTCGGAGAGGAATTCCACATTGCTGCAGAATTCTTTCCAGGACTTACATTTTGCGTTTCTAACTTGATTTTTTTTAATTTATTCAGTGAGGCTTTGTAAAGAGCCCAGTTTCCTGCTCTTTTAGCCCCGTTAAATAGTCTGCGGCAGCTCCTGCGAGACTCCTCTAGGCTGGTTGTATGAAATGTTTGCAAGAAATTCTTCTTGCTTCCTTAAGAGCATTAGTTAGATTGCTTACAGCTATTTCTATATCAGCTTCCTCTATGATTGGATGACGTGCAATTATGTTGGTGAGGATATTCTTATGTTCCTCCCAGTTCGTTTTACGTCTATGGGTCCAACTTTAGGTTTTTTAATTTTTGCCGACGTTAACAGTTCCATTTTGTAAGCAAAAGTACGGGAAAACTTATATACTATGTGCGTCGTACTATGGACCATTTTACGAGAAGGCGGCCAAAACTCATTTTTTTATTGTCACCGATTCTAAAAAGTTTATTCTCAAGTAGACACTAGTGTAACTCGGGAACCAAACAATTAAAACTTTATTTCAAAGGTATCACAGTGAACAGGGTGATTTAAAATGGACATTTTCAGTATTTTGTTAAATGAGAAATTTCTTAGTAAGCTTTTGATTTTTGAACATCTATATTTTTGTTTGTTTGTATTATTATTATTATTGGCCAGATTTAATTCCTTTTGTTATTTTTTATTTATAAATTTAACTATTGGCCTACCGTATTTTATGTAAATAAAATTAAAAATTTTTTTATTCCATATTTTTCCGACGTTTCGTGAATTGTATGTTCACTTTTTCAAGGGATTTTTTTATTTCTATTAAAAGAAAAAACATCAACAATTTTTGGATAATATGTATCACATGCTCCCAAAATCTTAAGTCGTTTGTAATCTGATCTTTAGCGAATTTTAGTCGTGCAGCTTGATTTTTTTTATTTATAATGTTTTTTTTTCGGGCTACTCTACCGTTAAAGTAGTGGTTTCTTAGGACACTGCGAATTGTTTCTGCACTGCAAGTTTTGTTCGAGTCATTTTTAACTTCTGCAACTAATTTTGGAGCAGATAGCTTCAGGTTTTTTTTTTATTTTTCTCAATATGTAACGCTCATCTGCTTCATTAAATATTTTGTTTGGGGCTTTTCTGCCCTTATCGCCTACTCTGTTTTCGTGCCTGAATCTATAAATAATACTTTGCACTGGCGAATCACTTAGACAAACCATTTCAGCAATTTTTCGACGAGAATGGCCATTTTTATAACGGCGAATAACTAATTCTCTTTGTTCAATTGTAGTGCGTGGTCCCATTATATAAAAATGTGTCTCCGAATCAACCAGCTGTAAAAATCACACTAAAAGCTTATCTAAATAATTGAAAACATAACTACAAACAATAGTTATTGGAAATTTACCGTTACGTGATAAGTGATGTCAATTAAATAGGTCTTACAATAAGCTGGTTGAAATAAGCTGTGACTACAAAAATACATTCGTTTTCTTATTTTTAGTTTTTAAGATTATAAAGATGTTAGTTTTAAATTAAAAAATATATTTGTTTTGAAGATAAGAAAGTGTTTTATTAAATCCTACTTGAATTTTTCCAATATATTGTTTCATTCAAAAGTTATATCGACTTTTTCTTTTTTTAAGAGGGGGGTTGAAATAAGCTGTGAGCCACTGTATGTATAGAGTTCAAAAATAAAACAAATTATTTGAATAAGTGATTTATGTATACATGCGTATGTACATACATACATACATATGTATTTACAGATTTGTTACTACATTTAAAAAAAAATAATGCATACATTTTCAACTTTTATACATTTATCCCAATGTGCAACGTAATTTATTTTTGTTGTTTGACAATTGTACAGACCCAAGCAGAGAGAAAGTTGGTGTCGGCTTAAAAAAAGTAAACTAAGAGGCGGCTTAAACTTATTTTTGAGCCGGCTGCTTAAAAAATACATAAGGCGATAGAAAATCGAAAAGTAAGAAAAACTTATTATGCAGTAAATCTCGGAAACGCATAAAATTGAACATCTAACACATTTGAATAAATTCAGGCCAAAACTAGAAAGCAATTAGCATATGTTATGGACAATGTATCAATAAATAGAAATAATTAAAAAAAATTGTTCGACTTAGTGCTATTTTTTCTGCTATTGATATTTCCGATTTTACTATCGATTGAATGTTTGTACTTAAGTAAGAACATTTTACCTAATTATAACTATTCATGCAATTTGTTGTTATTACTTTATTTAAATTACTACCTGCAATCGCGGCGTCGCCCGCCCGGCATTAAGTTTTGATTTACTACTTATAAAGTGCCCTGGAGACGATCAAAGAAACTCGTCAATCAGTGCAAATGTGTGATTATCGTGTTTTTGTCGTTTAAAGGGAGACGTACAAATAAAATCATCAATCATCATTTTTGTTGTGACTTCGCGGCGTCTTGTGCAATTTTGTCAAAAAGCAAAAAAAAAATACATGCGTTTGGCACTGTTTATACACAAAAATACCAGAGCATTTTGAGAACACCAAAAACTTGTTGTCACTTCTTGTTGGTACCAGAGTAGCAAGCCGCATCGGCGTGGCTGGCGGCTAGCCGGTCAGCCGTTTTTTTTACGAAGCCGAGCCGCCGCTGAACTAGTCGGCTTATCGGCGGCTTGCCACCCAGCCGATTTTGTTAAATGCTTTTTTAAATAAGAAGATTTAGTTAGATAATAAAGCATTCCCACTTCTGGCTGTCAAATATTCTCTATACGTGCATTTCTACATAGCGGTTGACACAAAGCAAATGAAAAGTAGTTATTTGTATCTAGTACAAGTGTACCCCAGTACAGCACATCTGGTGATGTCAATATATGTAGCTGTTTTGTAGTTTAATCATCCTCTTTAGCTGGTAAAAAAGCTAATCAACTATTATCAGGTTATATGGAAGTTTAATTTTATATTAGGGGCTGTGCACATATTACGTAACGTTGTTTTCAGAGATTTTATACCCCCCCGTAACGCTTTTTAATAATTTTTTAGTGCAAAATTTCCAATCCGTAACAAATCTTTAACCCCCCCCCCCCCTTTTGGAGCGTTACGTAATATGTGCACAGCCCCTTACATATATGGAAAATCTTACAAAAATTTTACAGACTTTAAACTATGATACAATTATGATGCCAAAACATTTTTATAACGTTATCTGCTTTCGGTATATCCATCTTTTTCATTTATTTGCACTTATTTTAGCGTCAATAAAATTTTCAGCCGTTTGAAAGTAAATACTCTTCTGATATTTATATTTCGACAACAAAAATATGGAAATTTTTCGTTTAATTTTTCAAGTTCTACTGTTAGGAATTATGGTTGTTTATTGGAGTTTCATAGCGTAGCGGTTCGTCGAGTGAATTATTTGTCTTGAAAAATGTCAAACTCAATATAAAAAATAACTTTTTTTTCTGAAGTTTTTGTATATGAAATTATACTGCTATTATAACAAATTATTTCCTCGACAAGGAGCTAGGTCAGCTGAGTGTATATTAACCAATAACTCCACTTATCATTACAAAGAAAATTCTAACACTAAAGTGTATACTGAGTTTGTTATAAATAATAACGTTTTTCTATTTAAATGCATGTTTGCACAATACGATTAAAGACGAATAAACATCTTCAGTCGTCTATTTACATATATTGAAAACAAAAACATATTGTTTTTGTTTTCAACGTAAATGGACGATGGAAAATTTGTGATCGTCTTCTACAAACAGGCGGTAAGTGTTTGGACTATTTTTTGAATGAAATAAATTCTTGGGAATATCTTGAATAAATTGGTATATTTTCTAAATAAAATATATCAATACAAATTGTGAAATTAGAATCTGTTCATAAAAAACCGCTAGATATTTAGCGTATCTAATAGGACCAATCAACAATGTTGTGAAGTCGCATTGAGTCGCAAAAACAGCTTTAACAAATTTTCGTTTATGAAGAATATTGTAAAATTTTTAAGCTATTGCTTCTACCGCGGGTTTTGAGGCGACCGAATCAAGAAATTTGGAAGAGTTTGTTTCTTAAGTCTTTTGTATAAGAAACGAAAAAACCTGGAACTAAGTTTGTTTCTTAAGTCTTTTGTTTTTTTAAGTGAAAACTTCTTTTTTGTATAGTCTGGCTGACTTCCAAAACGTTCGTATACATGGTTTCTATACAGTATGGCTGACTTCCAAAACGTTCGTATCAGTATAGCTAGAGAACTGAAATTGCAATTGAAATTGCATAAGTTGATAACAAATGCTATGCAATAGTTTTACCGCGGCAGTCCCCGAGTCCACATGTCTTTTTTATATGAATACGATACAAATATGAGCTTGCATTTGTGCAAAAGCGGTCTGATAAGTAAACAATATTACAATATTTTTTGAACTTCCCTAAGTTTGATTTCATACTAAAATCGTGGAAATAAGTATTCAGAAAAAATTTCATAGCAATGTTTTTTATTTCTTATTTTAATAAATAATTTTTATTTATATTTTTTTGTCACAGTTTGAAACATACATACATATTTTTACTTTTGACTTCCGAAATCAAATTTTCTGCTAACAAAATACATAGAGGTGGTTGTTTTTGTATTTCTGCATATACCTTATATTCATTGTATCATGTATGTATGCATAAAAAAATATATGCTTCAAAATCGGCGTGAAGCCGTTCAGCCGCCGCCGCCGAAAATGTTTGCCCTTTCAGCCGCCGCCGAAATGTTTTAGTCGGCTTGCTACTCTGGTTGGTACTCGAATTAGCGAGTGTGTAAGTTCACTGCTTGGTACTTGCAGTACTACGTGAAGTTTGGCAAATAAAAAAAATTCTTTCTGTTGAGTGTAGTAAAAAAAATGGAATTAAGAGAGGCAAGTTTATACATAATATTATTTATTTAGATTTTTGTTACTTAGTTACTAATTACTTTGTAATAAAATAGTTTTTATTTATTTTATTTTTGTCTTAGAGCTTGTATAGTTGGAGCTCCTAAGACTGATGATTTATTAATTGAATTATAAACTAAATGTCATTGGCTTATATACTAATTATGAGAATAATTCTTAGGGGTACCTTAACATAAGAGTAAAAGAATAGAAATATATATTATTGTTGGGTAAGCATATTTAGCTTCCAACTATTTATGTATGGCATGTGTTCAACAGTTTTAAAGTTCAACGAGTGCATACTTAAAAGCAACAGATACCCTGTGTAGCTTATATCTACAATCAAACAAATACAGTTAATAAATGTGATTCATTTAAGTGCATTGTGCTGCTGCACTTGATTAACTGTACAAGTGTCAAATTACCGACACCCACTAAATATCTTGCTTGCAGTTTGGCAATGCTTGCATGTTGCGGTACTATTGAATCGCAATGAATACCACACACTAATGGCCACATGCTACAACTTACATATGTTTAAAGGTTACATTTTTAATAGGTCTTCTTTTCCTTTTCCAAAATTGTTAATTGAATTTATGAAAAAAAGCATACATATGTATGAATAATTTTTTCATTATTTATTTTGAAGACTAAAAACGGCGCCGTACTAGCCAATGTGGATGTAGAGGCTAAAATTTAAAATTTTTAATTTTCAGCATTGCATGAAAAATTTTTGAAGTACCACATGAAGTGAACATAGTTTTTAAGGTACAGTATTTTTCGGTTAATTGCACATCAAAATTTGCACAACTTTTTGTTCAATTAACCGGGGAACCAATTAGCCGATACTCGCTGAATTGAACAATTCGTTCAATTACAAGAATCCCGTTTAATTGAACAGTTTGTTCAATTACAGAAATCACGCATAATTGGAACTACATACTAATGAATTAAAAGAAATCGCATATGTGCACTTTAAGTTTTTCAAAATAATTTTTTTTTACCTTAAACGAAAAAAATGCAAGTAACAGAAAAAATGTACATATATGTGTATCGCAGGTATTTATTATTGTAGGTACATATGTACTATTAAATGCACTATTTATGTGCACATTAGTTTTACAAAAAAATAAAATTTATAAACTAAAAAACAATTCATATATTGGTTTTACAAAAAAAAAAACATAAACTTAAACACAAATTTTTTCACAAATGATGTCAAATATGTATGTGCAAAAATGCCAGACTATTTTTCAATAATAATGCAATTAACCAGGTAAAAGTAAGAGGAAATTTATTTTTGATGACATGAATTTTGAACCAATTAAGCGGAAAAATCAATTAACCGGGTTCAATTATCCGAGGAAATTTACATGTGTTTTCGTATGCAATATTTTTTTGCCCGATCATGTGGTTCAATTAAGCGTGTGGCGTCAATTAACCGAAAAATACTGTACTTCTTTTTTGTTGGCTACGGTTTTGTATGTTCATATTTTTCGGTACTCATTTATTCTGCCGTTACTACTGGTTACTATTTGTCAAACAAACAATCTCTTCTCTTCACTGCTTGTGCTCTGAGCGACAGAGCAAATATCTACTGTATTCGACAGAGAGTTTCACATATGAAGAAAAAAGTTACTCGTTGCAGCCCTTTAGTTTTTAATATAACTAGCTATTGGATTGTTCCAGCATCTATTAGCTTGTTTAAGACCATATAAACTACTTTTTAAGTGGCATACTTGATTTAATCCATCATTAAATCCTTCAGGTTGCTGCATAAATATATTTTCTTCTAACTCACCATACAAAAACGCTGTAGATACATCGAACTGAGCTATGTACAAGCCTTCACTTGCAGCAATGCTTAGAATTGAGCGTATAGTTGACATTTTCGCTACATGACTAAAAGTTTGATCATATTCAATTCCCTTCATTTGCTTAAAACCTTTAATAACCACCCTTGCTTTGAATTTATTTATATCAGGATTTGCTTTAATTTTGAAAACCCATTTTGCGGGAAGAGCCCTGTAGCCATTTTGTACTTTTTGTACTCGTAGTTTTCAATTACCCTTCTTTTTGCAGTAATGACAAACATCATTCTTCTTGTTTGTTTTAAAAATCTTCTTGGCATTGAAATCTTTTCTGTTGCTTACAATCAAAACTTCTTGATTCTCTTGATCAGATATATCATTCTTCTTTAAATTCCGTTCATAAAGAGCAAGCTGCATTATAAGTTCATCTAAAGACTTATCTCCATCACAAGTATCATCCAACTTGACTTAAACATTTAAATGACTATGGCAAAAGGTATACAATTTTACAGGCTTACAACAAATCTGGTAATTGGTTTGTGTCTTTTAATTTTAAATCATTATTTCATTAAATAAGTTCTTGAGCTCTTTTGAGCATCTTTGTTTTTACCCCATTGAAAAGCAAAAAGCTCAGTGCACATCTTAAATAGATGATCTTTTGAAGTCGCCTGAAACTGTTCCTTTTTTAAAGCTTGAAACATTTCCGAAGCACATTCTCTATCCATCACTTTTTGACAGATTTCATCAGTTATCGTGCTTGTAATAATGCTTTTGACATAGCAATTGGCTTGCCTATAAAAGTCACATTGTTTCCTATATTCCCTCTGTTGAGCTTCAGTTGATCCATCTGATTTGGGCTCTTGCTTTAATAGTCAACACAATACTTCGGAAATATCAACCGTGGCCTTACTATCACTGTTCAAATTCCTTGGCTCAAGGCATAAACGGAGACCAAGACTATTGAATTTACCAATTGGGTCGGATCATTTTCTTTAACTATTGCATTTAAATTTTCTATTCTCCCTGTTTATTTTTTCAGTGACTCAAAGAGTGCTATTGAAACACGGCGCGGTGCTTCAACTATGGGCTTACTGCCCTCCTGAATCTTAAATGACATTCGTTATTTAACCTACCAGACCATGAAAAACGTCGCTATGTTTTTCCTAAAGTGACTCTAAATTTATTGAATTAACACTCCTTACTAGATCCAATTCTCTCGCTAAATCAAGACCAATGACGTCCCTCCACTTCATTTTCAAAATATAAAATTTTGTTAAACAAATTATATTATTATTAGTTGCGCCTTTTACTGGAATTTTTTTTTTGGAGCGTTAGTAACTATATTACTACAATTGTTAGCATTTAGCTTATTGATATTTAAAATACTTGTAGCTTGCGCTCCGGTATCCACTTGAAATGCCACTGAATAAATTATCGACTTCAAGTTCACTTTCAACAGCCTTTACATATCTGTTGTTATTGTTGCTATAGTTTTTCGCAAAGCATTTCATTCTAATTGCTGGACATCTATTACGATTTAGCAGGCCGCATTTACTACATTTTGTGTTCTGATGCACTGCTGCTTTAATTTGTCCTTTATTACCGACATTACTATTGTTGTATTTTCTCAAGGCACCAACACCCACGTAGTTGTCTGATATATGTTCAATAGCCGATGCGTTTTCTTTGGCTGCTTCAATGCTTTTGGCTATCTATGGTTATCTAATTCTGACTCAAACACACTTAAACTCATTTTCCACTTTTCAATTAACTTAATCCCACTTCTGACACCATGTGTTAACTTCAGTCATCCATTTATTAAAGATAATCATATATCATATCATTGCTTAACACTAGGGTTGTTAATTGTAAAGTTACACAATGTTATTCAGAAAAAAATTAATTTGAGTAAAAATGTTTTAATTAATTCGGCTGAAAGGTCTCTCTGAAAGGTCCGTTTGCATATAAATATTAATAAGGAAATATACTGTAATTTTCTTGTGCTTTTAGTTCCTTGATAATGGTTTTCGATGATAACCGAAATATCGGATTAATTTAAAATAAAAGATTATAAGGAACAACACTTCTTTGGTTTTTATTTTTATTTCTTCTTAATGAGACATTTCAGCCGAATTAATTAAAAGATTTTTACTCAAATATATTAACCCAGGTCTACTATATTAAACATTCTAAAAAAAAATATATATATTAATATCAGTATCATGTGCAAAGTATATTTGAGATTTACGCTTAATTAATGGTTATTAAAATTTTTTATTCAAAAAACGTTTAATAACTAATCAGTACTTTAAGAACTTTTTTCATTTAAGAGTGGCATTTACATGTCACTTAAGTTCTAATGGTGAAACAGGGGTGAATACATTTTTTATCAGTAACTGGTTAGTTGTTTTATTTATAAAGTAATATGAAATGCTTTTTAGTAAAAAATTATTTTGCAAAAGTCTTTTAGCAAAAGTTTTTAAATAGAAAATACAATTTTTTTCTAAAATAAGCATATTTGTATGTACATTGTACATGTATTGCCTCGCACTAAGAAAAACAAAACAAACGATAAGAACTCGGTAACCTTATTTTTATTTGTTTATATTTTTTGCACATCACTATTTTGATGCATAACTTTTCAAAAAAATTGCTTCTTAATTTATGACTGTTTAATAAAAAAAATGGAAATAAAGGAAGACAAAATATTTAATGTTTCCATATTTTACACAGTAAACCACAAAAATTTATTATTTTTTCACAAGTTCTTATAAAAATGTGTACACGTAAACAAATGAATAGTCACCACAGAAATGTAATTTTACTTTAATTTAGGTTTAAAGTAGGGGTGCACGTACTTTAAAATTTCAACATTTAATACCGCGTTAAAGTCTGCAAATTAATGTAATAATTATTTATGAATAATACTTTAAGGCCCATTATTATAACTTCCCTTTAAGGTATGTGTTAGTTAAAGGTAACTTTTGCTAAAGTGAACGATAAAGTGACCTTTAACTATTTTTGGTTATTACAACTTCCTTATAAAATAAAATAAATTTTTTTGAAAATATGGCATTACCAGAGCCATTACATTACCAGATCGTACTTTTATTTATTTATTTACTTATAGTGCATTTACATTGTCTCGAAATCTAGTGGATTAGATTTTAAATCTCTCTCAAAATCTAGCTCGTTTACATTGCATGTTTTTGACATTAGTTAGATTTTATATTCTTAACAAAAACAGCTGACTAAAATGTAAAAGATATATTGCTATACATATGTATATTCAAATTGTATTTGATAATAAACAACAATGAAAAATATAGAACATTTATTAGTATTTTGTTCATCCAGAACGAAAAAAATCCAAAAAGAAGCGCCAGCATCTGTTAAATATATAATTTTAGAAAACAATTCAAATGTATTGCTACACACAATTGTTAAACAGCAGAATGAAATGGGTACATGTAAGTACATATAGACAATAACATCCAGTTTTTTCTTTTTTTTTTTTGTACAGCGTAGTATTTTTTGGTACAATTTGGAAAGAAACCATAGTTGCATCACTAAGTACTACTAGATTTAGGTAGATTTCGTCCAAATCAAGTGACATAGTAGATTTCATTTTGTATGGGAAATCTAGTAAAAAAACTAGATTTAGCTCGAAATCTCGTAAGTACTAGATTTCGAGACAATGTAAATGCACTATTACAAAAAACTAAAGATTAACCACAGACATAAACCAAACAACCAAATAGGTATATTTCCTTGCTGTTTGCGGCAAAAAAATAAACTAAACCTTCAAAGAACAGAAAATTTGGCAACTACAAATGCAAATGCTTACGTTAAAAGTTAAAGGTAAGATGAACTTCCCTTTAGCTTATCGGTCACTTTTAGCTTAAAGTATACTTATAACAACGGAAAACGATTTATCTGTCCGTTAACATCCTAACTTTAGTTATTGGTAAGTTATAATATCGGGCCTAAGGAATTTTGCTTAATAGTAGATAGTAAACCTACTTCAACTTTTTCTGAATAACACTGACAGTGTTGTAAGTTATAGTAGTTTATAGATAGTACTAAATAACAATCTTAAATTGATACAATAACATAGACATTCAACTACAAGAATGACAAAATCGGTTAACAAACTTAAGCAAAAAAATAGCTAAAGTTCAGAGCAGATTGATCTAGAAATATCAAAACAAAACAGCTTAAACAAACAATAAGAGGTCGAGAAACCCAATTGAAAATAAACAAAAAGTTATAAATATTTATATATGCATAAGTGTAATACAAAGTTTTATTTTAATTTTAGGACTTGGCTTTATAATATATGTCGTGGAATTGATTTTGAAGACGTTACGCCTCGTTTTTATTCTAAAAGTATCAGATGCTGCAAAATGTTTCCTGGACGTAATAATATAATGGGATTAAAAACTTTAC
Source organism: Lypha dubia (assembly GCA_947311025.1). Taxonomy (NCBI): domain Eukaryota; kingdom Metazoa; phylum Arthropoda; class Insecta; order Diptera; family Tachinidae; genus Lypha; species Lypha dubia. The sequence goes on from OX371261.1 coordinate 88,794,275, forward strand.
AGCATTGGCTTGACGAGATGGCGAACGAATTACATCAAAAATTGGAAGAAGATTTTTGCGAAAAAAATCGACTAGCAAAACAAGTGGCTGTTACTTTTATTCAAGATTTTGATGGAGAAGAAGTATCAAGTTCACGTTCAGCACCTCTCCAATGCTACGATGCCGAAATACTGGCCAAAACATGCTTAGAAATCATAAGAGTAAACACAAAACAGTTTTTTCGGTCAGAAACCGAAGGTGTTCTAAATAACCCAATCAAGTTCTTGGGTATAAGCGTGGGTAAGTTTGAAACAATTTCAAAATCACAAAACAACATACAAGAGATATATGCACAGCAAACAGTAAGAAAACAGAAAATTCAAAATGACTTAAAAAACGAAACCCAAACACTATTCTTAAAAAAATATAAAGAAAACCATGAGGATAAATCAGGCGATCTGGACAAAATAGAAATTGACGATGATTCGCTCCAGCAACTTCCAACAAAAAATGTTGAAAGTCTGCATTTAAATGATACAGTTCCTCAAAAAAATGAAGCAATCTTAGTTCCTGAAGCCGATAACAGACCTAAAAATAATTTACTGAAAAAAATTCGCAAAGAAACAAAATTTCTAAAAACTAAAAATTTATTTTCAAATACTTTAAGAAATAATCCACATATTGAAAATAATAAATCACACGCAAATGAAAATAACACAAACCAGGTCTATTGCGAGCCAGAGTATAACTTAAGTAAGCACATCCATTTAAATTGTATTCTTCAAAATGAATTAGCAACATCAACTAAAGGTGCTTGTTCGAATAGAACTAATGAAATAATAATGAAAACTACCTTTAAAAAGGCATTAGAGAAACTTCCAGCCAACAAATTAGCATCTCACAGCAGTAACCAAAACCTAGAAAGAAACAATAGCAATTGCGATAAAGTTATTGATTTACTAAATGAAATTACTGAAAATTACGAAATTAATTTTGCTTTTCAAAATTCTGGTAATGTTTCTGTACTGAATGATGGCCCAATAAATAAAAAAAGGAAACACGAGAAAACATCCGCGTTGGAAGAAAACAATCAAACGGGATTCCGCCTGCAATATGCTGAATCCGCTATATCGGAACTCGACGAAAAATTTCAACAGTTAAAAAACTGTTCTAAATGTGGAGCAAAAATTCTAAATGATCCATTATCTATGCAAAACCATGAAGATTATCACATTGCCCAAGAACTCAGCAAGCAACAGCGTCAGGAATATAGAAATGAAATTCGATCAAAAATCATTTCAATGAAATCTCCATCTAATTGTATTAGTAATAAAAAGACGAAAAAAGTTAATAACGTAATCATGAAGACGTCAACTGATATAAAAAGGTTTCTAATGCCTACTTCATTTCTCACGTCGCGCTCTTCGTCTCTAACGGTGCCTTCTCCTGAAAACGGAACATACAACGTGTCAATTTGTGACATATGTAAATTACCTATTAAAATTGACGAAGTTTCGTTACACAAAGATTTTCATATGGCTAAAGATTTGCAAAGGAAACTTAACCAATTAGAAGTTCGTACAGTAGACGTGGTTAAAAAGTCGACATCTGATTCATCACGAAAATCACCTATGAAAGTGTCTACGCGACACAGTCCGGTAAACACGAAATCTATTACGCATTTTTTCCCTAAATCAAATACATAATAGCTATTGTGTATGGTAAACAAAAGTATTTCTTTTTACAAATATAAAGTTTTAAAAATCAAACTACATATACATAAATGTCGATATCGTTGGTCTTATCTGAAAAGGCCATAAATCGCGTTTTTGTCGAAATATACTTTTTAGTAATTTCAATATATTTCGCACAAATGTATTTCGTAATAAAAATTTAATGCATTATTATCAAAAAAAAAGTTTTACAAGCAATTCTATTATAATAATATAATAGTTATCAGTACATTTTCCATTGTGATTTTACCTTTTCCTGTAGAGTTTCAAGTACGTGAGTTAGGGCCTTTCCACATGAGATGAGCGATGTATACAATATAAAATTTAGAAAGAAAAAATAAACCTTATAAATCAAAAACAATATGTGTTGTTAATTTATAGAGAATTCATAAAGTACTTTCTTTGTGTTCGTAAATGCATTAAAGTTGTACTTACAATAATATTGAAATGAAGTCTAAGCGATCGATTTATAATCAATTTGGATTCCTCTATATCGATAGCTTTCATTCGCATCAACTTTCTTATGTCAAGTTTTTTTCTTTCGTTTTAGTCATTTACATTAATGACAGATCACAAATTTTTAGAATATTTGGCTATTTCCTATAGAAACACAAAAAAATTTAATGCTAAATTGTTTTACTAAAAATACTACTGACCTTAACAGTATGTTTTACTGTTACAATTAGAGGAAAAAAAGGCAAATTTGAGAAAATTGCTAAATGTGTTAAATAAATCACTAAAATGGTAAAGAAAAAAGAAATTCTAACATCGCGGAAATTGTAATGCCTACTAAACGTTCTTGTTCTCCCCTTTTTTAGCTGTAACAAATCCGCATCAGTGCAATGGGAATTTTATTTTTATTTCAAAGAATAATTAGTTTGGTATTTTTTCAGTTTTTTTTTTTTTTGAAAACTGATAGATACCTTTTTAGAAATATTTTGTCACTTTCCCGCATGTGGCAAGGCTATCTCAATTTTTTACTTTTAGAATAAACATAAAAAATTTCCATTCTTGTCAAACAACTTTAAGTAAAACTAACTTGTATTTATTTTGTCATAAATGGGGATAATATCAATCACAAAATCTCGAACTTTAAGATTTCGAATCTTTCAATCTGAATTTTAGAAATCAAAACAACATTTTCGTCAAAAAGTTGTTTTATTTATGTATTTATAAATGATGAAAAAAAAGTGAAAAAGAAAATGAAAAATTCCAATAAAATTTATTACAGTTTGCTCGGTTTTTTATATTTGTTTTTTATTTGAAACAGCTATTATTTATCATGATTTCACATACACATTGCGCGTACTGTATTGTTGCCTACAGGTAAAGTATGTCAGTGGAAAGATTATGTGTATTTTGCGGAAAGTTTGTCAACAACTATAGTATCATGGAAACCCATTTAAACAGTCATATATGTATGTTAAAATTTCATTTTATATTGGAAAGGATACAATTTTTAACATACATAATAAGGCTGAATGGTGAAGCAAATTTTAGTCACTGTGTTATTCACATACATACGAGTACATTCATAGATATAAATTAACGAATTTTTAATCAAGTAAAATCCTTAGCATTCAAACAATATATCCAGATGTTTTTAAGATTGTACGTGATGGGTCTGTATACACGCGCTGATAAAAAGGGGGACAGGGATATTTCCCACCCCAACTGCAATAAAATTATATATTTCTATTAAACAAATAATATATATGCAAAGATGAAAATTTCACGATTATAATTTTGAAGTGGATTATAGTGATCATAATTATTTTAATCAAAATTTTTAAAAAATCATGATGCTAAGAAAAAAGTTGTTTTAGTGAAGTATTTGGGAGCCAGACTTTCATTAATATGCGAAACGAAATGAGTTGATGGGCATAATTCCATTTTGAAATTTTTAACGTATCTAGATCAAATAATAGAGGCTTTTTAAAGCTTTCCTGTTACGAGATTCTCTCAGCAGCTTTGAATTTATTTGCGGCCTTCACATTTTAAGCAATATATGTACATGCCATTACGTAGCGACAGCTATGTGCCATGCAATATAAATTTCAGTTGAAAACGAAACATCCTTTCAAAATATCGACTACCACAAAATATATTCAGTGTTATTCAAAACAAATTTAATATCGGTATCATCTGCAAATTAGTAAATTTGAGATTTTTTTATTTTTTAAGAAAAACTTAACAAACGAAAAGAGCTTGGTAACCTTATTTTTCTTGTTTTTTGCACATCACTATTTTGATGCATTACATTTCAACAAATTGGTTCTTAATTTATGACTATAAATTTATAAAAAAAATTGGAAATAAAGGAAGACACAAAATTTAATGTTTCCATATTTTACACAGTAAACCACAAAAATTTATTATTTTTCTCACAAGTTTTAATAAAAGTGTGTACATGTAATTAAATGAATAGCTACCACAGAAATGTAATTTTACTTTTATTTAGTTTTAAAGTAGGGTTCCACGTACATTAACATTTCTGCAAATTAAGCTAATAATAATTTATGAATAATACTTTAAGGAATTTTGCTTAACCCTAGCTTGGTCAGTATTTACATTTGTAAATATTCAGTTTTTATAGTGGCCATAATTTCTGTATTTACTGTTCAATATTGATATGGTTTGGACTCAGTGACTAATTTTTTATGTTCTTTCAGAAAAAAAATCATTTTCCGTTATTTTTCCAGGTTTTGTGATTTTTTCTTCATAATTGGTCACTATTTACATATGTAAATAAAGTTTAAGATATTACTTTTTTATATAATTCATTGTATTTTATGCATAAAATTATTTATTCAATAAGTGTTAAGGATAAAAACAAATGATAAATTAATGGTTTAAACATTCCATGCATTTTGTTTGCACTTTACTGTGCTCAACGCAGATCGGCTTGTGGCATTGTCCACACACTTTTCGTGTTGAACGCTTTCTTTTGCAGTTGTCTTTATAACACATATAACAACCACCTTTTACCCTAGAATGCCCACGATCATCGTCGTCTGGAACAAAAGCTTCCAAAGTGGAGTTATTCAATGCAACTACGGGGACCCCTGTAATGCACTCAATGGGACTCTTAGTGGGAAAATATGCTACAACACGAGGAATTTTCGCTCTTTTCAAAATTGTAGGCATACATAATTGTTCTGCCAATTGTTGCAAAAATAATCGACGTCCACCTGTTTTAGAAAGCAGTAAAAATAAAAAAGTTTCCTTAGAGCAAATATTAAAAACCAAATTACCATTCTTTGTAGTAAAATGTGAAGGAAAATTCTCAGTGTAAATTATGTATGATGCAAGGGCTGATATGTCCAACATATTAAAAAACAGAGCAAGGGGCCATCTATTTGTTTTTCGTTTTGTTGTGTATTGTCCCAACATGTGATCCATCACATCAACTCCTCCCTTTGTCATATTGTAGAATAAAATTATGTTTGGTTTTAGTTTCGTATCCGAAATTGTGTCGTCATATGGCATTGTTGAGAGTAAAACGACTGTTTTATTCTTTTTGGGAACATACGAGCAAATGGACCTATTCTCTGCAAAGCCGAATATGCTGCTATGCTCAATTCTTTGTGGTGACGGTTTAAATTCAGAGGGTATGCATGTTTTGTTTTTTTTAATGTTCCAACCATTGAGAGTTTCCAACTTGCAAGTGTATCTGCTAGAGAAAGACTTGTGAAGAAGTTGTCACATGTAACGTTGCGTCCTGTATTTTTGTACTGTTCAACTAAGTCTTTCACTACTCTCTCTCCCTGGTTTTTTTCTCTGTCGCTACCCGATTTTCCGGTATATATTTGCCCAGTTAACGGGTAATAAGATTTCGCATCGCAAACCCACCATAGCTTTATGCCATATTTGGCGGGCTTGGATGGAATATATTGTGTGAACTTTGTTCGGCCTCTAAAAGGAAACAGCTGTTCATCCACAGTAATGTTTTGACTTGGTCGGTAGTTTTGGCGCAAATTGGCATTTAACATTTCAAAAATTTCGGAAATGGGTGCGGCTTTGTCTGTTAGGGATCGCTGCTCTCTTGTGTTTTGTTGATCAAAGCGAATAAACCTCAAAATTATTTTGAAGCGCTTCGCTGACATAGCTGCTCGGTACAATGGAAACGCATTTTTTTGCCAAGGACCTTCAAGCCTCTCCTTACTTGCATTGTGGCTACCCATGGCAATCAGTATACCAAAAAATGTACCAAGCTCCTCTTCAGAAACATCTTCCCAAATATATTTTCTGAAGGTGTTTTAAAACATATTTCTACATTTACAAACTCCTAAATAAATATAACGTTTACTTACTTTAAACTGCTCGACCTTTCATCTCCCTTCAATTTTTCGTATTCAGCTCTGCCTTTTCTGTTTGTATTTCTACAAATAATTGCCTGAATCGTCGGGTGCATTATAGCATGAAAAATTTCAATAATGCTCATATTTTTTGTATTTGGGTTGGGACCAACAAAACGGCTATCACGGAAAATGTTCTGTTAACGCATACGTTCTAATCCAGGCGCCGTTTTTTTCCATTTGGTTCCATCTTTGCCAATAAAATAGTTTTCATCATTTATAGGCGGCAAATCTGATACTTCCAACTCACAATCAGATTCTAACTCATTTTGTGAGTCACCTCCGTGTCCAATTTCCACTGGATGTAATGCTACTTCTTCATCAGAGGCATCATCTCTAAATTCACCAGCTTGTATAGGCATATCCCCCTCGTCATCTGCACCACTGAGAACATCACCTGTTACTACTTCTTCCTCCTCTTCAGAGTCAATATTGTTAACAAGGTTTTCATAGTACTTTAGTTGTATATCGTAGGGCAGCCTGAGATATTTGAAACATAAACATATAACTATGGAAGAATTTCATCAAAATCTTACCGGGATACTACAGAAGCACTTAAAACCTTAAAATTATTATTATTAGTTTCCATTATCACTATAAACTTGTTGACTAAGGCACAAAAACTTTCATAATGAAACGCTGGCTAAACGTTGTACTTACTGCAGACATTTATAACGGTACTTTCAAATACAAAATCTAAAAGCAAAGAATTCTTTCCTCATATTATTTACAAATTCCATAGCAACAAAGAGAAATACACAACAATAACTTTTAGTATCAAAATACACTTTTACTTTGGTACACCAATAACAAAATTTGCATTTGCAAATCTCTCTCAAGATAATTTTTTTTTTATTTCAGTATCGATATACATATGTACATAAAGCAAAATGAGAATCTTAATATATTAAAAACAAAAAGCTAGAACTAAAATTTTGCTCACAAATTATAAAGAAGTATATGTATTTACAAATGTAAATACCGACCGGGTTCGTAGAAAAATATTGGTGACCAAGCTAGGGTTAATAGTTGATAGTAGATCTACTTTAACTTTTTCTGAATAACACTGTTCGTTTTTAAGCACAGATTTTAAAATTTTAGTGGTAAATTTTTTTGCTACACTACACCCCCACTCTTAACAGAAAAATTCATCCCTATCCTGAATAGCAAGTGGACTTTTTGTTCCCGTGAAACTTTTATTCCCTTCTGTTTCGGCGTATATCCGATAAGGAGCAAATAAATAAAAAACACCCAAGATTTACTAAAAAAGATCAACTTCTTACATATATTGAATTCAAATATACCTTGAATAATTTGTATGTATGTTAAATCTGCACGTAATGCTAGTGGTTCAGACGACGTCCCAATATAGATTAAAATTATTAATCTGCTACACATTAAAGGGCCAACAGTATTTAAGCACAGTTACAGTCCAATCGCTGGAAATCAAAAGAGGAACAAAGTTGGAATAAAACTCATTTAAAACTTTAAACACTTAAAAAACAGTGATACCGCGTTAGACCGAATCTGTACTTAAGCATTGCCGGTCGCCTTGCAACAACAAAACAAGTTGCAACTAAGAAATTATAACAATATGATCCATTAAGGACTCCTGTGGACTGTATAATAATAAAAAATATGGATAAAAATATATGTGTGAATCATGAAGGATCCCTGTTAATTTTATTTTTAATTGAATAAGTCATGAAAGTCTTCTGTTGCGGTTGTTGGTTTGGGCTGCTTTGAATTCGTCGTTTCGTTATGATCGGAATTACTTCTGGGCCTAATATTACGTTCCCTGAATGATTAAAATTCGGCTCCCCCAATTGAAGTCCTTAAAAAGGTTCTAATATCAAATTAAAGACGAACATGGGAGGCGTTTTTATGCCCTTCATTCGATGAAGTCCTGACGAGACCACTATTTTTTGTGAGTGGTCATGAATGGACCGCAGCTCCGTCCGACAGTATTCATCTTCGTTCACCTTATAGCACGGTAATTTCATTTTGATTGCGAACTCTTTGCATATATATGTAGCTCGTTTGACAGCATGCTTCCAATACAACACGGATTAGAAGTTTCGAGCGACCGTGCAAAAAGTGAATTCGCATTGTGAGCGCAAACGATACCATTGGCCGAACAAAAATTGACCCTTGGAGGAAGGGGGTTGTTACCAGTTTTGTATGTTTTTTATTTGCGCCTTTTGTTACATGTTTATAATCATGTAGCAGCGAATTATGTGATTGGGAACAATTTTTACACGTGGCAACACTTACATTCTTTTCCCCTATGACCACTGGATAAGCAACGAAAACAAATTCGATGTACAGCCACCATCCGAAGTTTGCGTTCGAGGCTCATGTCGCAGAGTGTAATAAAAATGCAGAGGATGATTGTTGCTACATATAGAGCACATCGATTTCTTCTGCGTGTTTATTGTATCGTTCGTCGAATTTGTACCAGTGTCATGAAACCAAACAACATCCCTCAAGGACGGTACCTCCACTTGTCTTGGACTTGAGTTATTTAGAGTTTTATTATTCGTGGCAGATGTTGTCAGAATCCCAGAATCGCTTGTTGCTAATCCGGGGTTTCAACTGGACCTTTTACGGCAATGTCTGAGTGACCAGTATTGGACGGAACCACAGATACACCAATCTCCATCGCATCATCAGAATCCAAGAGTCGAAATCCGACAGGGCGTTAATTGTGTTATTTTTACTTTCCATGACGCTAGAAGGGTAAATATTAGTAAGTGTAAATTGATACAAGATTTTAAGATTCGAGAAGAACACCAAGTTTTGTTATAGGTCGAATTTTGAGTACGAAGTTCAGCCACGCGAATATGGCCATGAGTCCCTGTGTGAATTTTAATTACAATGCCTAATCTCCAAGACGTGGCAGGTAGCTGTTCATGTTTTGTGACAACTAAATCACTAAAAGCAACATCTCGTTGATGATGTTGCCATTTGTAACGCTTGTGTAAATTGACGAGATATTCCTCTTTCCACCTTTTACAAAATTCATGAATTAATGCCTGGCCTTTATTTTGCGATAACGATTTGTAACACTAATCGGGCTATCATAAATTGTCGGTTCTGGCAATCAAAAAATTACCTGGTTTTAAGGCGATGGGTTCGCCTGGAGGGCATAACGGACGAGAATTCAAGCACGCCTCTATTCGTGCTAATAACTCTTCACAGGTATAACTAAAAGCTTGAGCATCTTTTCTGAAATTAAATTTAAAACTTTTGACCCCTGCTTCCCATAGGCCACCCATATGAGGAGCACTAACGGGAATAAACCGCCATAGTAAACCTTTATGTCTAAACGAGGAGCACATTCTGGCTTAACATTCTTTTAAAAAGGTTTGAAAATCCCTTGCGAGTTCATTTGAAGGTCCTACAAAATTAGTACCATTATCCGAAAACATCGTATGAGGATAGCCTCTTCTCGATATGAATCTATTGAATACGCAAGAAAAGTATCGGTTGATAAATCCGATACGGCTTCTAAACGTATTGCTCGCGTAGAAAAACAAACAAAAATGCAAACGTAATCTTTAGTAATTTTATGTCAAAAGGCCGTGCAAAGTCGACGCCCGTATATGTGAATGGTCGACTAACTGTAGTACACTCTAGGGGAATTGCTGCCATAATTTGTTGACAAGTGTGTTGTCGATCAAGTATACAACGTTTGCACTTGTGAATTACAGTACGAATTAACACTCTCATTCGAAGCACCCGGTATTCACATCGATAGCCGCGTAACATCAATTGATTACTACCATGAGTCGGAAGTTTATGTATTCATTCTGCTGTAAGCCTTACAAAACGACAATTGTATGGTAAAATAATAGATCATTGTTTACGATACGATAATGAAGACGACTTCACTAACCGACCATTCAATTCAATCATCAAGAAACGAATTTAACGCTATCAGCGAACTTTTAGCGGATAAAGGTTTTTTGTCTAACAAATTCTTGTATTCTTCCGCATAAAATGCTTTTTGAGCAACAATAGCCAAGCGTATTTCCGCCTTTTAAATTCTTCAGTACTTTTGACCTCAGATTCATACCGAAACCGGTTTTTATACGCTGCGTGTTTCGAATAAAAAAATTTAAATATATGTATATGCAATTACACGCATTGCCCTGTCTAGAGAGGAAAATCTTTCCAAAATATTCTAAAATTTTGAAGAAAACTTTTACTCTTCGAATTTCTATATCCGTATCTAAATTTTCACAGTTTTTTTGATATCACTGGCTCTTATTTTGACTCAGCCATGAAGGGCCATGCCACCAGAGTGTACTTTTTGACAACGTGACTGGATCTACCCCCGGCTGCCTAAGTCGGTGGGATTATCCTCAGAATTTACATGGAACCAATTGTAATTTCCTGTATTTTCTTGAATCCTACAGACCCTATTTGCTACAGAAGTAGCCCATGAACTAGGCGTTTTTCGCAACCATGCCAATACAATAGTGGAGTCCAACAATACACACCTCAGCAAAAAATTATTATGTTTCTGGAAGCAGTAACAAAATTTCATGCTTTCGAGATGCACAGTTTTGAGCGCTTCCGAGGCTGCACAAAAAGAAGGCAGAGAGATCGCTCAACTTTTTTTTTAAGCACGTTGAAGTTGGTCGGCTATTTACATTTAGTTGACACGAATAATCAATTAAACAACGAATTGAAGATAAAATTTCATTTAGGTGCTCTCTGCCTCTCTCTCTATCTCTTATTTACTTATACTTGTGTAATTGCCTTCAGATGAATTATGTATGTTAGTAGAGGACGCAGTAAAACGAAGGCATAATTCTGATAATTCAAACATGATTTTAGCGCATTTTGGATGATTAGAAAAAAGCGCTCTTTTATGTAAAAAACAAGAGCTCAAAGTGGGACATCGCGAACAAAAATCAAGCATGATCGAAGCGCTTTTTGCAGCAGGTAGCACAACAACAACAAACATCTCTCCCTTAAGCTATGTACAGACGATTGGCAGATCTTACAATATTGTCAGAAAAATGTGCAGAAAATGTCTCACAACCGTCTAAACTTACAATTTTTGTCTTGCAACGTTGCAAGAAAAAGCATTGTCAGTTCATTGTAAGACAATAATATTGTCAGACAACTGACAATCGTGAGAACACTCTACTTTGCCATTATCAGATAATAGTCAGACATTGTAAGCTCTTGTTTTATTGGCAGATGTGTTTAAATTAATGCATCTGACAATGGCACCATTGTAAGATAATTTTTCTGTTGGCAATGCTGTCCATAAATACTATTGGATTTGACAGTTCTGACAAAGCTTAACAACGCATCTGGCAATTTTTCCACACAACAAGCTGACAACCGTGTAAACTGACAATTTTTGTTGGCAGATAAATTTATTGTCTGACAATTTTCTGACAATGAAATTGTAAGGTTTTCTTACAATCGTCTGAACTAACAATTTACCTTTTGGTAACAATTTTTCATTGTCAGTACGTTGTCGGCATATTGACATATCTTACAATATACAATAGATCTGCCAATCGTCTGTACATAGCTTTACAAACCTGCTTCGGCCGAAGCAGTAGTTTTTGCTGGGACGCTAAATAGGAATCTCAATTTCCCTGAGCACATTCTTCAATAGTTCTGATGCTAAAACTGCTCCACATAACTCGAGAGATTTAATAGAGGCTACTTTTGTTTTGGAAGATAATAAATGTGTGTAAATTTCACCTGTAAACTTTCTGTTGGAATATATACTACCCCGCATATGCCTTTTCTGAGGAATCTGAAAATATATGAATTTCAGTCGTCGAATCTTTATAATAACACTGCTCAGCAGCAAAATCCTCCATTAAATAAAACTATGTGGACTATATGGATTTCGATGTCTTAAACTCATATCCGTTTTCGGTTTTCCTCCATCACGTACGGTTTTTTATGGGCGTGGCATTTTTTTCCTCCTTAATTAGTCAGGTACGAAGACATATTTCAGCATAACTCGAGAACGACTCATCCGATTTTCATAAGCAAAACACCAAAAGATGCGTAACAAAATTATGTTTAATTTAATTCCACATAGTTTTTTTCTATATTTTATCGTTTTGGAATTATTCAAAAATTTTAGAGGGAAATAAATTTTTTTCTTGTAAAATTCATTTTTTTCAGTTTAAAAGTGCAACAAAAAAAAAAGAAAAAAAAGCTAAGGTACCCAACATTGAACAAATATGTGTGCAGTAGACTTGTTCCACATAGTTCATTTGATGTGTGTGAAGTTAAATTTTAATATATAAAACCCTAGACATGAACCACAGAATTTAACAGTCCTCTGTTCGCAGGTTAACAGTGCTCTGTAGACATATAAAAATCATAGCGAATACACTAAAAACGTATTTTTTAGGAAGAAGTCAACGTGGGCGGAAAAAGTCATTGGGTTTTGTGGACGAAGTGGTCCTCTACAATCCCCTATATTTGGAACAGTTTGAGTTTTATCGAGATATACTCGATTTACAAAAATTTTAGAAATATGGATTCTCTAAGGGATGACTACATTTTTTTTAGGAAGGAGTCAACGTGGGCGGAAAAAAATCATTTAATTTCCTTGAACATATGATAATCCGAAGCCACTATTGACTCACTAATACCCACGTGTTTAAGAGGTTCAATGCAGGTTTCATGGATAAGGGGCTGTGTACATATGCGTACGTGTATGTGATGCTGCTTTCAGAGATTTTATACCTCCACTCCCCTTCGTAACGCTTTTAACTTAATTTTTCAGTGCAAAATTCCCAATCTGTAAAAAATCGTTAAAATGTAACTTTGTAAGTAAGGACAACTTAATTATTGATTAGAATCTTACTCCGAATCTGAGGCCTGGATTCGGACCTTAATCAGGTTGACACTGACGAGTGGAGTGGTCTGTCAAAACGGAATCTCATTGATTCTACTTGAATGCTTGCGCGTAGCAGGCAGCCACGTAAACCAACCAACCTAATTATTGATAAGGGTCGTTCTAATAAAATTACTTTCCAGCTTCATCTTATTTTACCGACTTAACAAAAGAGCTTTTCAAATGTTGTTGGAAGATTTAACGCCACAGTTATATCTCAGCAACATTCCTGCAATTATTCAGCTAGCAGCTGTGCTTACATTCCTAGCCGTCGGATCTTACCAAGCTGCTATAGCAAATGATGTAAATATTAGTATGGGGCGATCGACTTTTTTTAAGATATTGGGTAATGTTCTGCATGCATTAGAAGAAAACCTTTATCCAACGTGAATTTCCTTAGATCACCAAATGCAAATTTCATCAAAAACTCATTTCTGTGTTTTGATGGAACACTCATTAAAATTATGAAGCCGCCTATTGATCATTATGTTTATTTCGGTAGAAAAGTATATTACTGTCTTAACTCATGATGCTATTTATTTTGCTAACTTGAATTGTCATTGAAGTTATTGTTTGAATTTTAATTCCAGATTTGCGAAATTAAAAATTCTTGAAATCTGCTACTATCAACGCATATTTTGAAAAATTTTTTGGGTTGCCGGTTGTTGCTTCAAGGAGAAAAATTTAAGATCGGCATGTTTCTCAACTAGTCGAAGTTGTGTTTGGTTGGATTGGCATATATTTTATTGTTTGGTATTTTTCATAGCGGCATATTGTATGAAAATAATATTTTGTATATGTATGTGTGTTTTTGCATTTTTTTGTGGATAGCTAGTTTTCATTGACAAGAAATTGTTGCTGAACAATATATTACAGGGAATTTATTTTCATTTTGTGTGTTAGTAAACAATTTTACTAATTATCAAGTACAGATAAATTTATTGTCTGACAATTTTCTGACAATGAAATTGTAAGGTTTTCTTACAATCGTCTGAACTAACAATTTACCTTTTGGTAACAATTTTTCATTGTCAGTACGTTGTCGGCATATTGACATATCTTACAATATACAATAGATCTGCCAATCGTCTGTACATAGCTTTACAAACCTGCTTCGGCCGAAGCAGTAGTTTTTGCTGGGACGCTAAATAGGAATCTCAATTTCCCTGAGCACATTCTTCAATAGTTCTGATGCTAAAACTGCTCCACATAACTCGAGAGATTTAATAGAGGCTACTTTTGTTTTGGAAGATAATAAATGTGTGTAAATTTCACCTGTAAACTTTCTGTTGGAATATATACTACCCCGCATATGCCTTTTCTGAGGAATCTGAAAATATATGAATTTCAGTCGTCGAATCTTTATAATAACACTGCTCAGCAGCAAAATCCTCCATTAAATAAAACTATGTGGACTATATGGATTTCGATGTCTTAAACTCATATCCGTTTTCGGTTTTCCTCCATCACGTACGGTTTTTTATGGGCGTGGCAATTTTTTCCTCCTTAATTAGTCAGGTACGAAGACATATTTCAGCATAACTCGAGAACGACTCATCCGATTTTCATAAGCAAAACACCAAAAGATGCGTAACAAAATTATGTTTAATTTAATTCCACATAGTTTTTTTCTATATTTTATCGTTTTGGAATTATTCAAAAATTTTAGAGGGAAATAAATTTTTTTCTTGTAAAATTCATTTTTTTCAGTTTAAAAGTGCAACAAAAAAAAAAGAAAAAAAAGCTAAGGTACCCAACATTGAACAAATATGTGTGCAGTAGCCTTGTTCCACATAGTTCATTTGATGTGTGTGAAGTTAAATTTTAATATATAAAACCCTAGACATGAACCACAGAATTTAACAGTCCTCTGTTCGCAGGTTAACAGTGCTCTGTAGACATATAAAAATCATAGCGAGTACACTAAAAACGTATTTTTTAGGAAGAAGTCAACGTGGGCGGAAAAAGTCATTGGGTTTTGTGGACGAAGTGGTCCTCTACAATCCCCTATATTTGGAACAGTTTGAGTTTTACCGAGATATACTCGATTTACAAAAATTTTAGAAATATGGATTCTCTAAGGGATGACTACATTTTTTTTAGGAAGGAGTCAACGTGGGCGGATAAAAATCATTTAATTTCCTTGAACATATGATAATCCGAAGCCACTATTGACTCACTAATACCCACGTGTTTAAGAGGTTCAATGCAGGTTTCATGGATAAGGGGCTGTGTACATATGCGTACGTGTATGTGATGCTGCTTTCAGAGATTTTATACCTCCACTCCCCTTCGTAACGCTTTTAACTTAATTTTTCAGTGCAAAATTCCCAATCTGTAAAAAATCGTTAAAATGTAACTTTGTAAGTAAGGACAACTTAATTATTGATTAGAATCTTACTCCGAATCTGAGGCCTGGATTCGGACCTTAATCAGGTTGACACTGACGAGTGGAGTGGTCTGTCAAAACGGAATCTCATTGATTCTACTTGAATGCTTGCGCGTAGCAGGCAGCCACGTAAACCAACCAACCTAATTATTGATAAGGGTCGTTCTAATAAAATTACTTTCCAGCTTCATCTTATTTTACCGACTTAACAAAAGAGCTTTTCAAATGTTGTTGGAAGATTTAACGCCACAGTTATATCTCAGCAACATTCCTGCAATTATTCAGCTAGCAGCTGTGCTTACATTCCTAGCCGTCGGATCTTACCAAGCTGCTATAGGTTAGGTTAGGTTTCGAGGGCCGCCACATCTGAGACGTGACGCACTTGGGTCCGTTAATTCGGTCCCTTTGTGATACCCTACAGCAGACAGGGCTCAGTCAATTGGTTATTCAATTGCCTGTAGTTGCCCTGTCGCCGGATCAAACCATCCTGATTGTTGCAAGAAGGAGGATATGTTGGTTAGCCCCATGTTCGCCAGACTGTCGAGGTCTGGCAGAGTGTTGGAGCCTATGGTAATCGCCCTAATGCTGTTAAGCGCGGGGCATTGACATAGAAGATGAAGAACTGTTTCTTCTTCCTCCTCATCGTTACAACTTCTGCAGTAGTCATTGTAACTTAGGCCCATCCTTTTGGCATGAGTCCCGAAACACCAGTGCCCCGTTAGCACTGTTACTAGTCGTCTTGTATGACATTTACCAAGCCTGAGCAGATCGCGAGTTCTGTGCAGGCTGTAGCGGGGCCAAGTGGACCTGGAGATTTGACAGGTATGCTCTTGTTCCCACCTTTCTTGAGCAAGATTGTATGATTCCTGCTGGATCAATCGCTTGCAGTAAGATAGAGGGATGCCAACGAAGTGGCATATCATCGAGTTGCTCAATGATGCGCCCCTTTTGGCAATTTCGTCCGCAATATCGTTTCCAGCGCACTCTGAGTGCCCTGGAGTCCAAACTAGTGTTACTCTTGAATGTCTCGCTATTTCGTTTAGAGATTTCCGGCATTCATTCACCACCGTAGATGTAGTGTATACACCATTGATAGCGGCAATGGCCGCTTTGCTGTCGGTAAAAATAAGGATGTCTCCCGATATCCTGTAATACCTAAGCCATCTTGCCGCTCTTGTAATGGCCGAGACTTCAGCTTGTAGGACGCTACAGCCATCCCGAAGTCTGAATGGAACCTTCACATTGAAGTTTTCCACGTAGAAACCGCCCCCGGTGTTTACGCCTCTTTTGGAGCCATCAGTGAATACTCTGGTGGCTCCATCGGTGGCAGGGGGTGAGGAGTGGTTTTCCCTATTGGGAACAATAGATTTAAATAGCCCGCCGAAATAAGGTTCCGGTGGGCAGTAGTCAGTAAAGTCATGGAGCGCTTGGTGCTGCCTGAGAATCTTGGAGTGACCAAGATCGGTTCTCGTCCATGAGCATGTAGCGTTCAATCTGATCGCCGCGAACAGAGCTAGCTGTTTGGCCAGAACGTCCACCGGAAGCCAGTTCAGCATAGCGAACAGTGCTTTCGTTGGAGTAGACCTGAGCGCTCCCGTTATCAGGATCGCCGCTAGCCTAAAAATTTTTTCTATAGTTCGTCGGTGGGAGTCTTTCTCTGTCGCTTCCCACCAGACTATAACCCCATAAAACATTATGGGCTTAATTATCGTCTCAAAGATCCAATTGGTCCCTCGGGGTTCGATGCCCCAGTTGCGACCAATCGCTCTTTTACAGGTGTAAATAGCCACGAGGGCCTTATTTGCTCTATACTGGGTGTTTAGGTTCCAAGACAGTTTACTGTCTAGGATTACGCCCAGGTACTTAGCGTTATCCGAGATTTTTAGTGTGGTCCCGTTTAATTTAGGGGGCGCAAAGTCTTCGATTTTGTGCCTCCTGGTGAATAGCACCAATTCGGTTTTCGCCGGATTGACGCCGAGCCCACAGCTGACACTCCATTTGCTGAGGATCGTCAGAGCAGACTCCATACACTGAGATATTGTGCTCAGGCATTTGCCAGAAATAGCTCTTGCCACGTCGTCAGCGTAAGCTACGGTTTTAACCAGCTTCCGCTCTAGGCTTAGCAGAAGAGAGTTGATGGTCAGATTCCACAAGAGAGGTGACAAGACGCCCCCTTGTGGAGTGCCTCGATTCACTGCCCTGTATTCAGTGGCAGATCCAAACGATGCGCTTATGACCCTTTTAGTTAGCAGATTTTTTACAAACCTGCAGATATTGATATCGATTCCCATCTCTACCATGCTGTTGATGATTGAGTCCGGTTTGACAAAATTAAAGGCGCCCTCTATTTCCAGGAAAGCCACCATAGTGAATTCCCTGTATTCGAGAGATTTCTCTATGTGGCTGACCAGGGAGTGGAGAGCAGTTTCCACAGACTTGCCCTTTGTGTAGGCGTGCTGTGAGGGGGATAGAAGTTCCTTCGGTATGGACATTCTGAGATGTATATCTATAGCTCTTTCCAGTGTTTTGAGCAGAAAAGACGTCAGACTGATAGGCCTGAAGTCTTTAGGTTTAGTGTGAGACGTCTTGCACCCCTTGGGGATGAAGACGACCTTGCACAGATTCCAGCAAGCCGGAATGTATGCCCTTCTCAGACACTCTTTAAAAATTTCAGAGAGCCAGGGCACGACTAGATCCATATTTCTCTGTAGATCCGCTGGAATGATACCATCTGGTCCAGGAGATTTGAATGGATCGAAAGTATTGATCGCCCATTTGATTCTGTCATTGTCCAGCGGTATAATAACTGAATCAGGCGAAGTATTTATATCGCCTGCATCGGTCCCTATTGTCGGGGCGTTGCCGGGAAAGTGAGTATCAAGTAGTACGCTGAGCGTTTCTTGGCTACTTAGAGTCCAGCTTCCACATGGTTTTTGTATGTCGCTGGGTACCACCGGTGAGGTAGCTATTATCTTACGCAATCGGTTGGTTTCGGAGGAGCTTTCTACACCACTGCATAAATTCCTCCAAGACTTCCTTTTTGCGTTTCTAACAAGGTTTTTGAACCTGTTAAGTGAGGACTTGTATCGCGACCAGTCACCTGTTCGCTTAGCGTCGTTAAAGAGTCTGCGGCACTCGCTTCGCGAGTGAGCGATATCAGGACACCACCATGGTGGTTTGCTTTTGCCTTTGCGTATCGTGGTTTTGCAAGACAGATTTGTTGCATAGCAGAAAGATTCGTTGAAGAGATCTATTGCCGTATCGATATCCGTCGTGTTGTTAATAATGGGGACGGAGCTAAGAGTGTTGCGGAGGAGATTATTCTGCAACTCCCAGTTAGTTTTCCTTCTGTTTATCAGAGGATTCGGTCTATTTTCACGAAACCCTATGGAGAAATCAATATAACGATGGTCAGAGAAGGAACAGTCGTCCGAAACCTTCCAGTCGCTAATTAAACTGTTGTGGTGTGCACTAATCAGTGTAATATCTAAAACCTCACTCCGGTTTGAGACGATAAAAGTTGGTTCTGAACCCCTATTTACTATTTCGAGATTATTATTGATAATAAAATCGAAGAGAGACTCACCTCGTGCGTTGGTGTCATTACTGCCCCATGTGATGTGGTGCGAGTTCGCATCAGCACAGATTATGATAGGCGTCCTTGTGCTTTCTGCTTTAGCCACAACCCCACGTACCAAGTTGTTTGGTGGACGCTCTCCGTGGTCGTGAGCCATGTAGCTGGAGACGACCCAAATGTTGCCGGTTTCAGTCTCCATAGCTGCAGTCACAGTATCCTCATCACTGTAATCAGATAAAATGAAGATGCGTAAAGAGTTTTTAGCCAATATGCAAGATCTGATGTTACCTGCACCATTGGCCACCAAGAGCTTGTAGCCCCTGAGGTTTAGTCCACAAACCCGTCCATTATGGATCCAGGGTTCCTGGACCATTACCAGCTCCTCCTTCCTCTCTACCACTCGGAGAAGCATTGCAGCTGATGCTGCTTTAGAGTGGTGTAGGTTGACTTGAGTCACCTTCACCATTGTCCTTTTTTTCTATTATTGTGACGTCGACGTCCTCCTGGTCCTCATCAGAGGCCAGCAGATCGTCTTCGTCATCATCCGCGACGTTCAACCGTTCAGAGAAGCCGTCAACCAACGAGGAGGTTGATTGAGCATCTTCTCTGTCAGTTGAGTTCGCGGCAACAACACTTAGCATGCCGTCTTTTGACGGTACGCCTTCATGGCCCGGGTCGCGATTCCGTCTGGCGTCAGTCCGGTAGACGCGCAACAAAATTGTGCTGAAGCAGTAGAACAACTTGTTCTGCCTCTTTCGAACTAGCGCCAGCGACTCCTGATTCAGGATCAGAATCACTTTCCTTTTACACCCTTCGGCTGCTGACACCTTTGCTACCTTCCAGTCGCTGGTTGGTAGGTCGGGGTTACAGCATCGAAGGATCTTAAGGATTTCCTCCGGTGCCGATGGTTCATCTGGTATGATGGTAAAGGCCCTAGGTAATCTGGGAATCTCCTCCATAGGAACCGCATCCAGCCTAGCGCCCTGCCATACTTCACCAATACGATCAATGGCCTGCTTTAGCAACGTCGCTGAGCGCTCGTCTGCACAGGCCATCAACTTAATATGATTTTGGTGCCAGCCAAAATCACTGCACTGGGGGGGGGTCCCGGATTGTCTTGGTAGACTTTCCAGAAAACCCCTACCAGTTTCTTGTTTACCATGTCCCACTTATCGTGTGACATGGCACCGTCACCTACACCCCTGTCTATGATGGCTCTTACGAGGTGGCCTTTGGCTACCTCACTATAGGAGCCACTACCGACTGAGGCGCGCTTCGGACGTTTAGTCCCCGAGGGGTTGGCTGACGCGTTCTCCTCCTCTGAACGTTGCCGTTTAGGCCCTGTAGCAGGGGGAGGATTGCTGCGCAGTGCAGCCATATGGGCTTTTGCCCATGTTAAGGAAGCTGTCTGCTCATTTGTGAGCTGATCAGCAGGTAAAGACCCTAAGGTCGAAATAAAACGCAAGGCGGAACGCCTTGTTGTTGCAGCCCTTTTTGAGTGCGTAATGTGCCCAGGACCTGTTTTGTTGCCGGGATTGGCAGGGGGTGGCAGGGTATTGGGGCCGGAGGTTTTCCTCTCGGTCTTTTTGCCTGCAATTTGCACATTGAGGGTGCCCGGTTCGTCCGGCTTTGCCTTGACGGAACTGGTCCCTAAAAAGGTAGGTTTTGCCGCCTTGGCGGCAAGGGCTTTGGCGGCTTTGGAGGTACTGGGCCCGAAATCCACAAGTACCTCACCGCGGGTTTTTTGGCATCCGCCTGTTGGCTGTGATGCCTTTTGGTCAGTAGTCAGGTTGGGTGTTACCCTGGCTGCTCACCACACCAGTTGTTCGTTGGCTGACAGAGTCTGGTGTAGCCACCCCGCTCGCCGTCGTCAAAGTCCCGTCATTTGAGTCCTGTTGTGCCTTGTCGTTAGTTGTTGTTGTTGGTTTTTTGTTGTTGTTGTTGTTTTTTGTTGTTTTTTGTTTGTTCGTCATAAAGTTCCCACGAGTGTGGGGGTCAGTAGGTCCACCACGTCATAGGGCGTAAGGGCGTCATTACTTGCTGAGGTGCCCAGGTATCAGCAAGGCTCCGTTAAAATACAGTCTCTTGCCCCCGACTGCAAAAATCCGATAGGCACGGGTCGCGTAACACCTCGGTTTGGGGGTTGGATAACCTTTAGTATACCGGCCTTTATAGCTTCGTGTCTTTGGCTCGGAGGTACTGTAGGGAAGCTTAGCATTAACCCATAGTTTCCGAGCAAAAGGCAGACACCACAGCCAGTACTTAAGCCACCACATCGCGACAAGATTGTTATCCAGGTGGAGGCAAGATTGTTATGCAGGTGGAGGCTGCTATAGCAAATGATGTAAATATTAGTATGGGGCGATCGACTTTTTTTAAGATATTGGGTAATGTTCTGCATGCATTAGAAGAAAACCTTTATCCAACGTGAATTTCCTTAGATCACCAAATGCAAATTTCATCAAAAACTCATTTCTGTGTTTTGATGGAACACTCATTAAAATTATGAAGCCGCCTATTGATCATTATGTTTATTTCGGTAGAAAAGGATATTACTGTCTTAACTCATGATGGTATTTATTTTGCTAACTTGAATTGTCATTGAAGTTATTGTTTGAATTTTAATTCCAGATTTGCGAAATTAAAAATTCTTGAAATCTGCTACTATCAACGCATATTTTGAAAAATTTTTTGGGTTGCCGGTTGTTGCTTCAAGGAGAAAAATTTAAGATCGGCATGTTTCTCAACTAGTCGAAGTTGTGTTTGGTTGGATTGGCATATATTTTATTGTTTGGTATTTTTCATAGCGGCATATTGTATGAAAATAATATTTTGTATATGTATGTGTGTTTTTGCATTTTTTTGTGGATAGCTAGTTTTCATTGACAAGAAATTGTTGCTGAACAATATATTACAGAGAATTTATTTTCATTTTGTGTGTTAGTAAACAATTTTACTAATTATCAAGTACAAAATTTTTTTTAGAAAACAGGAAATTTATTTGTCATCAGGTAAATATTTTTCTAGTTTTCACCTAAAATTATGGAATATGAGGGGAATTTTGACTAAATATATTAGTTTTTTTAAACCCTGGTTGTGTGCCATTCGATTTTTGACGCCTAATTTTAACCCTTAAATGCATAGCGTACCATATATGGTACTGGCCTTTTATCATGCCATACGCTGAGAAATTAAACTTAAATGTAGAATAGTGTGATTTACACTAAAGCAGACAGTATAACGGTGCATTAAAATGTTCTTGTAGATTGCTTTTATTTTAGTTTTCAGTAAGCTGTCGAAGTGGCTGTATGTATTTTTGGACATAATTTTAAAAGTTAAATTTGATTGTAAATAAAATATTATAGCATTTATATATTGAGCAGAGGTAAGTACTAATGAATACAAAAGACTTTTCTTTAGCGAATTATTACTAATTTTTAATTAATTTTTTATAAGGAAATATTTTTTTTTGATATTTGTATAGGTATCTTATATGGTACGTCATGCATCTGCACATAGAGTTTATTATGTGAAGATGCAAGTAAAAACACGAAAAAATTCGCAAAAAGTGTATTAAAATCAGTCTTTTTGTTGTATCTCGGAAACTAGAAGGCGTGGATAAAAGGGATAAGCACCACACGAAAATTCAGAAAATTTCCAAGCTAGTACTTTTGTTTTCATCTGAAAGGATTCACCCTGGAAAGAGAAATCGGGTGGCCATTAGTAAAAACACGGAAAAATTCGCAAAAGTGTATTAAAATCAGTCCTTTTGTTGTAAACACACGGTAAAATTTGAGAAAAAAAAAACAAGTTTTAAAAGCATAGTGTACCATATATGGTACACAACGGAAATAGGAGTTTTTCCAATTTTCCAGAAAAACTATAAATTTTCCGGAAAAATGAATGCCTGATTAGTGACCATTTTTACGCTGAAGCGCCTTAGTCTCCACTCTGGGTATTGACCTCATGCATTTAAGGGTTAAATCAGACCATACCTTAAAAATATTTTTTCGTTACAACCATTTATATACAATGTATGTACATATATACATAATAATTTTAAACTTACCTTTTCCCATGCTGTCGTTTCTTTCTTGGGAGGTCCTGATGCGTTGAGCTGGTCTGCTAACTCTACCCACATCTGTTCGTATCCAACTTTATCGCCTTTTACAAATCATCTGGCCAAGTCGGTATGCTTTTCCATAAAACTTATAAAAATTTCTACTTGTGTGTTGTGTTTGGGCCTGTTCGTAAATGCAAAACTGCGCTGCATATTGTGCGCAGTACGTTCATATATGCAAATAGTGGCAACTCTGCAAAAGGTATGCGTTCAAAAATGCATCCCTGCAGTATATTATGCGCAAATAAACACAAAACACTAATCATAAAAATGGCTGATGCAACGGAAATTTTTTATTTTATATTGGCAGTGCAAATTAATCATATTATGCAGCGCAGTGATGCATTTACGAACAGGCCCTTTATGTTGTCCCCTGTTATAGAAGTCAGTTAATTTTTATTTGATTATAATGTTTACACACTTACATTTTTTATATTCTGTTTGAAACGCGAATTGAAAAATTTTTGAAAACGAAAATAAATTACAAAAGTATATAAGTTGCCACTGTGTTAATTAGTGAAATTTGTTTACATTTTGCAGTTAATTTGGTTGCATCTAGCATGACTTTTGAAGGTTGGCAACCTCAGAAATATCTTCGAAAAAACAAACCAGCTGACTTGTAAAAAGAAAAAGTAAATCACGAACATTTAAAAATAAAACGAAAATTTTAAATAGAACACACTTAAATTAAAATATACATTAATATTTTTATTAAAATCTAAACGAAATAATCAGAAAAAATAAACTCGTGATTTTAAATCGGCAGTCATTTAGCTGACCGAGATTTCAAACATTTGTGAGCCCAGAACACCTTTTCAGTGATTTGAAATCACTTTACAAAAAAGTGATTTTCAGAACATTACTTTCGCATCGCAATACAGAGTAACCCCCCCTGTTGAAGAAAATTATTGTTTGTTATATAACCGCGAATGTTCAATTCAAACCAAAAATGACACATATGTATATGTTCGCTTGTTTTTTAAATGGCACAAAACGGCTGAAGACTTTTGCTTGAAACTTTGAACACTGGACAAAAACTTCAATATCTAAAATTGCTCCGTTCCGCTTAACAGTGCAATGCTTCATTTCTAACCAAAATATAAAAACAAAAAAAAAAACAAATTCAGCATTTTTCGGTTTTCCTTAAGATTTTTTCAATGGTGTCCGAACAACACAGTCTATCGTCAAGCGGAACCGAGGAATTTCAGATATTGAAGTTCCAAACTAGATCGAATGATTTTTGCATTAAAGCATTCAGTCGTTTTTGTGCCATTTGAAATATAAAGTTAGGATTTTTTCCATTTTCCCAGCAATATTTTTTCAGTGTACTGATAATTTTTTTTTATCTTAAGCAGGTATTTACTATTCCAACTACGTATCCCAAAATTAAAAACAATTGCTTTTTAATTACTAAAAAAACATCGACATCTAATTCGAATTCAGTTGAAAAATCATAGTCCCAAATATTATCCTATATTTTTCACAATGGATAAATAAGGGCACCCTTTGCTAATGTGTAGTTATTTTATCTTCAAATATAACTTGGAACATCAATAAGTTATTTAAATCTGAAATATAAAAATTTTAAATGCATGTTTAGCCAATGCTAACAAAATTTAAATTTCAGCAGTTAATTTTTTTGTTAGTTTACATCTCGTGTTCGGCTGAGAGAAAGAGTATCTCTCCTTCTCAACCGGGTGTCTTCCATAACTTAGAATATTGCGCACAAGTGGATTTGGATGTAACTCGAGGATTTTTTCCCAGGTAAAAACCTTTTCTCAATCTTTATTTTTGCACTTATCTACATAGCTTTTTAAATACATACAGTTGGGAGCAGACGTGAGTACATGTTTGTATATCTGCTACTGCTAAGTGCATAAAAATAGTAATAATGGTGGACAGCAAGAAGAGCGCTACACAGCATCGGATACCTCGCAGCTGCAAAGAAACCTAAACCTGCTATCACACAAAAATGGCTTTGGCACGGCTTAAAGTCGCAAGGCAACCCAAAAATTGGACTGTTTATTAATGGAATGGATTAATGGAATGTTGAAATGGAAGGTCAGATGAGTCCAAATTCAACAGATATCAGTCTGATGGTAAACAATATTACTGGCGCCGTCAGCATGAAACCATTCAACGACACCATGTTAAGCAAACGGTTCAGCACGGCGGAGGCAACATTATGGTGTGGGGTTGTTTTACATGGTGGCATGTTAGTCCATTGCAAAAAATTTATGGCATCATGAGAAAGGAAGACTATTTAAATATATTGCAGACCCACCTTACCGATTTTGTAGATAGGAGTGCATATCGAATTTGTGGTCAATTGTAAAAAGACGGTTGGGACGGTTTTCTTAAAGTGGATACTCAGGTGTGTCACAGAATTTGTACGAAAGTGAAAATTTACACATTTTTTCAATTTGTACCGTTTTTTATTTGCTTCTTCAGATTTCAAACAGCTCCATCTAACTTAATCGAGTTGTTGCAACGTGTGCAGCTGGAGTGGCAGCAAATTCCAAATGAAATTATTCAAAAATTGGTTGAAAGTATGCCCAGACGTATAAATAGTGTGTTGCAAAATAAAGGGCCAATTATTAAAAATACAACATATTTTGAATGTTGGCCTGAAAGTGCAAAATGGAGTACATAAATTATTTTTGTTTTTGTCCTTTTTTTTAAATATGTATTATTTTGCTTTGATTTAAAAACTTTTTTGTTAGCAACTGAATTATAAATAAAATACAGAAATAAAAAATAAAATCGCTTCATTATTAATATTTTTATTCGCATGTAAGTACAGAAAATACAAACACTGTAAATACATATGTACTACATATCTATATATACATATATAAATGGTATAAAAAATGTATAGTAATTCATAAAATGAGAACGGCTGAGCCGATTTCTGTAAAATTTTGGAAAATCCCTCCGGAAAATTGGAAAAATCGAAAATCGAGTTTTTGTATAAAATTTTGTGTGAAAGTATTCCTTATTGGCTTTCCAAATCAAAAAATAGAAAGTTCTTAGTGTAAATCATGGAAAATTGCGGAAAATGCGAAATGCGGAAAATCTCTCCGCAAAAGTCAGAAAATTGGAAAAATCGAAAATTGATTTTTTGTATGAAATTTTGTGTGCAATTATTCCTTAATTATACGTTGACTTACACTTAAGCATCTATACTATAATTTTTAAGCATGCTTAATTTCTCTTGAAGTGTTGATTTTTTAGCGTATAATCGCTCAATCTTCTTTGAAAGTAGAAAAAGAATAAAACATAATAACAAAAATCGAAACAAAAGTAAAAGGAAATACAAAAAATGCATGGAAAACAGAAAATGTGATTATTTTTCTACCCCTCTTTCTTCTCTACCCCGCTCGACAACCAAAAAAAAATGTCATGATATTTAGTCATGACTAAAAATCACCGTGTAAATTGGGTGTTAGACTTTGGGCAATCTGACAGGTGTCATTTTGGCATTGGAATTTTCTACAGTAAATGTGCTATTTTTCTTGCTGCAATTTATACGAGTTTTGTGTATTGTTAAACTGATTCCGGATAGTCGTACATCACGCATTCACGTAAAAGCATTACAATCAATTGAAATTCAGTGCGATATTTATCAAAAAAATCGAAAATAGATTTTTTGTATGGAATTTTGTGTGGAATTATTCCTTAATGGCTTTTCAAATGAAAATTGCGGAAAAATGTGAAATAACTCATTTTTTTATTTCCCTAAGTTTTTTATTTATCGGGCCTCTTTTTTTATCACACGTTTTAAGCTCGATTATACGGATTTTTTCGGTTCGTTTCGTTATTCGTACTGTAGTGACAACACGATTCATTATTTGCGTACGTTTCTTCACTTTTCGTCAGTATCTTTTCTTTGTCTTCATTATTTGAATTGTAAAAAAACTGATTAGTCGTCTGCTATCTATTTTTCAAACCCCTAGGGGCACGAGAAGGGGTGGGAGGGGGCAAATTCTGTATTTCCGAAACGGCTTGACCGATTCTTATGAAATTTTGTATGCATATTCAGTAAGTCTGAGAATCGGCTACTATATATTTTTCAAACCGCTTGGGGTACGTCGAAGGGAGGGAGGGGGCAATTTCTGCATTTACTAAACTATTAACCCAACAGATGGCACTATGTTTGCCTCATAATTATTTATGTTGTTTAATAGTTGTTTTAAGATTTCTCCTTTTCGAGAGCAAATCGTAAGGTTTCAATTTCCATTATTTTCAGCTTCATCTCATTTTTTTCTGTTAATTTTCGTTGCAGTTCCCTATTGTGAAGTTGATCCTCCTTATGTTTTTTTTTTTTTTTTTCAAAATATTAAATTGTCTGTCAGGCTTCTCATTCTGATTTTTATCTTGATCCCCTTGTTCTTCCAATATTTTACCAATGTTTGTCAAGTTACTTAAATGCGAATTCTCTTCAACTAGTAAGCTATTAAAGTCCAGTTGTGATGGGATGGCAGTTTTTGAATTTTTTGGACGAGCTGTTGGCGTTTTTGGTGCTCGATTTGTTTTTGAAATTGGTAATGATAAAGATGATGTTGAAGAGCTTGATCTAATTCTTCTTTGAACAGGTTTTACCAAATTATCAATCAGGTATGTGATAGAAATTGATTCGATTTGAAATGAAATCGAAGACTTAAATCGAATCAAATACTTAGGTTTGATGGAAATCGGATCGATTTCATTATTCATTTTGTTTCAATACCACACATGTCTAAGAAAAACTTACTTTTTTGTTTTGTTTACAAAATAAATAAATGTATATTTGACGCTAATTTATTAATTTTTAACAGTTTTAAAATTTTAAATAACGCTGTTGCAGGAATCTGTGTTTGCATAAATATTTTTGTGTGACCTCCGCTTGAAAATTTTGATAATTTTTATTTTTTTTTTCAAAAGTTTTGAATTTCTTGCATTTGCTCTCAAATCTTTTAAATTTAAGCAAGTTTTTGCAAATTTTCACCATTACGGACATTTTCAATGCCTTCTTTGCATTTCTCAAAGTTTTGGCAATTTTTAATCAAAATTATTTCGAATGGTGTAATTTTGAAAAGTTTTTGGTTTTTTGCTTTTTCGAAACTTAAATTTACAAAAAATTTCGCATTGTCGTAATTTTTTATGTTTCTTAAAGTTTTAGCGATAATTTTGCACATATGAAAAGTAATATTATCAGGCTCAAGTTCAGTTTTATTGAATTAATGAAAATTCAAAATTACTAGGAGTTTTTTTGTGTTGGAAAATATTATTATTTATATCCAATCAGTACTGATTTCAAGGCCTCTACACCTCTCATCAGCGTTCAGTTGTCCATCTTTACAATTTTCGTAAAGTGGATACTATTTGAGAAGAATATCAACTATTAAACCAGTTTTCAACAGAAATAGAATACGAGAATTAAATTTTAATTAATTTTTTATTCTACAATGAAACAGTGCTGGTTAGTACGAAAGACAAAAAAGACAAAAAAAAAAATTATTTTAACT
The DNA here is from genome assembly GCA_947311025.1 of Lypha dubia. NCBI lineage: Eukaryota > Metazoa > Arthropoda > Insecta > Diptera > Tachinidae > Lypha > Lypha dubia. Next base: position 88,822,827 of record OX371261.1, read on the forward strand.
TAAAATCCCGGACCTAAAACACTACTATCCCTCTTAACTGCTATACTTCAGACCCCTGATAATTTTAGAGCGGCTACAGCCCATGTATTTAAGGGCTTTCACATCTATATACGTAACACCATATCAATAAGACACAACAGACTTCTGAATTACATTCAGAATGGATCTCTCTCTAACATGAGTCACGCACCTAGACATCAGACTGAAGCTAATAAAAAGAAATAAACTATACAAATCTCCCAGTCACAAATGTCCAATATGATGTTTTGTTATTATTATACAAAACCCATAAGCTAATATTTAACAGTGTGACTTGAACTATTAGACAGAAACAATCGTAGACTGAACAAAAAACAAACACCAACATTAGCTCAGCAAACACAATTCACAACAAGTGTTTACGGCCTATAAGATTTGCTCCTATAGGGTAACAAATGTTAATATTTTTTTAGAGTTCAGGTACAAATGACTATCTTTGGTCTATTGAGTTTAAACTAATTTGTCTATTGCACACATTTATTTCTTAATAATTCATTTTGATTGGGCGCCATATTGTTACGTGCCGTCTTTTCGCCGCGTTTGTGATGCCAGCCAGCTCATTAAAACACTGAACATCCTCGGGCAGGTTCCAACCCACAAACACGACAGAGACACGAGCAATTAAATTAAAAAAAAAAAAACTACAAAAAAGCTCAAAAAAAAAACTAAACAACAAATGGAAACAATTAGAAGAGTGGACAAGTTGGAGATCCACTACCAGCCCTCCCTTCCTGACCTGTATCTTTTTGTTTAGATTTTAAGGTCTCCACCACTCACTATCCTCCTCCTTTTTTTTACACTTTCCTACGCACAAAATTTAATTAGATTTATAACATTTCCTTATTTATTCCATTCTTATTTTACCTTGCTTTTATTTATAATGTTATACATATATGAGGGTACAGATGTTATTCACGGATTTTGTTGGTGCTTAGGCAGTTTATTTTAAAAAATTTTAAAAACACATAATACTAAATTTATGCGAAAAAATAGTTTTATTTCTTTTCAAAAAGTTCTTTGTATGCGAACGACTCGATTAATATTGATCTCCCTCAATCTATCTTAGGCCGGTATCTTGTCCCAAACGGTCTTCCATTATATTGTTTTTTTAATTAAAAACATTGCTTGACCATTACATATAATGGAATTCCATTTGTCACAAAATAACCGGATGAGGCTTGTCATGGTGCTATTTTTGTGACCTCCTGGAATCTTGACAACCCTGTCATTACTACTCCGTTTTCATTCACAATAGTACTTTGTTACCATTAAGTACAACTGATAGCTGCCATATTTCTCATTTCATTTGATCTTGTCGTTAAAAAATAAAATTAAAATTATTTATAGATCCTATTGTGACGATCGGTCCAGTAGTTAAGACTATATTACGATTTTTAATTTTAATAAAAAGGAGCGTGGTCCCATCCACTTTTCTCCCGGTACGTATTCCAAATTATGGCAATACCATATGTACCAAATATCATCGACGTAGGTCAAAAAATGCCCAAAATATGGCGATTTAAATTTTTGGGTTATATGGGTGGTGCCACGCCTCTTTGTCCAATCCCGCCCATATTTGCAGCAGCACTAAAAAAATGCACACCAAACCGACGTACCAAATTTTGTTCAAATACCGTTATCAGGAGCAGAAATAATAGATTTTTAATTTGTGGTTTGTATGAGAGGTACCACACCCTTTTGTCCAATTCCGTTCATATTTACAGCAGCACTTAAAAAATGCACACCAAACCGACGTACCAAATTTTGTTCAAATACCGTTATCAGGAGCAGAAATAATAGATTTTTAACTTGTGGTTTGTATGAGAGGTACCACGCCCCTTTGTCCAATCCCGCCCGTATTTGCAGCAGCACTTAAGAAATTTACACCAAACCGACATACCAAATTTTGTTCAAATACCGTTATCAGGAGCAGAAATAATAGATTTTTAATTTGTGGTTTGTATGAGAGGTACCACACCCTTTTGTCCAATCCCACCCATATTTGCAGCAGCACTTAAAAAATGCACACCAAACCGACGTACCAAATTTTGTTCAAATACCGTTATCAGGAGCAGAAATAATAGATTTTTAATTTGTGGTTTGTATGAGAGGTACCACGCCCCTTTGTCCAATCCCGCCCGTATTTGCAGCAGCACTTAAGAAATTTACACCAAACCGACATACCAAATTTTGTTTAAATACCGTTATCAGGAGCAGAAATAATAGATTTTTAATTTGTGGTTTGTATGAGAGGTACCACGCCCCTTTGTCCAATCCCGCCCATATTTGCAGCAGCACTTAAGAAATTTACACCGACATACCAAATTTTGTTCAAATACCGTTATCAGGAGCAGAAATAATAGATTTTTAATTTGTGGTTTGTATGAGAGGTACCACGCCCCTTTGTCCAATCCCACCCATATTTGCAGCAGCACTTAAGAAATTTACATCAAACCGACATACCAAATTTTGTTTAAATACCGTTATCAGGAGCAGAAATAATAGATTTTTAATTTGTGGTTTGTATGAGAGGTACCACGCCCCTTTGTCCAATCCCGCCCATATTTGCAGCAGCACTTAAGAAATTTACACCAAACCGACATACCAAATTTTGTTTAAATATCGTTATCAGGAGCAGAAATAATAGATTTTTAATTTGTGGTTTGTATGAGAGGTACCACGCCCCTTTGTCCAATCCCGCCCATAAGTATCCTATGTCCTTCTCCTGGCTCTAAACTACCTCCCTGTCAATTTTCAGCTAAATCGGTTCAGCCGTTCTTGAGTTATAAGTGAAGTAACTAACACGACTTTCTTTTATATATATAGATTAAACTGAACACAATTAACTAAACCATACTACTGTCACAATCCAATAATCAAGAAACATCAACTATAATACTCAAGCAAACATAGCAAAAAAAACATTCATCAGAGACGCCAGCAAATAGTCGCATTAGGGTGGCCTCGTTCTTCTGTTGCAAGCACGGCAACCGATGCAACAAAACTCCGGTTGCTCCAAGTTTTCGCCGGAGGTAACGGTGTACGGGTAGCCGTGAGCTGGTTAGAACCCAACGTGGGGAACTCCCACACCCTGGATGTCTCAAGCCGGGCAAACATCGGTACGTACTAAATTTTTTTATGTGTGTATGTTTCATTGGATTTTATTGTAATTTCAGAACATTTGGGAAGTCGTTGTGCTTACGTGATGTAGTTGTTTTAAAACCCAATAGTTTTGTAAGTTTTTGTTTGATTTTCTGATTATCTTTATATATATTTATATCGTGCAGTTAATATTGTTTTAAATAGATACCGTTCCCAATTAAAAAAAATTTGTTTGTTTTAATTAGACTAGAGGCTAGGGAGTTTCAGTGGACAAATTTTGTTATTTTTCGAATCAAAAGTTATCTGTAAAGAGAATTCAGGTTATAAAGATAAAAAGGGGACGGACACGAACATAAACTTAGTCTATATTGCATCTTACCCTAATATCACAGACCTACTATAAATTTCTAACCCTAAGTTCACAGATTGAGAAATTATTGCACTTTGTATCACATTTTAATATCTTTCGCATGAAAGGTTCCAATTGGTTTCCCTTGCAGGGTCTCCAACTCATACATGTTATTGCCAACTGGTTTCTTTAAGCGGCATTTTAGATATTTGCGACAAAATTTCGCATTTATGTTGTTTTTGAAATCGGACAGTGCAAAATTCTTCCTGTATACTTCTTGTCCCGGATGAAACTTCACAACTCGCGCTCTATCGTTGTATCTACGTGCGCTTTTCTCATAGGCTTGTGTCAGGTTGCTTTTGATTTTCTCGCGAATCAAGCTGAGCTTACCTTTTCTGTCAAGATTCAACATATGATGATCGGACAGTGATTTTAGCTTTCTGGCCAACTTGTAGTCTGCTCCATTAGAATAAATTTCGTGTAGCAGCATGTACTGAGGTGCGCAATGCACATTCTATTTCAGGGAGGTACAAATCCCAATCTCTGTGATCATTTTCTAGATAGGCCCTAATAGCAGCTAAAACTGATTGATTTACTCGTTCCGCCGCATTAGACTGAGGCGAGTAAAAAGCAGTTTTTAGATGTTTTATTTCGTACGTATTTATCATTTCTGTAAACGTTGCGGAAATGAATTGTTGGCCATTATCGCTATGAAGCACTTCCGGTACTCCAAACTTTTTCCTGTACTAGGAATTGTACCACATTTTTAGCCGTTGCATCTTTCATGGCTTTTAAAAAACAAAATTTTGAAAAATGGTCAACCACAATGAAAATGTAGGCGTTTCCGGTTTTTGATCGCGGGTATTTACCTAAAAAGTCAACGTATATTTTCTGGAAAGGTATATCCGTTTGAACTTCAGCCCCTATAGTCGGCATTGTATGTTGATTGACTGATTTAGTCTCTTTGCAAGTTTTGCAATTTCTGACATAGTGTTGAACTTGTGTTGCCATTTTTGGCCAATAGTAAAAACGTTTTAGCCTCTCTAGTGTTTTTCGCACGCCACCATGGGCTGCAGTTGTGCTATAATGTGATTTTTCTATTAATACATATGTGATGTCTTGGGGCACCCATAACTTCCACACTGACTCGGTTAAATCATTGTCACATCAAAAATCGTTTTTTTATATATTTTATTGTTTTCGACTCGTAGGTCATGCAGTTTTTCCGGATTTTGTTCCACATTTTTGACTAATTCTAAATAGTCTTCGGATTCAAAAGCTGTTGTTTCAAAATCGAAAAAATTTTCATCTGATATTTCGGCCACTTCTATGGGATTGCGAGAAAGCATGTCCGCCACTACATTTTCTGCCCCTTTACGGTGTTCGATCACAAAATCGTAGGCCCGCAGCACCAGTGACCACCTGGCTAGGCGTCCACTGGGGTCTTTCAATGTCATAAGCCATTTCAGACTAGCGTGGTCTGTTATGACGGTGAAATTCATCATTTCGACATACGGTCTGAAACGCTTTACTGCCAATACAGCTGCAATGCACTCCTTTTCTGTGACCGAATAATTTTTTTTGGCATGCCGTAAGTTTCTGGCTATAAAATGCAATAGGGTTTTCTTCACCCGCCGAATTTTTTTTGAAACAAAACAGCTCCAACTCCATACTCAGACGCGTCACATTGGATAAAAAATGGCAATCTAAAATCCGGGTGTCGTAGCACAGGCGCAGTTGTCAAGGATATTTTGAGCGTTTCAAATACCTCAATCGCTTCAGGTGTCATCTCAAACTTTTTACCTTTTTTTAGTGTATCTGTTAGGGCTGCAGAGATAGAAGCAAAATCTTTTATGAAATGCCTGTACCACCCTGCGGTCCCTAAAAAGCTTCTGACATCCCTGGGCGATTTTGGCAATGATATTTGCTGTATTGCTCTGACCTTTTCGGGGTCAGTCCTCAATGTGGTATATGATGAACCCTAGGTATTTTAATTCCTTAAAGCAAAACATGGATTTTTGTAGGCCTATAGTTAAGTGGGCCTTTTGTAAGCACTCGGCTACTTGTTCTAAAAATTTCATATGGGTCGAAAAATCTTCCGAAATTATGAGTAGGTCATCTAAATAAATGAACACATTTGATTTTAGCCTCGCTGGTATCACCTTGTCCATTAGGCGACATAGACGTTGTGCCGCGTTGCATAGACCAAACGGCATTACGCGAAACTGATACAGCGGTCGACCTGGCACTGTAAAAGCAGTATATGGCTTGGCTTCTTCTTCTAGCTCAATTTGCCAGAAGGCATACTTCAGGTCGACGCTACTTATGTAATGCGTTTGATCTATGCGACTCAGAATTCCGTCTATGTTTTGTAACGGATACGCGTTTTTTACCGTGACCGCGTTTAATTTACGTGCGTCCAGACAGAAGCGATTTTTACCTGGCTTTCTCACTATTGTCGTCCTGTTAGACCAAGGGCTGTTGCTCTCTTCGATCACATTTAGGCGAAGCATGTTGTCCAACTCTTCGTACACCATGGCTTGAACCGCAGGAGAAATCGGGTAGTGTTTGTCCTTAACCGGGTTTGTGCCGGCTACCAATTTTATCTCGTGTTTCTCAAACTGCGTGCAGCCTAAACCTTATTCTTCGAATGAAGGGAACTTTTTTACTATTTCATATAATTGTTTTTGTTGTTCTGGTGTTAAAAAATGTTTATTTATTTTATGAGTGCTTTGTTCTTTCTTTAAACTTTGTGCCAGATCTAAACTAATTTCGGCCGATAATAATTGAGGCGCTACTTCAAAAGCTTGCCAAAAATCTATGCCTAGGTAAAGTTCTTGTTCCAATTCTGGACATAAATAAAATGTCATTGTTTTTAATTTTTCTTTATATTCTATATTTAATTTACTCTTGCCTAACACTTCATGTTGTTGACCTGTGGCCGTACTGATGTGGCTATAAGTTGGATAAAAATCTGCTTTAATTTCATTAATAATTTCCCTACAATTTTTTCCCAGTAGGCTGACAGATGCACCGGAATCTAAAAGAACTTCGGCGTATGGCCTCGGATCTTTATTTATACAACAATGCTTAATAGATGCTGCTAATAAGCAGCGTTGCCGTTTACGGTTTATGAAATCTGCCCGCAGTTTTAAAATCAGCCTTATCGTGTTTGGCGCTTTTCGACTACGCCAAGTACTAGATTAATGAAAAATCTGGCGTTTGTCTTTAATCTAGTACTTGGCGTAGTCGAAAAACGCCAAACACGATAAGGCTGAATGTGTTGCCACTTGGCGGGATTTGGGCTGGAGTTTTCGTTTATTATGGGCTCACTATTTGCCATATTTAAAAGTTCTAAAGCTTTTCCTGGACTATTATTATTATGATTGGCTGTATTGTTTGAGCGATTACTATCGTTGGGTTTATTAAAAATTAGATCGCGGACCTTTAGATAATTTTCTTCCCGAATTTCAAGAGGTAAAAATTGTCGGATTCGTGAGAACTCGGGAGATTTTTGAACTATTATTGCGGGGTTACGATGTTGGACCGCGGCTCCCCGTTCATAGCCGCGCCCCTCGAAGAGTTTCCCTGGTGTTGTGCACACTGAGGACATTTCGGTGTAATAGTATTCGGTCTGCCACATTTGTAGCAGAACAAAGTCCTTTGAGTTGATGGACATTCCTTAAATGTGTGCCCTTTCTGTTGGCAGTTCCAACAAATTTGCGTGGTGTTAATGGCTGCGATTTCAGTTACCAGTTCTTCTTCGTTTTCATGTTCATCGACGTTAACCTCGTTGACATATCTTGGGGCTCTGTGCGGAGGAGGCGGAATAGACCGAGGAATGTTTCGCGAAAAGGTTCTTTCTGCTTCTATACATTCCATGCGGAGATTTTCGAGGGAACTCACACTCATGGGATATACAATTCGGGCTATGCCCTCTCGCAGATTTCGCTTAACTATTTTAATCATTTCCCCTTCTAAGACAGGGATTTATAATCTGGCCCTCATTATATTCACGTCGTGAAAGAAATCGTCAATAGACTCACCGGGCATTTGCTTGCGCTCTACGAGCTCTTGCATGCGATCCCAGTTTGATCTGACGGTTCTATAGCGATTTAGCAAAGCCAGTCGTAGGGTACTCCAGTCAGTGATGAAAGTAGTCTGGAGTAGGGCCCAGTACCACTGCTGCACTGATCCCGAAATTAAGAGATGAAAATCTCTGAGAATTTCCTCCCACGGAATATGATACTGCCTTTGCATATGCTCCAACCTGAATATAAACTCTTCAACCGATAGTTCATTACGCCCTGCTCGATTCCCTTTGAATTCCAGGCCGAATTTATCAATCCTGATTTTCCATGCGTCTTGAACCGGTGGTGGCGGAGGAGGCGGTGGAAAATCGTACCTAGGTGCCGGTATATTTTGTACCGGCCTACTTCACGCATCAGGCTGAACCGCGTGCGCTGCAACCTCAGGACGATTCCTCTCTCTATCGGTCAGAGTTCTTATGGCCAAGGATAGCTGGGATATATTTTCATTTACTTTTCTCATTTCAAAACTAATCTTTTCCTCAACAAATTTATTTATTGCTCTGTCCAGATTAGCTTTCATTTCTCCCACGCTTTCCTGCACCATTTCCCTAACCGACGGAGACAGGAATTGTTGTCCCTTCTCTTCCGGTATGTTACCTGGGATTTTCGGTATCGCACCTTGATTCGACGTTTGGGCCTTAATTGTGCCCGACAAATCTTTTATTGTGGGACCCGTTGCCATTTTGTTGGATTGCCAATCTTTCAAATATTTTTCCTTTACTTGAGGCGAAGATCCATTTAGGTCAAATGTCAAATTCCTATCAAGTTGTCTCTTAATTTTTTCTGATTTTATAGACTCGTTATTTTTCCCACGCGACGGCTCGGCCATACAACTCAACTAAAAAAAAGATTTCTTGGATAATTTGTTATTTTATAAACTGAATGTAATTGATAATTTGATAAAATAAAATGATTGAACTGCACTCCCAAAAACAATGTAACTACTTTCCTGGCAACTCTGACACAATTACAGGTAAACGACTATACAACATAAATAAAACAAATAATTACACCGATTATAGAGTTACAAGCCGAGGGGTTTCGATCGGTGGCGGCGGCTTGGGTAAAAATGATCGGCGGCGGCGGCGTGGACAGTAGTGTCTCGGCGGCGGCTCAAATTTCGGCTCAAACCAATAATTTATTAACATTTTTTTTTCTTTTTCGTTTTTAATACATACATGCATACATATGCATAAGTGCAAATGGATATACAAATGTACACACATATACATACATTTGCAACCATGATGAAATGAATATAAGGTACATATGTATGTATGTACATATATGCAGAAATACAAGTAATCCAACTCTATCAATTTTATTAAGTTTTGGTAATATGTTATAGCTTTCGCAACAGGTGTTTCAACACATTCAGGATCAGACTCACTTGATGAGTTTACTTCAGAAGTTTGAGTTTTTTAAAAATATTCTTGCAGTGATTTCTGCATTTTTTTTTTTTTTTTTGGTAAAAGTAGACTGCTGTAATAAAAGTAGAAGCCACAGGTAACAGGTATGTATATTTTGTGGTAGAAGCTGCTTTAAATAAAAATCAACTGACTTACCAGTGGTGGGATTCAGTAACTTTCATTACTATAATCGTATTGTTAAAATTAATATAACGAAAATTTATCGAATTTGGTATTCAGTAATACTATGTTCACACGATAAGATGAAGCACTTGCTTCGCTCTCTGAAGCATGTTTATGAATCTAGCTGTTCACACGACTCATGTACTTGCTTCGATTTGATAGTTCTCTTTTTAATAACAAATAAAATCTAAAATAGACAAAAAAAAAAATAAGTTAAAATTATTACGCATTTTTAAAAATGCACAAACATATTTTTTGCTTCCATTGTTGTTTTATCTTTATAGTTTTAATTCTATTTTTCACTTTTAATTAAAGTTTTTGTTGTGTTTTTTGCATCTAGTTCAGATAAACTTCCGATAAATTACGATAAAATTTAGAGAAGACAGCAATTTTTCATGCTTCGCAAGTAGATTCAATATGGTGTGAAGCATGAATAGAGAGCGAAGCATGTTCCGTGTGAACGTAGTATAACAGCCATACCTAAACAAGAGCGGAAAGCGGAACGTTTTCTACCGCCTAGCGTTAACGCTGAAATACCATACCTAAACAAGAGCGTCAACGCTTTGTCATAAAAACGGGGTTATTACAAAATATATAACAACCCTGATCATAATAGTATACTCATAACCTAATAATACATGCATCTCAACAACAAACACAACAAAAAAATTCCTCAGAAGTAAAAAGTATAAATGTGTATGTGTGTATGTTTCAACCTGTGATAAAAATATAAATAAAAATTATTCATTCAAATACGAAAAAATAAATACAAATCAAAATTTAACACTTGAAATAAAAAACAAGTAATTTACAAGAATTGTCAGCTGGGCTTGTAAGACTATCTTATAGTCATCGTATCATGAGTGCTTGTCTTTTGCAGCTAACTTCACTATTAAACGCGCTGTCAAAATCGGATTTTCCAATTGCAAAATTTTGCCGCCGCGTTACCGCCGCGTTATTTCGGGATGCTCCATACAAATTGTATGGGCATGAGAACTTTTGACAGCTAAAAAACGCTTGCCGCTCTTGTTTAGGTATGGCTGTAACTAAAGTGACAATATTTTTTTTACCTGAAAACGGGACATCGAATAATTCTGATGGGTTCGGTTATATGAAATAGAAATGCATAAATAATGTAATAATATTTTATTTGTCCATAGTAAATGGACACTAAAAAAACATTGTTTATACATTGTTATATTTTTCAGAGGCACAAATTTGTTTCAAAATTTTAGGTGACGATTTCAAATATGTGTGGAACTCTTGGCAGGATTTTTTAATATTAACTTTAATAATTAACATAGCCTTAAGAACTGATACCCTTAATTGAGTTTTATCTTCGGTCCACAACTTATTCATCAAGGAAAATACACGTTCAACCGGCGCATTTGTACCAGGCAAACATAAAATATATTCAACTATAACTTGCAAATTTGCATGGTTTAGGTAATTGCTTTTAAAATGTTTAAATACTTCCACCCAACGATTTTCCGTAGAAATATTTTGTTGATTCCATTCATCAATTTTCTGCGATGTTACGTATTTAGATACGAGTGAAAATTCATCGAATACTTCCGTATCTTTATTACAATCGATGTGTTCTTTTTCGATCAATATATCTAGAACTTTTTGAACATCTTTCCACTGTGGTACTTCTGTTAAATTTGCCCAATTAAGTTTTTCTAAATCTTTGTTATAAACAGTCCATTGCTCTAAATACTCTCGACTAGTTTTATAAAATTCTTTAGCCTTAATTTTCACGAAATTCTCGGCAATATCGGTGTAACAATCTTCTTTTAATTTTTCAAGTAAACCACGGACTGAATATGGAAGAAAGTGACTTGTGTTGTATTTTAACATACATACATACATATGTACATTTTTAGATTTAAGATTTGAACAACTTATTGATGTTTCAATTTATAATTGAAGATTCAATAAATAAAAATTTATCAAAAAAAAAAAATGTACATAAGTATGTATCAATATTAAAAAAAATTATCTTTGCCGAATTTCTGAAAACGGGACATTTTTGCGTCCCCGAGTTGTTGTCGGGGACAAAGTAGCTGAAAACGGGACTGTCCCGTTCAAAACGGGACGTATGGTCACGTTAAGTATAACACTTTTAACGATATTCGCTATCGGTATGTAAACGACAATAATTTTTCGGTTGTTATGAAATAAATAAAAGTCAGCAGTTCAATCATAGCACGTGCGTTATGCAAAGAACAAAATTTATCTTTTATAACAATATACACAAACACAGAATCTTTTATGCATAAAAAATAATATTACCATTATTTAAACATGCAATTTAACATTCATATCTCTAAATTTCATAAAATTTAACATTCATTTTTTTAAATTCTAAAAAATTTTTGGGAAAAATTTCAATAAATAAATTAATTTATTTGTTTTTTGTTTATTTTTCTTTGTGCTTTTCGTATATATTGGTAGAGATGCCAAAGTAAAAGGAAATTATAACGATGTTGTTAAGAAGCAATTAGTGAATAACAAAATCGTTACTGGAAATCGCAATAATTGTCGGTATATTTAACAATTATCGAATTGTTAAAAGTTACTGAATCGCACTACAGGTGGGGTTACTAATACAGCGGACTACTATTTTCTTGCATAATGGAGGTCAATATGTCTCATTTTGTATATGCAAGTCAAACGTTGTACTTGTTGTCTCACAACCGTCTAAACTTACAATTTTTGTCTTGCAACGTTGCAAGAAAAAGCATTGTCAGTTCATTGCAAGACAATAATATTGTCAGACATCTGACAATCGTGAGAACACTCTACTTTGCCATTATCAGATAATTGTCAGACATTGTAAGCTCTTGTTTTATTGGCAGATGTGTTTAAATTAATACATCTGACAATGGCACCATTGTCAGATAATTTTTCTATTGGCAATGCTGACCATAGATACTATTGGATTTGACAGTTCTGACAAAGTTTAACATTACATCTGGCAATTTTTTCACACAACAATCTGACAACCGTGTAAACTGACAATTTTTGTTGGCAGATAAATTTATTATCTGACAATTGTCTTACAATGAAATTGTAAGGTTTTCTTACAATCGTCTGACCTGACAATTTACTTTTTGGTAACAATTTTTCATTGTCAGTACGTTGTCAGCACATTGACATATCTTACAATATTGTAAGATCTGCCAATCGTCTGTACGTAGCTTTACTGAATACCAAATACGATAAATTTTCGTTATATTAATTTTAACAATACGAAAATCGTAATAAAAGTTACTGAATCCCACCACTGGTAAGTGTATTCGTCTTGATAAAAAGGAAATGATAACGATATTTCACATAGATACAAAAAAGTACTAAATTTTAATGAAAACCGTAGTACTTTATAATGCATTTGTGTGAAAACATTGCCATTTATTTAGAAAATTTAATGGCGTAGCTGACGAAGTCGGCGGCTTTGGCTGAGCCGGCTCTGCTTTCAAGCCGATTCAAAGTCGGCGGCGGCGCGGCTTACGGAAAATAGGCGGCGGCGGCTAGCCGCCGATTTTGAGCCGGTCGGCTTGTAACTCTGTTATATACTACTAAACAAGTAAAAAGAAAACAGATGTTAGTTATAAATTAACACTATTGCTACCTAATACATTAACACTATACTACCGGACAATTATTACACTAAATAAATAATTATACAAATTATATTAAACTGACTTCTTAAAACTACTAATATAAATCTACGAAACATAATATACTAAACAATAAATAAATAAATGACTAAAAATAGATTTAGAATAATTTATATTAATTGATTAAAAAAAAGGACAATATATTTTACGTTCACGGGTTCGGATAATTTGAATGGCTATCGGATGTGTGTGGTTTTATTCTAATTTTTTCAGGTACCCTTTTACAGGCCTTCTAAATTGTTTCCATTTGTTGTTTAGTTTTTTTTTTTGAGTTTTTTTGTAGTTTTTTTTTTTAGAAATTTAATTGTTCGTGTCTCTGTCGTGTTTGTGGGTTGGAACCTGCGCGAGGATGTTCAGTGTTTTAATGAGCTGGCTGGCATCACAAACGCGGCGAAAAGACGGCACGTAACAATTTTCTATACTACTTACGCAAGGTATCTAATGGTTGCAACAATTTTACACTAACACATATACTAATTCTTCCAACATTAGGCTAATGAACTCCGCCATTATGACCCTGAACTTAAGCACGTACTTTATACATAGAATTAAATTTTTTTATTTGTATACATATTGAGAAATAATATTAACATGGGACAAAAAAACGAAGCTAAATAATAACCTAAAGCTCATTAAAACACTTATTTTGGCCAATCAAACTGGATTATACACAACATAGATTTGGCCTAATTACTAGGTCAGCATTAAAACAGAAAGCGATCTTCATTACAAAAATCTTATTGTTTATCTTTGTTTTTGTCTTTATTTTTATTCTATATATTTCGCTTTGCCTCCTTCTTTCACCCAATTTACACGGTGATTAAAAATTCAAGAATTTTTTCATCTTATCTTTGAAAGTATATTCGTAAATCCTCTTGCATTTACATATACTATGATTTTTAAGCATGCTTAGTTTCTCTTGAAGAGTTGATTTTTTAGCGTATCAATCTTCTTTGAAAGTAGAAAAAGAATAAAACATAATAACAAAAACCGAAACAAAGGCAAAAGTAAATACAAAAAAATGCATGGAAAACAGAAAATGTGATTATTTTTCTACCCCTCTTTCTTCTCTACCCCGCTCGACAACCAAAAAAAATTTCATGATATTTAGTCATGACTAAAAATCACCGTGTAAATTGGGTGTTTGTTATTTATTTCTTTCTCTTTTATTTTAATTTAGCCACTAAACACAGATACGATTTTAATATCGCATAGATATAAACATTCAACAAAGGTAACAGCATACATACGATACATGTTTTATTATTATTAAACATTTATAGAGACCTAGAGCCTAAAGCTATGTACAGACGATTGGCAGATCTTACAATATTGTCAGAAAAATGTTCAGAAAATGTCTAACAACCGTCTAAACTTACAATTTTTGTCTTGCAACGTTGCAAGAAAAAGCATTGTCAGTTCATTGTAAGACAATAATATTGTCAGACATCTGACAATCGTGAGAACACTCTACTTTGCCATTATCAGATAATTGTCAGACATTGTAAGCTCTTGTTTTATTGGCAGATGTGTTTAAATTAATGCATCTGACAATGGCGCCATTGTAAGATAATTTTTCTGTTGGCAATGCTGTCCATAAATACTATTGGATTTGACAGTTCTGACAAAGCTTAACAACGCATCTGGCAATTTTTCCGCACAACAAGCTGACAACCGTGTAAACTGATTATTGTTGGCAGATAAATTTATTGTCTGCCAATTGTCTGACAATGAAATTGTAAGGTTTTCTTACAATCGTCTGAACTAACAATTTACCTTTTGGTAACAATTTTTCATTGTCAGTACGTTGTCAGCATATTGACATATCTTACAATATTGTAAGATCTGCCAATCGTCTGTACATAGCTTAACTAAAAAAACAACACATTATTAACAACTTAAGGTCGAATAAATTTAAAATACATCTAAGTGATAAAAATTATAAGCACAATACTACAAAAACGTTTGCATTTATTGTCGAAGGAGAATCATCAACTTTAAATTCGTAGTACATATAAATTTTATAATTCAGATTTTATATACATACAGCAAAGAAACTGTTAAATTTTAAATTTACGTATATGATTTTTTATTCATTTATTTAATAGATATTTTTTATATTTATGTACAAAGGAAGGTAATACAATTTTTGAAATCATATGTACATACATATGTATCTATCTATGGCTTAACTTTATAGTTGTGAGCTAGATTGGCATTTTAAAGCTGCTTTTAATTAAATTAATTTATAAACAAATTTACTTTGGTAATACCAAAATTTTAAAGCGATTATATAAAAGTGGGGTTTATAATAAAAAATCTTTTGTACTTCAAAATAAAAATAAATTTTAAAGGAATTTAATTGAATTCATTCAGTATAAGTTTTCTGTACTTTAAACAAATTTCCAAATATTTTTATAAATTATAGTGATTATTATCATAGCCATTTAGTATATTTATTACTTCGTTCATGTCCAAAACGGTTTTGCTAAAGTATTTAACCCGGAAATCATAAAAAATAGGACAAACTCCTAAGAAATGAAACGTATTTTCGGCTTTATCCAGATTGCAAGGGGTACATAAGCCAACAGAAGAATGTTTAAATGCTCTACTATTTAAATCAAGAAGACCTCCAAGTACTGTGGAGGCTTATTCTGAATTGCGATGCGAAAATCAATGCGATGCGTAAATACATAAATGCGAACAATTGCTATTCTGTATTGCGATATTCGCAAAGTTCTTTTTTAATCGCATTTCAAATGCGAAAAGGTGGCAAGTCGGTATTCTACATTGCGAAAACACATGTCAAAGTACAAACATGTAAGTGAAAGATAATAATTTATTTATTTATTCATCATATATTTATTATTTAATTCAGGGAAGCAAGCAGTAAGACCACCAAACCGCGTCAATTTGAAATAGTGATAGAATTTATAAATAAGCACAGCCAATTGGCAAGAGGCCATTTGAAAACACCAAATGCACGTCAGTCGGCAAATACTTTGTGGCAAACGGTAACTGAAGAACTAAATATCAATGGACTACCTATTAGAGAAGCTGCAGGATGGAAAAAAGTATGACATATATAAACCAGTTCAAAAATATTTGACTTCAACTTTAATTTTAATAGGTTTGGGCCGATTTTAAAGTACACACCAACATTGGCGGCACTGGCAGTGACCCATCAAGATATAATCCACTGTCGTCTTTCACATCCAAACAGAAACAATTTATTTATTTTTAATTTGACGTTTGTTGACACTGACGTTTATTTGAGCAGCGTTGCCACGATTTGAAATAAATTGCGAATGCGATTGCGAAAGTCTAACAGAATACCAATTTTCTTTCGCATCAGATTTCATTTGCGCATCGCATTGATTTTCGCATCGCAATTCAGAATAAGCCTCCAGTATTCACACAGGGGCTTATTAGCATTTTCTAGAACATATTGAATTTTTTTCACATATATTTACCTACTCCTCAGCCCGAAAGGTTTGCATTGTAATAAATTTTTCAGCTAACAATCGTGGTAATCTATGTTCAGGCAGTCGTAAAACTCTATTAATGTAAGACAGGTGTAGCTTTAAGGTATCTACTTATATACAGGGAGTTTAGACCAGTTTCTAAATAAAGTATGTAGTTTGGCGTATTGTATGGCAAAAGTACCAAACCCTAAATTTGAGCACCGTAAACATTATAGAGCGGGAAGCAGCGATGAAAATTTTAAGTTTATTGTTGTTCGATATTTTAGGATGATTAATATATTTTGACCATGTTCATGCAATTGCCATTTTCGATGTTGTTAATTTGTTCCCTAAGAGCTTTGTAAAAGATACATAGTTAAAATTGAGATCCATTCCCAAATATCTGTAGTTATTGACAATTTCTATATTATTTTCTCCAAAATTCCATTTCAGATTACTGGATATTCTTACACCACTACGAAAAACAACTATCTTTGATTTTTTCCAAATTTACCTTAAGACACCACAACAAACAGTAAGAATGAAGAACATCAATCATGCTTTGCAGTACACTTGGGGAATCGGCCAAAATGACAATGTCATCTGCGTTGAGAAGAATTTTAACAGCAATGTCTGCAACGTTTACTCCGCCAGGAAGGAAATCAGCAAGTCATTAAGATACAATGCGAATAAAATTGGATTTAGTATGCACCCTTGTTTAACGCCAACATTAACATAGAAAGATTCTAAGATAGAAAACGTATTTCCACACAGTACTTGACAAGACGTATTTTCATATGTAAGTTGTAGAATACGAACTACGTACTTATGTATGTATGTACATACATATATGAATATATAAATTATGAATTTAAAATTTTTAATTACATGTGTTGCACAGCTCAGACAAAATATAAAGTATATATTTATGTATGTTGACAACGTTGTCAACGTTTAAACTAGATATGTATATAGTGCGAAATTACTTGTTTTACATGTACATATATATATATATATATATATATATATATATATGTACATGTAAAACAAGTAATTTCGCACTATATACATATCTAGTTTATATATATATATATATATATATATATATATATATATATATATATATATATATATATATATATATATATATATATGTACATGTAAAACAAGTAATTTCGCACTATATACATATCTAGTTTATATATATATATATATATATATATATGTAACTTCCATATACATAGGTACCCGGGTACCTTGCAGCTCATTAGTTTTTTTTTTTTTTTGCCCGCACATAAGGGTTAAGAAATTTATCACAAAAATATATTAAATCAACTAATTGAAGTTAAAGTTTTTGTAAATATATAGTAAAAATGCCTGGAGCAAGTTCGTTAGCAATTGATATAAAACCAAAATTTAAAAAGAATCCGCGTCCAAAAATTTGTTTGTAAGTTCTTCTAAGTAAAATAATTAACTTTATTGCAAAAACAAATCATATTAAGTCTGCGTGATAATTTTATTGCCGATTTTAAAGAAAAATTATTAAAAAACTTTAATTGATTTGAAATCATGCTGTTAGCTGACCGGTTTTAAATCACGAAATTTCCTACATTTGTACGCCCAGAACACCTTTTCAGTGATTTGCAATCACTTTACGAAAAAGTAATTTTTAGAACATGCCTGCTTTTCACTGATTTAAAATCACTTTACGAGAAAGTGATTTTCAGAACATACTTGTTTATATAACAGTTTTTATAATAATGTAGCTAACCTTAATTAATCCTGCTATTGCAACGAATGCAGCTATAACTATGATTATTGAATAAAAAGGTTTAGTAAATAATTTGGTATGTCGCTGATATGAATAGCTTCAAAGACAGTGGTGTCGCGACTACGCATTTTGATTAACCCACTTTTAGTTGATTCGTTATCAACTAGTAACGTATATGGTATTCCGAGACTGTCAAAATGTACCAGTTTTTCTTCCAGTTCTGTTCGAATATTGGTGGTTATGAATTTATCATATAACCTAAGTTGACTTTTGCTTAAAATGTTTTGCAAGTGCAAGGTTAGTTCATCTACAATATTATCTAAAAAAAATTTTCGATTTCATTATACATATGTATATTTATAATTTTGTAAGTTTCTTACTTCCTTGATGTAAATTTGCTAACAAAATCTGATAAGGAGCCAATTTCCGATTTATCTTGAGAGTATAATTTCCATTTTCAGTTCTGCAAGAAGTAGCATCTAAAATTAAAGCTGATAAATTTTTAGTTATTAAAATGTTTTACTTCAATAAAATGAAACATCATACCGCTGCATGTTAAATCCAAATTAATAACAGAACGTAACAAGGAAATATTGTTAGCATTTTGGTTGTACGGTATATTTAATAAATTTAATTTATGTAAAGGCACTAAAGAAATACGTTCCATGCCTACCATCCCGTAGGGAAAATTTGCTCTGATAATTACTGATTTGCTTTCCTTTAACATATGATCGAGGTCCACATTTCTAAAGTGAAAGTCGATTGGATCGACACGACAACGACTAGGATTGGAAGAAAACCGCATCCACCAAATTTTACGCTCTCTTTGTAAACTACTGTATTTGGACAGTTCATTTTCAGCTGGCACAAAGAAGTCAGTCACCAACAAAGTTTTGGTCTTAGATCCATAAAATATGTTATCTTCACTGACAAAACAATTATTACTAACATTATTATAAATAGTTTTTAATGCAATAGAATTCGATGTGTTAACCAATTTCCTTTTGTATACATTCTCATACGATTCTAAAAATTTACTTCGTTGATCACTTTCTACCAAAGCTTTGTCAATTAGCTGAACACCTCCGTATTCGGAAGACCATGCAGTAGACATGTTTAACCATTCCTTTAGTAACTGATCTCGTAGTTTCAGACCATTATTAAGCAAAGATTCACAATAAATAATTTGATTGTCACTAGCACACTTCCCTATTAAGTAATTTGAAGCTCTTAAACAGTGGAATATTGAATTAAGTTGATTCATGTCCGGATGTGTTTACTTTTTTTTTATAATAAATAATTAAGCCTGCTTTAATGGTATATTACCAGGTGGTGATATAAAATAGTCTTCTTCAACAACTTTAGCGTTCTGGAGAATTTCTTCCCTGCAATTGCCTTCAATGATTTGGTCTTCACGTAAGTGTAAAAATTGATCCTCCAACAATGTGTACAACGGCTCCTTCTCTTTAATATCAATGCATTTAATTTGTTTAGCAAATAGTATGCTAATTTTCAAGGTTTTTAATGCTTCTTCGCCTTCAAGATTAACCAAAGCCAGACGCTCCAACAGTTGCACAGTTTCTTTGCCAATTTCCACTTGTTGGTCACACGGATAAAATGTTTCTAAAAATTTATCGGGTACCTTGCTTATGTGACGTAAATTTATATCTTTGTTTCCACAAAATTTTTCTATAATTTTTGGTGTTGACGAAGAGTATGGGCGAAAACTCAGCAGGCGATTCATTATGAAAGTAAAGCCTGGGACTCTGTACCAAGGTATATTAATATATATACATATATAAGTATATATATGGTATATTAATATATACCAACGGTAGGTGTGTAGCTCCTGAACGAACTAGTTTAACTGAACTATTCACACAAGGGAACTAAATGAGCTAAAAACGCTCAGTAAAGTGAGCGCTCTTAAAGCTGGATTCACCCATTGTTTCGGAACAAAATTTTTGTCCGGACAAAATTTTTTTCATATGAAGTTTGGCGTTTCTCTTTTTGAGAGTGAGAGAAAAAGAGAATAAAATTTGTTCGGAATATTTTTTGGTTGAATTGGTTTAATTTTAAATTTTGTCCGGACCATGGTCTAATAATCAGGTCTGCGCAAGAAGGAATATGGTTTTTTGTAGGGTTGTGTTTTGACCGTTAAATAATCTGCAAAAATATGGTAAGTTAATTCGGTCTTGTCAAAAGTTGTTTACATTTTTGGCCGCCATCATGAATATTTTTGTTTACGTTATGCTTTTTGTTTTTGCATAACCACTATGTATGTTATGTATACACCTTTTTTTTGACAACATTGGCTAATTTTTACACAAGCAAAATGCATGTCGTTTTTTGTTGTTGCGTTAATAAGCGCCCCTTATTAATTTCACCATGTTTACAATCAATCAATTCAATTTCATGTATTATGACAATTGGATTTTACGTACCCTAAAGAGCTTTTATTTCGTATGGAATATGACATTTGGCACAATACAATACTTTTGCGATAATATCTACAGTATTGTATTAAATAAGGGTTGATTTTGATAGCCAGCGTTGCCAAATGAGCTAATTTATCTTTACTTTGTAGTTTTTCTAAGCATTGATCAATTTTAAATTATTTTATTTAAAACATTAAATATATAAATACAGCAGACTGCAGGATTTATATTTTATCGTATTGGTCTGAATTTTGTTATATTAATTCCGATTTCTGAACCTATTATTCCTGCCCCATTTTCCTTATATCACAGTGCTAAGGTTTAATCTTACTTCTTTATACCTGCTAATATTGGGAAGAATAACAACCAAAGTATTCTTGAATTATGTCATTTAATGCCAAACGTAAATCATGAAATAGATGATGATGACTGATATGTACTCATTAGGTTTAACGAATTATTAAAAAAAAAAAAAAATTATTGATTAGTTTTGGGAACAGAATTATTGGAATACCAATTATATGAACAATTTTAAATTTAGTATCATTATTCTCAAATAATAGAAACTTAAAAATATGTTTGGGGCAAAGGAAAATATTTAAGCAATTTTCCAAAAAAATTACTAATTTTTAAAACTTTTTGATTGTAGCATGCTGGTATTGGTTTGCACCAAATTGTTGCCAGATTATTGGCCGCGCTGACATGCTGGCGTTTTGCTCCGGCTGAAGCTCGCCGATGGGGGGGATCTTGCCAATCTCTCCGGTAACTACCAGCAAAAAAAAAAAAAATCATGCCAGCTTTGCTCGCAGATGGACACGAGTAAATAAAATTTTACTTATGTAGGAGCCCGAAGCGAAACCAGTATTCTCCCTGCTGCACACCACACCAAAACTCAACCCTCTGGCTGATGATCTGCCAGGACATGGCCCTCCCCTTAGGAGTAAAAAAAAACCCCTCCATGACACCGTATGTATGTTTTCGGTGTCCCTAAAATTGGCCCTCTCAACCCACCTTTACTTAGGTCCCTCCTTACTTACCGCTTTTAAATAATTTAGCAATTCATCTTTCTAAGAAAAAACGCTCAAAACAATTCATTTAAAATATATAAACATTATAATATTTATTTATGTATAAAAAAATCACATGAAAGTTATTTAACTCAGATACAAAAAAAAATTTTATGTAATTATTACTACTATTAGGGCAATTATAAATTTAAGAAAAACTAGAATTTAAGCAAAAATTTTTAATAAATGAGAAACTGTATCATTAACAATAAAAAAAAATGTTATTTAATTAAGTTTGATTTTCTTTTATAAAATGGCTGACTGCCTAAAATATATCTACCTAAAATGGCAAATATATATAATACACAAAAAAATTATCTTATCGGATTATGTATGGAATCGGAGTAAAACTGCCGTGGATATCTTCACGTACTTGTATGTCAATTGGCTAACTTGAGCCTTATTTAAATTTCAATATATATTTTTTTCTTTTACTCCCGGCAAAGCAAACACCTAGGTATATAGTAGGCAACTGGCCCTTATGCAAAAACTAACCTCGTCGAAACCCTAGGATGAGCTCAACCTAACCCGACGGACCTTTTGTCCACAAACCGCAAAAGGAAATTAGAAGTAAAAAAAATTCCACTTAGTTAAGTAAAAAAATTATAAAAAAAAAATGGTGTTTACCCTACCTCAAAAATTCAAAAGAATAATATATATATTTTTATATTTCGTCCGTTTAGGTCGTCAGTGTATCAGTACCGGTCTATGGCAGAATACCTGGAACCTTCCTTCCCTTTTTGGCAATCAATAATAGGCGGGTTACTCCTGTCTTTTATTTGGGTGATGATTTCCTGTTCCCACGTTGGATGTGTTGCGATGGCGAGTTGAAGATTATGTTATGATTTATAATTTCGAAACAATTGTTTATATATATATTTTATTATTTTCATATTTTTCAGGTGGACGTTTTCAACACCACTTCTCTAGTTCTCTCATACTTTAGTGCGCAATATTTAGCTTTAATTTAATTTATTTATTTTTAAGTTTTTGTTTTTTGTTTAGTCTTAAGATTCACAAAGCTATGTGTATATATAATTGTTCACTAAATTTCTGCAGATTAATATCACAATTAAATTTTCTTTATATTTATTTCTTTAATTTTCATAGTTTCATTTACAGCTTGCATGACTTAATAAATTATTAAAAAAAATTTACACCAAATTGTCTTTCTTTTCTTCACAGAACTCACTACACATCTTCTCTCCTCGGCAATCCAGATTCAAGAGCCCCGATCTGTTCATCAACACCACCGAACATCGCTTTTTTTTCGCACCAATCAAAACCCCCTATGTCGTCCATCTTTTTTTTCTTTCTTCCAAAAATCTAAAACCTAACGCATTCTGTCATATATATCCAACAATAAAAATTCCTATCTTCCAAAAAAAAAATGTAAACAAGAAAAACAAAAAAAAAACTTCCAATCAGCTGACAACTACATTTTACAGCTGTTACCTTGGTGTTGCCATATCCGCGCACGGCATTATCTGCCACAGGGCGCACACGACAAAAACCCAACCATTCCTGTGATACTCCACAGGACACAGGATGGGAGGGCGGGCAGCCTACCTCTGCTGACAAAAAAAAATTGGATATTTTGACGATTTTCCATTTCGCCGCTAACCAAAATACCTCTTCGGCAACACTGACTTATCAGAAAAAAATTTCATACCTGGCAATGCTGGCCTGGTACATGAATGATCAACTACAGAAAGAATGTTTGAATTCGCCGTATAGTATTCTTCACGTTGGTATTCCTCAAGGCGAATTAACACCAGGTAGTCGCAAGGCGAATTAAAGAATTCGCCCTGATCTGAGTTGTCAAAACAAATGCGTCAATGTGTGGTATAAAATTCAACATTAAAATGTAAAACACAGAATATTTTGTATTTTTGTAAACTTTATTGAAAGAAAGATAATCAAAGTCCGAACAATGGTATAATAAACAGGAAGGAGGTCTTGGAACATACATTAAAATTTATTTAATGTAGTCCTACTGACTAAAAAAAAACGTACCCATCAATATGTCTTATGCCTGTGAAGTTTTAAGTTTGCAATTTGGAAATTATGCAAATCATGTTGGAGCTCACTGGTGGAACATACAAGTAAGTAAGTAAAAGTGAATGAAATAAACATATGGAACATATAATTGATAAAAATTGCATTACTGTTTTAAAGGAGTCGGAATTCGTCGTAATTTTTAGAACATGCCTGCTTTTCACTGATTTAAAATCACTTTACGAGAAAGTGATTTTCAGAACATACTTGTTTATATAACAGTTTTTATAATAATGTAGCTAACCTTAATTAATCCTGCTATTGCAACGAATGCAGCTATAACTATGATTATTGAATAAAAAGGTTTAGTAAATAATTTGGTATGTCGCTGATATGAATAGCTTCAAAGACAGTGGTGTCGCGACTACGCATTTTGATTAACCCACTTTTAGTTGATTCGTTATCAACTAGTAATGTATATGGTATTCCGAGACTGTCAAAATGTACCAGTTTTTCTTCCAGTTCTGTTCGAATATTGGTGGTTATGAATTTATCATATAGCCTAAGTTGACTTTTGCTTAAAATGTTTTGCAAGTGCAAGGTTAGTTCATCTACAATATTATCTAAAAAAAATTTTCGATTTCATTATACATATGTATATTTATAATTTTGTAAGTTTCTTACTTCCTTGATGTAAATTTGCTAACAAAATCTGATAAGGAGCCAATTTCCGATTTATCTTGAGAGTATAATTTCCATTTTCAGTTCTGCAAGAAGTAGCATCTAAAATTAAAGCTGATAAATTTTTAGTTATTAAAATGTTTTACTTCAATAAAATGAAACATCATACCGCTGCATGTTAAATCCAAATTAATAACAGAACGTAACAAGGAAATATTGTTAGCATTTTGGTTGTACGGTATATTTAATAAATTTAATTTATGTAAAGGCACTAAAGAAATACGTTCCATGCCTACCATCCCGTAGGGAAAATTTGCTCTGATAATTACTGATTTGCTTTCCTTTAACATATGATCGAGGTCCACATTTCTAAAGTGAAAGTCGATTGGATCGACACGACAACGACTAGGATTGGAAGAAAACCGCATCCACCAAATTTTACGCTCTCTTTGTAAACTACTGTATTTGGACAGTTCATTTTCAGCTGGCACAAAGAAGTCAGTCACCAACAAAGTTTTGGTCTTAGATCCATAAAATATGTTATCTTCACTGACAAAACAATTATTACTAACATTATTATAAATAGTTTTTAATGCAATAGAATTCGATGTGTTAACCAATTTCCTTTTGTATACATTCTCATACGATTCTAAAAATTTACTTCGTTGATCACTTTCTACCAAAGCTTTGTCAATTAGCTGAACACCTCCGTATTCGGAAGACCATGCAGTAGACATGTTTAACCATTCCTTTAGTAACTGATCTCGTAGTTTCAGACCATTATTAAGCAAAGATTCACAATAAATAATTTGATTGTCACTAGCACACTTCCCTATTAAGTAATTTGAAGCTCTTAAACAGTGGAATATTGAATTAAGTTGATTCATGTCCGGATGTGTTTACTTTTTTTTTATAATAAATAATTAAGCCTGCTTTAATGGTATATTACCAGGTGGTGATATAAAATAGTCTTCTTCAACAACTTTAGCGTTCTGGAGAATTTCTTCCCTGCAATTGCCTTCAATGATTTGGTCTTCACGTAAGTGTAAAAATTGATCCTCCAACAATGTGTACAACGGCTCCTTCTCTTTAATATCAATGCATTTAATTTGTTTAGCAAATAGTATGCTAATTTTCAAGGTTTTTAATGCTTCTTCGCCTTCAAGATTAACCAAAGCCAGACGCTCCAACAGTTGCACAGTTTCTTTGCCAATTTCCACTTGTTGGTCACACGGATAAAATGTTTCTAAAAATTTATCGGGTACCTTGCTTATGTGACGTAAATTTATATCTTTGTTTCCACAAAATTTTTCTATAATTTTTGGTGTTGACGAAGAGTATGGGCGAAAACTCAGCAGGCGATTCATTATGAAAGTAAAGCCTGGGACTCTGTACCAAGGTATATTAATATATATACATATATAAGTATATATATGGTATATTAATATATACCAACGGTAGGTGTGTAGCTCCTGAACGAACTAGTTTAACTGAACTATTCACACAAGGGAACTAAATGAGCTAAAAACGCTCAGTAAAGTGAGCGCTCTTAAAGCTGGATTCACCCATTGTTTCGGAACAAAATTTTTGTCCGGACAAAATTTTTTTCATATGAAGTTTGGCGTTTCTCTTTTTGAGAGTGAGAGAAAAAGAGAATAAAATTTGTTCGGAATATTTTTTGGTTGAATTGGTTTAATTTTAAATTTTGTCCGGACCATGGTCTAATAATCAGGTCTGCGCAAGAAGGAATATGGTTTTTTGTAGGGTTGTGTTTTGACCGTTAAA
Source organism: Lypha dubia (assembly GCA_947311025.1). Classification (NCBI taxonomy): domain Eukaryota; kingdom Metazoa; phylum Arthropoda; class Insecta; order Diptera; family Tachinidae; genus Lypha; species Lypha dubia. The sequence goes on from OX371261.1 coordinate 88,848,887, forward strand.
TAATCTGCAAAAATATGGTAAGTTAATTCGGTCTTGTCAAAAGTTGTTTACATTTTTGGCCGCCATCATGAATATTTTTGTTTACGTTATGCTTTTTGTTTTTGCATAACCACTATGTATGTTATGTATACACCTTTTTTTTGACAACATTGGCTAATTTTTACACAAGCAAAATGCATGTCGTTTTTTGTTGTTGCGTTAATAAGCGCCCCTTATTAATTTCACCATGTTTACAATCAATCAATTCAATTTCATGTATTATGACAATTGGATTTTACGTACCCTAAAGAGCTTTTATTTCGTATGGAATATGACATTTGGCACAATACAATACTTTTGCGATAATATCTACAGTATTGTATTAAATAAGGGTTGATTTTGATAGCCAGCGTTGCCAAATGAGCTAATTTATCTTTACTTTGTAGTTTTTCTAAGCATTGATCAATTTTAAATTATTTTATTTAAAACATTAAATATATAAATACAGCAGACTGCAGGATTTATATTTTATCGTATTGGTCTGAATTTTGTTATATTAATTCCGATTTCTGAACCTATTATTCCTGCCCCATTTTCCTTATATCACAGTGCTAAGGTTTAATCTTACTTCTTTATACCTGCTAATATTGGGAAGAATAACAACCAAAGTATTCTTGAATTATGTCATTTAATGCCAAACGTAAATCATGAAATAGATGATGATGACTGATATGTACTCATTAGGTTTAACGAATTATTAAAAAAAAAAAAAAATTATTGATTAGTTTTGGGAACAGAATTATTGGAATACCAATTATATGAACAATTTTAAATTTAGTATCATTATTCTCAAATAATAGAAACTTAAAAATATGTTTGGGGCAAAGGAAAATATTTAAGCAATTTTCCAAAAAAATTACTAATTTTTAAAACTTTTTGATTGTAGCATGCTGGTATTGGTTTGCACCAAATTGTTGCCAGATTATTGGCCGCGCTGACATGCTGGCGTTTTGCTCCGGCTGAAGCTCGCCGATGGGGGGGATCTTGCCAATCTCTCCGGTAACTACCAGCAAAAAAAAAAAAAATCATGCCAGCTTTGCTCGCAGATGGACACGAGTAAATAAAATTTTACTTATGTAGGAGCCCGAAGCGAAACCAGTATTCTCCCTGCTGCACACCACACCAAAACTCAACCCTCTGGCTGATGATCTGCCAGGACATGGCCCTCCCCTTAGGAGTAAAAAAAAACCCCTCCATGACACCGTATGTATGTTTTCGGTGTCCCTAAAATTGGCCCTCTCAACCCACCTTTACTTAGGTCCCTCCTTACTTACCGCTTTTAAATAATTTAGCAATTCATCTTTCTAAGAAAAAACGCTCAAAACAATTCATTTAAAATATATAAACATTATAATATTTATTTATGTATAAAAAAATCACATGAAAGTTATTTAACTCAGATACAAAAAAAAATTTTATGTAATTATTACTACTATTAGGGCAATTATAAATTTAAGAAAAACTAGAATTTAAGCAAAAATTTTTAATAAATGAGAAACTGTATCATTAACAATAAAAAAAAATGTTATTTAATTAAGTTTGATTTTCTTTTATAAAATGGCTGACTGCCTAAAATATATCTACCTAAAATGGCAAATATATATAATACACAAAAAAATTATCTTATCGGATTATGTATGGAATCGGAGTAAAACTGCCGTGGATATCTTCACGTACTTGTATGTCAATTGGCTAACTTGAGCCTTATTTAAATTTCAATATATATTTTTTTCTTTTACTCCCGGCAAAGCAAACACCTAGGTATATAGTAGGCAACTGGCCCTTATGCAAAAACTAACCTCGTCGAAACCCTAGGATGAGCTCAACCTAACCCGACGGACCTTTTGTCCACAAACCGCAAAAGGAAATTAGAAGTAAAAAAAATTCCACTTAGTTAAGTAAAAAAATTATAAAAAAAAAATGGTGTTTACCCTACCTCAAAAATTCAAAAGAATAATATATATATTTTTATATTTCGTCCGTTTAGGTCGTCAGTGTATCAGTACCGGTCTATGGCAGAATACCTGGAACCTTCCTTCCCTTTTTGGCAATCAATAATAGGCGGGTTACTCCTGTCTTTTATTTGGGTGATGATTTCCTGTTCCCACGTTGGATGTGTTGCGATGGCGAGTTGAAGATTATGTTATGATTTATAATTTCGAAACAATTGTTTATATATATATTTTATTATTTTCATATTTTTCAGGTGGACGTTTTCAACACCACTTCTCTAGTTCTCTCATACTTTAGTGCGCAATATTTAGCTTTAATTTAATTTATTTATTTTTAAGTTTTTGTTTTTTGTTTAGTCTTAAGATTCACAAAGCTATGTGTATATATAATTGTTCACTAAATTTCTGCAGATTAATATCACAATTAAATTTTCTTTATATTTATTTCTTTAATTTTCATAGTTTCATTTACAGCTTGCATGACTTAATAAATTATTAAAAAAAATTTACACCAAATTGTCTTTCTTTTCTTCACAGAACTCACTACACATCTTCTCTCCTCGGCAATCCAGATTCAAGAGCCCCGATCTGTTCATCAACACCACCGAACATCGCTTTTTTTTCGCACCAATCAAAACCCCCTATGTCGTCCATCTTTTTTTTCTTTCTTCCAAAAATCTAAAACCTAACGCATTCTGTCATATATATCCAACAATAAAAATTCCTATCTTCCAAAAAAAAAATGTAAACAAGAAAAACAAAAAAAAAACTTCCAATCAGCTGACAACTACATTTTACAGCTGTTACCTTGGTGTTGCCATATCCGCGCACGGCATTATCTGCCACAGGGCGCACACGACAAAAACCCAACCATTCCTGTGATACTCCACAGGATGGGAGGGCGGGCAGCCTACCTCTGCTGACAAAAAAAAATTGGATATTTTGACGATTTTCCATTTCGCCGCTAACCAAAATACCTCCTCGGCAACACTGACTTATCAGAAAAAAATTTCATACCTGGCAATGCTGGCCTGGTACATGAATGATCAACTACAGAAAAAATGTTTGAATTCGCCGTATAGTATTCTTCACGTTGGTATTCCTCAAGGCGAATTAACACCAGGTAGTCGCAAGGCGAATTAAAGAATTCGCCCTGATCTGAGTTGTCAAAACAAATGCGTCAATGTGTGGTATAAAATTCAACATTAAAATGTAAAACACAGAATATTTTGTATTTTTGTAAACTTTATTGAAAGAAAGATAATCAAAGTCCGAACAATGGTATAATAAACAGGAAGGAGGTCTTGGAACATACATTAAAATTTATTTAATGTAGTCCTACTGACTAAAAAAAAACGTACCCATCAATATGTCTTATGCCTGTGAAGTTTTAAGTTTGCAATTTGGAAATTATGCAAATCATGTTGGAGCTCACTGGTGGAACATACAAGTAAGTAAGTAAAAGTGAATGAAATAAACATATGGAACATATAATTGATAAAAATTGCATTACTGTTTTAAAGGAGTCGGAATTCATGTATGATCAGTCCGCTGAGCCAGGAGATGCATATATGCCATTATGTGTTATATATGCAAGGTGTTAATCACAATGTAAGTTAATTTTATTTAAAAAATTAGATAAAAATATCTTGCAGTCCTTCCCAATTTTAAGAAACAAACAACTTACACCCTGCGCTTGTTATTGGTCGATTTGGATGGCTCACTAAAGTATTTCCCAAGCGAGGGTGAACTTTACGGCAATAGCTTGAAAAGAGGTGGCCTGGATGGTATTGCGAAGGCGGAGGATATTACACAACATGATGCTGTTAAAAAACTTAATGAAGACGGTGTGGAAGCCATCAGATATAGAAATATGCGTTGGTGAAAAGAATACTAATCTAGCAGATAATGTTGACACTCTCGCTATCATCCTCGCACTGTAAATATTATCAAACAATACCGGCATGATAGTGAAAAACAAACGCTAGACACTTTCCCGCGGCGTTGAACTATGACAGACAGAGGAGTTTCCAAGATGATTTTTGTGATCGTATACGTCAGTATGTTGAGATATGTGATTTTTCGCAGGATTTTCAAACGACTTTTGATTCACGCGTGTGAAGAAAACAACATGGAGTTATCAATCAGGAAGTTAATGTTTTTATGTGTTTCTTATGAAAAATGTAAACAAAGAGTGCAAAAAAATTACGACTTTGAATGCAATAATTTTAAAGTGTTATTTTAATAAATTAAAAATATAAAAATGAGAATATATAGCAAAATTCCTGTAGTATCAGATTTTATGACTGTCATTATGGACATTTTAATTATAACGAATATATCCGGAGGTTTCTTCGAACAATTTTCAAAACACTGGGGTTTATTACGGTTCTCGATTCGACTTCGACTGCTGTAATAGATTAAAGAAAAATGTTGTGTGTTTCTTTAATCTAGTACAACAGTCGAAGTCGATTCGAGAACCGTAGTAAGGCCCAATATTTCATATGCGCACCTATGACACTACACGCAATCGAAAGAGGTTGAAAATACGCATCGATTGTGGTTTCAACTATTTTCCCGAAGGTTTTCTGAGAAAAGTTGTACACTTATCAAAATTTTTTTTACAGAAAAAAAAAACACTTTTAGTAATTTGCAAATAACTCACAAAGTAGAAAGGGTGCGCATATGACACTACACGCAATCGAAAGAGGTTGAAAATACGCATCGATTGTGGTTTCAACTATTTTCTCGGAGGTTTTCTGAGAAAAGTTATATACTTAGAAAATTTAAAAAAAAAAAAAAAAAAAAACTGTAATTTGCAAATAACTCATAAAGTAGAAGGGGTGCGCATATGACACTATACGCAATCGAATGAGGTTTAAAATACGCATCGATTGTGGGTTCAACTTTTTTTCCGGAGGTTTTCTGAGAAAAGTTATATTCCATCAAAAATTTGAAAATCGGAAAATGATTTTTTGGTTTGAACCTATTGGGCAGCACTGTTCAATATTTTAGCGAACACGTTTTGTTCTGAGTTAACATATTGACTTGGCAGTACTTGTAAGCAAAACATATCGCACCCTAAATATAAAAGGGTCACAATTCAAAATAATAAAATTTTCAGGAGAGACAAACAACTGTTTTCGTGCAGAAGCAACCACTTAACATAAAAATAGACATAACTGTATTTTTCCAGTTAATGAAGATACTGATGTGAAAGAAATTTTTGCAGTAGTTAGAGATGTGTACGCTGAATTAATTTATGGAAAAAGTCAGTTTTGGAAAATTTTGAGTGTGACCCTTTTGTATTTAGGGTGCGATATACACGCGCTTGATATTGTTAAAAAATTACTATTTATTAATTTTAATATTGTTTGCAAAAGTTAAAGAATATTAAATTCAGACATTGTTGAAGAAATGTCACAATTGCAATGCTCCTATTGATATCTTGATGTAGCAGATGACCATTATCTACATTGTGGAAACTGTGGTAATTTTAAAAGAAAAAAACATAAATGCCCAAACTGCAATTATTATGTTTGCGAAAGTTGCTTGAAACGAATATATAACGATAGTTTCATTGAATGTAAAATTTGTACTAACCATATTTTAAGATAAAGAAGTGTGTTCAAAATTGTCAAAAGCCAACATAGTCATATCGCATAAAATTCGTTTACGATATAATGCAGAATAATTTAATTTATCGGATCTTGCATTGTGTAAAAATTTTTAACTAATAGTTAGTATACACTTATTAAAAAATTATATTTTTCAGTTGCAATTAAATTTTAAAATTTATTAAAGTAATTTTCTACAATACTAATTTTTTGAGTTATGACTAGTATGTCAAGTACATATGTATACGAGTGATAAACAAAAAATGGCTCATAATGTATATGTGGCATATTTCGCTTATGAGTCATTCCATGTCAAACCGTACAATTTTTGCTAAAAATTGACTTTGATGTCTCCGATGTCTTTCAAAATTTGAGAACGAAGTCTTCATTAAAAAATATTTTACACGTGTTTCGGGAAAAAAATTAAAAATTTATTTTTAAAAAGTTATTTGCATTTGAAAATCGTCAAAATCGTGAAAAATCTTCCGACATGGCAACATTTAAACTAATGTTTTTATAAAACTAGTGAATGGATTTTGAAGTTCAATACCTTATTTTAAAGGTATTTGAACCTTCTTTTAAAAAAAAATATTATTTTTTATAAATTAATTTTTTTTTATTATTAAAATTTGGTTTTTTTACTTAATTTCTGTTTTCCACAATCTTCGAACAAGTCGAAAAATCTGAAAAAAAATATTTTCTTAAAGGTTAATATATTCTTAACATTCCCTCAAAATTTCAGAGTGGAGGTCGAATGGATTCTATTTTTTTACGATTTTTTTCCATTGCAGCACCACAAAAAAATTACATTTTGTATATAAAAATTTTATTTTCATGTATGTTAACGAAAATTTCAACGTATGTATGGATGTGTGTATGTATTCAAAAACACACAAAATTTCATACTTAAGTAAATATTTAATCAAAATTCATTTTGTTCTGGATATTTATTTGTTTTGTTTTTTCTCTTTTGCCGTTAGAATTTAAATTTCATTCAATAAAAGAACCATGCTGACAAGTTTTTCTTTCAGACCCCTGTGCCGAAAATGTTGCCGCCGGCGTTTAGCAGTACTTGAAATTTGGTGAGTTGGAATTTTTATGCTGTTATTATTTATAAACAATTTAAAACGAATGCAATTAATATTGTTTTTAAAAAAAATTATTTTTCTACAGGTATACTATGATTAACGGAAGGATATACCAACGGAACAATAATTCAAAAAAAGGTAAGTGCTCGTGCATAAAATGCTTTTATTGCCATTATTGCTACTATAGCACTTCTGGTAAAAGAGTTCTCAAGGACCAAAACCACCAAATTATTTAAAGCTAGTGCCTTAAATATTTGGCGAGAAGTACGCCTTGTGTTCTCAAAAAAAAAAAAAAAAAATTCAACAGCACTATGATTTAAAAAAAAAATAAAATAATAAAATTAATAAATTATGAAAATTGAATGGTATTAATCCACTACTAATTCAAGATTCTAACCACTGCTTTTAAACAAATTTATAAAAATGTATACTAATTATTTCTTCCTCTTCACAGGTAATAATAATTCAGAAGGCCTATGAAGTTGAAGATGAATTTATCTGGACACTCGGGTTTAATTCAGATCCCCGAACAAACTCCAGGCAAATTTGTTAAATATATTTTATCTAAATTTAAACCTATTCTAAAGTCTTGTGTACATATTTTTCTCTTTTCAGGTTATCTACTGCAGCATATAAATAAAGATGTCCCTGGAAGTACAACTATAAATATATTCAACCGAATACTTCCAGGCCCAACAATTTCTCAACATCTATTCCGGTGATTATGCCAATATATTGGGCCTTACTACGGTTCTCGAATCCACTTCGACTGTTGCACTAGATTAAAGAAACACACAACATTTTTCTTTAATCTACTACACCAGTCGAAGTCGAATCGAGAACCGCAATAAACCCAATTATTAATTATATTAAACCGCCTCTGAACCCTAAAGATACCATAACTAATGGCCTAGTCCTCCGCGAATTTGGCATTGCTGGTAAAATCGACAACTGTGATGTTTCACTTTTTTCGAAATTTACCAAGCACCGCGGCTATTCTCAGGAGCATACACCATCACTCATGGTATTGATTTGATTCAGGTCAGCCTTCATATATATATTTATATTCCCTAGATATAACTATAATTTAAATTAACCTTAAATCATAATTATAATTATAACCTTCGTTGACCGGATTATTTCTACTAAAAAAAAAGATAATTATTAACTCGGGTAGAACTAAAACTAATTTGTCGGGAAACAAAACTATTTATCAAAAAAAACAAATTGCGAAATAATACAAACTAGACTCTTACGTTGCTTTATTTTCACGCGGACTATTTTATAGTTTAGTTTTTATATTCCATGCCTCGATTTCTGAACTGTCGATAGGTTTACCGTCCCTTCTGCTTGAAATGAGTGTCGTGTAATTCTCTTGTTGCTCTTCACAGACCTAATTTGAATGTTTGCAACAACCAAATAATCAAAAATTATTTCCATAAATAAAAATAAAAAAAAAACATTTTTCCTTGTGATAAATGTTTTAACACGGGATGCTTATTTACGCTTAACTTGCTGTAAGATCGGTCTCAGACATATGTTATTATGATAGGTGACTAACGATTCCCAGTCCTTAATGGCAAAGTTCCGCAGGGCGTTATTAAGGAATTGCACCAATATCGTAATGACGATTACAACGTAATCAACTTAGAAACGTAAGCGCTATGGTTGAGTTTAATAAGCACCTTCATATAACTACAATTAAAAAGACTGTGAAAAGCATAAAAGAAAATTTAACTTCACTCACTTTCATTCTAGTTGGGTTGCAGAAACACAAAAGAAAACTACATGAAATTAATATCCGAAACTAGTGCCACCAGCACACAATAAATTGTTTACCAATTTTAGCTGGATTAGGTTATAACGGTGGAAATCCCAGGACTAAAACCACCAAAGATCTTAAAGCTATTGCTTTAAATCCTTGGCGTGAAATACCCCTAGAGATTTCCCCTGAAGATTTTCTATCTCGTACAAACTATTTCCGATGGGTCTCACAATACGGCATTTTATTATGATGCCTCTAATGGCTCAAAACTCTGGTAACTAAGCGGTAATAAAATTCCTGCTTAATCTACAGACCAAAAAAAAATAGAAACAAACGTAAATTTCTAAAAAGCTTCTACTTATCTACGGAAGTAATTCGGAGCCAAAAGTAAGGTGTTGTAAGGGTACATAATTTTAAAAGTTTGAAGTCTTTGTGGGTGTAAAAATACTTAACAATCGTATCTAATTAAATTTGGTTTCAGGAGAAAAACTGAACAGAATTGACTTTTGGTACGCCAACACCCTTTGTGGTATCTCACCCTTTGCTAACAGTCCGAGCAATTAACGTTAATACTTTTAAAAGTTGTTTTATTTCCCATCAAGTCTCAAACTGCTTAACAAAAGGTGAAACGTTAAATTTATAAACCTCCATGACCACAAGTCCAACACTCTACGTCGCAACGCGTTCCAAGATTCTAAGTCTTGCGAAACGGGACTTACGTAGGTGTTAGCCATGTATGTCATGAAAATTTAGAAAAACTCACTAAACCAGACAAAAAGTGTTGCAGTGACCACTTTTAAGTTCTCATCGGAAAACGTCGCGATTATTAGGGACTCTAAAAAAAAACCTAGTAGGACATACGCTTCGATGAAAACTCAGGCTTCTGCTGACGTAACCTAATTCTGCTTCGCTTCAGGCCCCACGTTGGGCGCCATTTATTGTAGCATGCTGGTATTGGTTTGCACCAAATGGTTGACAGATTATTGGCCGCGCTGACATGCTGGCGTTTTGCTCCGGCTGAAGCTCGCCGATGGGGGGGGGATCTTGCCAATCTCTCCGGTAACTACCAGCTACAAAAAAAAATCATGCCAGCTTTGCTCGCAGATGGACACGAGTAAATAAAATTTTACTTATGTAGGAGCCCGAAGCGAAACCAGTATTCTCCCTGCTGCACACCACACCAAAACTCAACCCTCTGGCTGATGATCTGCCAGGACATGGCCCTCCCCTTAGGAGTCTAAAAAAAACCCCTCCATGACACCGTATGTATGTTTTCGGTGTCCCTGAAATTGGCCCTCTCAACCCACCTTTACTTAGGCCCCTCCTTACTTACCGCGCTTTAAATTTAGCAATTCTTCATTCTAAGAAAAACGCTCAAAAAAATTCATTTAAAATATATAAACATTATAATATTTATTTATGTATATAAAAAAATCACATAAAAAGTTATTTAACTCAGATACAAAAAAATAAATTTATGTAATTATTACTACTGTTAGGGCGATTATAAATTTAAGAAAAACTAGAAGTTAAGCAAAAAAATTTTAAATGAATGTGAAACAGTATCATTAACTATAAAAAAAAATGTTATTTAATTAAGTTTGATTTTCTTTTATAAAATGGCTGACTGCCTAAAATATATCTACCTAAAATGGCAAATATATATAATACACAAAAAAATTATCTTATCGGATTATGTATGGAATCGGAGTAAAACTGCCGTGGATATCTTCACGTACTTGTATGTCAATTGGCTAACTTGAGCCTTATTTAAATTTCAATATATGAGGATGAGCTCAACCTAACCCGACGGACCTTTTGTCCACAAACCGCAAAAGAAAATTAGAAGTAAAAAAAATTCCACTTAGTTAAGTAAAAAAAATATTAAAAAAATGGTGTTTACCCTACCTCAAAAATTTAAAAGAAATATATATTTTTATCTTTCGTCCGTTTAGGTCGTCAGTGTATCAGTACCGGTCAATGGCAGAATACCTGGAACCTTCCTTCCCTTTTTGGCAATCAATATTAGGCGGGTTACTCCTGTCTTTTATTTGGGTGATGATTTCCTGTTCCCACGTTGGATGTGTTGCGATGGCGAGTTGAAGATTATGTTATGTTTTATAATTTCGAAACAATTGTTTATATACATATATATTTTATTATTTTCATATTTTTCAGGTGGACGTTTTCAACACCACTTCTCTAATTCTTTCATCCAAACTTTAGTGCACAATATTTTGCTTTAATTTAATTTCTTTATTTTTAAGTTTTTGTTTTTTTTGTTTAGTCTTAAGATTCACAAAGCTATGTATGTGTATATATAATAGAATGCTGCATAAAAAGATGTGTAGCTAAGAAGTTCACGTGTACTTCCAAAGCATGAACACTTACTCGAAATGAATTACAGAAGCAATGTTCATATTTTTGAGAACACCAAAAACTTGTTGTCACTTCTTGTTGTTACTCGACTTAGCGTATGTAAGTTCACTGCTTGTGTGTTTTGCTATCATACTCGCAACATGTATGAACAGAACAAGGTGAACATAATGCGAAAGCCAAACTTCACTTGGTACTTGCAGTACTACGTGAAGTTTGGCAAATAAAAAAAAAAATTTTTCTGTTGAGTGTAATAAAAAAATGGAATTAAGTGAGGCAAGTTTATACATAATATTATTTATTTAGATTTTTGTTACTTAGTTATTAATTACTTATGTTTAAAGGTATTAAAAAATAGGCATTTTTTCCTTTTCAAAAAATGTTAATTGACTTTATGAAAAAAAATCACGCATATGTATGAATAATTTTTCCATTATTTATTTTGAAGACTTAAAACGCCGGCATATTAGTCAATGTGGATATAAAGGCTAAAGTTGAAAATTTTTAATTTTCAGCATTGCATTAAAAATTCTTAAAGTACCACATGAAGTGAACATAGTTTTTAAGGTACTTCTTTTTTGTTGGCTACGGTTTTGTATGTTCATATTTTTCGGTACTCATTTAATTTGCGGTTGCTACTGGTAAGTATTTGTGAAACAAACAATCTCTTCTCTTCACTGCTTGTGCTCTGAGCGACAGAGCAAATATCTACTGTATTAGACAGCGAGTTTCACATATGAAGAAAAAAGTTACTCGTTGCAGCCCTTTAATATATAATTGTTCACTAAATTTCTGCAGATTAATGTCACAAGTAAATTTTCTTTATATTTCTTATATGTATGTATGTTATACAATCTTTAATTTTCAGTTTCATTTACAGCTTGCATGACTTAATAAATTATTAAATAAAATTTACACAAAATTGTTTCATTTCTTCACAGAACTACACATCTTTTCTCCTCGGCAATCCAAATTCAAGAGCCCCGATCTGTTCATCAACATCACCGAACATCGCTTTTCTTTTTCTACCATCCAAACCCCCTATTTCGTCGATCTTTTTTTTCTTTCTTCCAAAAATCTAAACCTAACGCATTCCTTCATAAGTATATATCCAACAATAAAAATTCCTATCTTCCAAAAAAAAAAAAATGTAAACAAAAAAAGCAAAAAACTTCCAATCAGCTGACAACTACATTTTACAGCTGTTACTTTGGTGTTGCCATATGGATTATCGCGCACGGCATTATCTGCCACAGGGTGCACACGACATGATGCATGAATATTTATTCACAATTTTTTATATAAATTAATTATTTTGAATTTTTCTTATATATGTTTTTTACAAGGGTGTCACTCGATCAAGATTTGTTTCAATTTACTAAACACTTACACATTTAAAAATTGACTATCAATTTGTTATAAATTTTGCTTTCAAGTTTTGTTTCAATTTTTCATTCAAGTAACACTGCAGTCAGACGTTCAAGTTTTTATTCAATTCTCTTTCAAGAAGTTCACACAAACTGCTTGTCAAAATTCTGAAAAATTGAAAGCTGTGACGTAGGGTTCACGTAATTTCAAAGCAATTTGCTTTCAAGAACACAAAAAATTATGGCGGCAGAATATATGTACTTACATATGTATGTATATGAAAACTAACGAGAGTTTATAATCAAAATGGCAATCAGCTGCTTTCTTGAAAGCAATTTGAAACACTCAATTGAACGAAAATTTGAAAGCACATTCTCAGCAAATTTTAAAAGTGTGAGTGGATTGGTAAAAAAATGAGAGAGGATTGAATCTTGAAACAAAAATTGAATGAAATCTTGATCGTGTGACACCTATGTTAGGCTATGTCTTAATAAAAAATATATGAAATTAGCTGTATATTGTAGCTTATTTTTATATAATTAAAATAAAGTTGTTTTCCAAATTAGTAGTTTAAAAATAAAAACGTTATGGTAACGCTGATATAGCAGAAACATTTTTTGTTTTCGCTTTGTTGTATTTTACTGAACTAAAGTGAGCTATTGAACTAAAGTGAGCTACTAAACTAAACTGAGCTATTGAACTAAAGTGAGCTACTAAACTAAACTGAGCTATTGAACTAAAGTGAGCTATTGAACTAAAAGAGCGAACTAGCTCAGTTAACTGAGCTGAGCGGAAAAGAGCGCTCACTCAACTGAGCTGAATTACCCAACTCTATATACCATGCTCTGTACGAAGTCGTGAACACTTTGCAGCAACATTTATTTGGGGTGTTCACAATGTGCTCATTTCAATCATAATTGACATGGGTTATTATATTACAATAGTTAAAAAAATTGTTGTTGTGCTTCAAGCAAAAAAGTCATATAATAATAACCATGGTATAATAAATAAGGTAAAGTCTTCCTGCCTGCTGTAGAAGAATATTTTTGTTTTACAAATGTAAAATTTTATGTAGCAGAGCAACATGCTTTATAATTAAAAAATTTGTAGCGGCGTCGAAGCAAAAAAATTTATATCAAACCGCCAGTGAAGTATAAAATTTGGGAATTTTATATATTAAATAAAAAAAATGCTGTAAAAGGGCTATTAGACACGCATACTTGTCTGCAGACATGTACGATGGCATACTTTGCGATTTGCTATTACACTATCGAACGCTGACGGCATACTTCAGTACACATAAATGTTGTGTGCATGTTGGTGTGCGACAGACATCAGAAATTCAAACATTTTGGAAAACCAACATACATGTCTGACGTACTCGACATACATGCTATTAGACATCGGCGAAAACAACATTTTAGCAAACCGGAAATAGTAAGGTACAAAACCACACATCCAGTTTGCTAACTTTTCAACGTGCAAAATGTAAACAAAGAGTGAAAAAAAATTACGACTTTGAATGCAATAATTTTAAAGTAATATTTTAAAAAATTAAAAATATAAAAATGAGAATATATAGCAAAAGTCCTCTAGTATCAGATTTTATGACTGTCATTATGGACATTTTAATTATAACGAATATATCCGGCAGTTTCTTCGAACAATTTTCAAAACACTATTTCATTGATATCTCAGAAACTAGAGAGGGTGCGCATATGACACTACACGCAATCGAATGAGGTTTAAAATACGCATCGATTGTGGGTTCAACTATTTTTCCAGAGGTTTTCTGAGAAAAGTTGTATATTTATCAACATTTTTTTTACAAAAAAAACACTTTTAGTAGTTTGCAAATAAGTCACAAAGTAGAAAGGGTGCGCATATGACACTACACGCAATCGAAAGAGGTTGAAAATACGCATCGATTGTGGTTTCAACTATTTTCCCGGAGGTTTTCTGAGAAAAGTTATATTCTCATCAACATTTTTTTTACAAAAAAAAAAAAAACACTTTTAGTAATTTGCAAATAACTCATAAAGTAGAAGGGGTGCGCATATGACACTACACGCAATCGAATGAGGTTGAAAATACGCATCGATTGTGGTTTCTTCTATTTTCCCGGAGGTTTTCTGAGAAAAGTTATATTCTCATCAACATTTTTAAAAAAAAAAAAAAAACACTTTTAGTAATTTGCAAATAACTCATAAAGTAGAAAGGATGCGCATATGACATTACACGCAATCGAATGAGGTTTAAAATACGCATCGATTGTGGGTCAACTATTTTTCCGGAGGTTTTCTGAGAAAAGTTATATTCTCATCAACATTTTTTTTACAAAACAAACACTTTTAGTAATTTGCAAATAACTCATAAAGTAGAAAGGGTGCGCATATAACACTACACACAATCGAATTAGGTTGAAAATACCCATAGATTGTGGGTTAAACTATTTTTCCGGAGGTTTTCTGAGAAAAGTTATATTCCATCAAAAATATCAAAATCGGAAAAAGATTTTTTTTGTTTGAACTTATTGGGCAGCACTGTTAAATATTTTAGCGAACACGTTTTTTTCTGAGTTAACATATTGACTTGGCAGCATTTTTAAGCAAAAACATCACAGATATTTTGTAAAAAACTTCATTCGGCACTTGGTACGTGCTAAACGTAAACAAAGAATGAAAAAAAAATTACGACTTTGAATGCAATAATTTTAAAGTAATATTTTAAAAAATTAAAAATATAAAAATGAGAATATATAGCAAAAGTCCTCTAGTATCAGATTTTATGACTGTCATTATGGACATTTTAATTATAACATATATATCCGGAGGTTTCTTCGAACAATTTTCAAAACACTATTTCATTGATATCTCAGAAACTAGAGAGGGTGCGCATATGACACTATACGCAATCGAATGAGGTTGAAAATACGCATCGATTGTGAGTTCAACTTTTTTTCCGGAGGTTTTCTGAGAAAAGTTATATTCCATCAAAAATTTGAAAATCGGAAAATGATTTTTGGTTTGAACCTATTGGGCAGCACTGTTAAATATTTTACCGAACACGTTTTTTTCTGAGTTAACATATTGACTTGGCAGTACTTGTAAGCAAAACATATCGCACCCTAAATACAAAAGGATCACATTTCAAAAAAATAAAATTTTCATGTGCCAAAGCAAAAACAACATCCTGAAACAGTGTGTGTAAAAAATATTTAATTAATGTGAAATAATATTGACGTTTAATAATGATAATGCATTTGAAAAACTTTATCATTGATTATTTGTAATGCTTTTACTTTTTATCTAACTAATTATTTCATTGAAAAGCAAAAAAAACTACCCATTAAAAGTTATTGCTGAACTAACTATTATAAATTCGTTTTGAAAATTGCAAATTGTGTAGGTTTCCACACTACCACTGAGGTACTACACTTAGTGTGTTGTCATTTTTTTTTAATGGTTGACTTCCCCGATAGGCCTAAACCATTATTCACTTAAATATATAAAATTCATTCGTGTATAAGCGAAATATGCCACATTTACATTATGAGCCATTTTTTGTTTATTACTCGTATACATATGTACTTGACATACTAGTCATAACTCAAAAAATTAGTATTGTAGAAAATTACTTTAATAAATTTTAAAATTTAATTGCAACTGAAAAATATAATTTTTTAATAAGTGTATACTAACTATTAGTTAAAAATTTTTACACAATGCAAGATCCGATAAATTAAATTATTCTGCATTATATCGTAAACGAATTTTATGCGATATGACTATGTTGGCTTTTGACAATTTTGAACACACTTCTTTATCTTAAAATATGGTTAGTACAAATTTTACATTCAATGAAACTATCGTTATATATTCGTTTCAAGCAACTTTCGCAAACATAATAATTGCAGTTTGGGCATTTATGTTTTTTTCTTTTAAAATTACCACAGTTTCCACAATGTAGATAATGGTCATCTGCTACATCAAGATATCAATAGGAGCATTGCAATTGTGACATTTCTTCAACAATGTCTGAATTTAATATTCTTTAACTTTTGCAAACAATATTAAAATTAATAAATAGTAATTTTTTAACAATATCAAGCGCGTGTATATCGCACCCTAAATACAAAAGGGTCACACTCAAAATTTTCCAAAACTGACTTTTTCCATAAATTAATTCAGCGTACACATCTCTAACTACTGCAAAAATTTCTTTCACATCAGTATCTTCATTAACTGGAAAAATACAGTTATGTCTATTTTTATGTGGTTGCTTCTGCACGAAAACAGTTGTTTGTCTCTCCTGAAAATTTTATTATTTTAAATTGTGACCCTTTTATATTTAGAGTGCGATATGTTTTGCTTACAAGTACTGCCAAGTCAATATGTTAACTCAGAACAAAACGTGTTCGCTAAAATATTGAACAGTGCTGCCCAATAGGTTCAAACCAAAAAATCATTTTCCGATTTTAAAATTTTTGATGGAATATAACTTTTCTCAGAAAACCTCCGAGAAAATAGTTGAAACCACAATCGATGCGTATTTTAAGCCTCATTCGACTGCGTGTAGTGTCATATGCGCACCCTTTCTACTTTATGATTTATTTGCAAATTACTAAAAGTGTTTTTCTTTGTAAAAAAAATGTTGATGAGAATATAACTTTTCTCAGAAAACCTCCGGGAAAATAGTTGAACCCACAATCGATGCGTATTTTAAACCTCATTCGATTGCGTGTAGTGTCATATGCGCACCCTTTCTACTTTATGATTTATTTGCAAATTACTAAAAGTGTTTTTTTGTAAAAAAAATGTTGATAAGTATACAACTTTTCTCAGAAAACCTCTGGAAAAATAGTTGAACCCACAATCGATGCGTATTTTAAACCTCATTCGATTGCGTGTAGTGTCATATGCGAACACCTTCTACTTTATGAGTTATTTGCAAATTACTAAAAGTGTTTTTTTTTGTAAAAAAAATGTTGATAAGTATATAACCTTTCTCAGAAAAACTCTGGGAATATAGTTGAAACCACAATCGATGCGTATTTTCAACCTCTTTCGATTGCGTGTAGTGTCATATGCGCACCCTCTCTAGTTTCTGAGATATCAATGAAATAGTGTTTTGAAAATTGTTCGAAGAAACCTCCGGATATATTCGTTATAATTAAAATGTCCATAATGACAGTCATAAAATCTGATACTACAGGAATTTTGCTATATATTCTCATTTTTATATTTTTAATTTATTAAAATAACACTTTAAAATTATTGCATTCAAAGTCGTAATTTTTTTTCACTCTTTGTTTACATTTTTCATAAGAAAAACATAAAAACATTAACTTCCTGATTGATAACTCCATGTTGTTTTCTTCACACGCGTTAAGAAACAAACATAGTTCCAGGTTTTTTCCTTTCAAAATAAATGACAGATTTTTAACAGATTTTTTCCAGGTTTTTTCGTTTCAAAAACAAAAACAAACGTTTAAAAATTTCTTGATTTGGTCGCCTCAAAGCCTGCGATAGAAGCTATACAATAGCTAAAAAAAAAACACAATTTTAAGCACAAACATTTCAATAGTGCTAACTTATTACTTTTAAAGCTAAGATTGCGATTTTAATCGTTTACGAATTTGTTGAGTTGTGTCATCAATGATAACCAAAACAAAGAAATTATTTTTTATAATTGTTATTTCTAACCAAAAAATCTTTTTTGTTAAGAAAATTGTTATATAAAATAAAATTTTTTTTTGGTTGATACAATGGTTACTTATAACCAAAAAAAAATATTTCTCACTTTAATTGGTTACGATAACCAATATAATATATATGCAGTGATAATGGTTAAAATGACCAATATTAAATAAAAAGCAATTTCTTGTAACCTTTTTATCAGAAATAAATTCGGTCCCTGGTATACACGGAAGAGCAAAGCAACAACACTTTCGTATGCTTTGTTGGTAAACATTGACGACAGCGATCATCAATGTACATTTTGTTTTTGTTTAACGTATGATATGAAATAAATATATGAAATATATTTTCAGTCTGATTTTCCCGAGTTAAAGATCCACTTTTTTGTTTTTTTATAAAAAATAACAATAACAATCTTTATTTTTAAAAACCAATATTTCGCTACCAAACAATGGGTAGCTTCTTCAGGGTTATATTACGTTAATATTTATATGAAAAAATGTTTTGTTTGTTTACAAATTTTTGATAGGAAATTGAAAAAATTATTTCAAAACACATTTTCTGGCGCCAAATCAAAAAATTAATTTTTGTATGAACGAATTAACAAAATTATTTTAAAGCATATCTTAAGGATTATAGACAACATTAATATATAAAAACAAAACAACATATTTTACAAAAAGTTAGCTTAAATTTCTTCTTCTATTAACTAAATATCTATAATTCTGAGCTATATTTGCTGTATCTATTTTGTAATTAATCCGTTGTGTATTGTGAACTTTACTGATCTGTAACATTTCTAGCATTAATCTACGCTTATAATTATTTTCTTTGTTTAAAATTAATGTATTTTTAAAATCAGGACAATGATTTGAGCTAGCGCAATGTAATGACAAAGCTGTCTTTTGTGTTAATGTAGTGTTTCTGTATTTATAATCTGATTTATGTCCCGCAATTCTACTTTTTAATTTGTTCTTGGTAGTACCTTATTACAATTATCATTATCATTTCCACCACATGGAATCTTATAAACTAAGTTAGACATTTCTAATTTATCTATCTTATTTTTTGTCTTACTGAATAGTCTTCCTAATGTATTATACATTTTATGGGCCATTACATATTTCTTTTTGTCATAAATCTTCGACTTTTCTAATCTTTCAGATATGAGAGGCACATAAGTTAGTGATTTATAAAACTTTGGTTCAATACTTGGTCTTGTATTTAAATGATTAACAAATTGTCTTATTAAACAACATATCAATTGAATTGGATAATTATTCTTCAATAAAATACTTTTAATTCTTTCTATATTAGTCTTATGAAATTCTTTATCACTAATCTTTAGTATTCTCTCTATTAAATTTTTAGCCGTATTGATTATAATCCTTTTTGGATGTTTAGAAAAATAAATATTAATAAAGATTGTTATTGTTATTTTTTATAAAAAAACAAAAAAGTGGATCTTTAACTCGGGAAAATCAGACTGAAAATATATTTCATATATTTATTTCATATCATACGTTAAACAAAAACAAAATGTACATTGATGATCGCTGTCGTCAATGTTTACCAACAAAGCATACGAAAGTGTTGTTGCTTTGCTCTTGCGTGTATACCAGGGACCGAATTTATTTCTGATAAAAAGGTTACAAGAAATTGCTTTTTATTTAATATTGGTCATTTTAACCATTATCACTGCATATATATTATATTGGTTATCGTAACCAATTAAAGTGAGAAATATTTTTTTTTGGTTATAAGTAACCATTGTATCAACCAAAAAAAAATTTTATTTTAAATAACAATTTTCTTAACAAAAAAGATTTTTTGGTTAGAAATAACAATTATAAAAAATAATTTCTTTGTTTTGGTTATCATTGATGACACAACTCAACAAATTCGTAAACGATTAAAATCGCAATCTTAGCTTTAAAAGTAATAAGTTAGCACTATTGAAATGTTTGTACTTAAAATTGTGTTTTTTTTTAGCTATTGTATAGCTTCTATCGCAGGCTTTGAGGCGACCGAATCAAGAAATTTTTAAACGTTTGTTTTTGTTTTTGAAGCGAAAAAACCTGGAAAAAATCTGTTAAAAATCTGTCATTTATTTTGAAAGGAAAAAACCTGGAACTATGTTTGTTTCTTAACGCGTGTGAAGAAAAAAACATGGAGTTATCAATCAGGAAGTTAATGTTTTTATGTTATTCTTGTGAAAAATGTAAACAAAGAGTGAAAAAAAATTACGAATTTGAATGCAATAATTTTAAAGTGTTATTTTAATAAATTAAAAATATAAAAATGAGAATATATAGCAAAATTCCTGTAGTATCAGATTTTATGACTGTCATTATGGACATTTTAATTATAACGAATATATCCGGAGGTTTCTTCGAACAATTTTCAAAACACTATTTCATTGATATCTCAGAAACTAGAGATGGTGCGCATATGACATTACACGCAATCGAAAGAGGTTGAAAATACGCATCGATTGTGGTTTCAACTATATTCCCAGAGTTTTTCTGAGAAAGGTTATATACTTATCAACATTTTTTTTACAAAAAAAAAAATACTTTTAGTAATTTGCAAATAACTCATAAAGTAGAAGGTGTTCGCATATGACACTATACGCAATCGAATGAGATTGAAAATACGCATCGATTGTGGTTTCAACTATTTTCCCGGAGGTTTTCTGAGAAAAGTTGTATACCTATCAACATTTTTTTACAAAGAAAAACACTTTTAGTAATTTGCAAATAACTCAAAAAGTAGAAGGGGTGCGCATATGACACTACTAGCAATCGAATGAGGTTGAAAATACGCATCGATTGTGGTTTCAACTATTTTCCCGGAGGTTTTCTGAGAAAAGTTATATTCTCATCAACATTTTTTTTACAAAAAAAAAAAAAAACACTTTTAGTAATTTGCAAATAACTCATAAAGTAGAAGGGGTGCGCATATGACACTACACGCAATCGAATGAGGTTGAAAATACGCATAGATTGTGGTTTCTTCTATTTTCCCGGAGGTTTTCTGAGAAAAGTTATATTCTCATCAACATTTTTTTTACAAAAAAAAAAAACACTTTTAGTAATTTGCAAATAACTCATAAAGTAGAAAGGGTAACGTAAACAAAGAATGAAAAAAAAATTACGACTTTGAATGCAATAATTTTAAAGTAATATTTTAAAAAATTAAAAATATAAAAATGAGAATATATAGCAAAAGTCTTCTAGTATCAGATTTTATGACTGTCATTATGGACATTTTAATTATAACGAATATATCCGGAGGTTTCTTCGAATAATTTTCAAAACACTATTTCATTGATATCTCAGAAACTAGAGAGGGTACGCATATGACACTATACGCAATCGAATGAGGTTTAAAATACGCATCGATTGTGGGTTCAACTTTTTTTCCGGAGGTTTTCTGAGAAAAGCTATATTCCATCAAAAATTTGAAAATCGGAAAATGATTTTTTGGTTTGAACCTATTGGGCAGCACTGTTCAATATTTTAGCGAACACGTTTTGTTCTGAGTTAACATATTGACTTGGCAGTACTTGTAAGCAAAACATATCGCACCCTAAATATAAAAGGGTCAAATACAAAATAATAAAATTTTCAGGAGAGACAAAAAACTGTTTTCGTGCAGAAGCAACCACTTAACATAAAAATAGACATAACTGTATTTTTCCAGTTAATGAAGATACTGATGTGAAAGAAATTTTTGCAGTAGTTAGAGATGTGTACGCTGAATTAATTTATGGAAAAAGTCAGTTTTGGAAAATTTTGACTGTGACCCTTTTGTATTTAGGGTGCGATATACACGCGCTTGATATTGTTAAAAAATTACTATTTATTAATTTTAATATTGTTTGCAAAAGTTAAAGAATATTAAATTTAGACATTGTTGAAGAAATGTCACAATTGCAATGCTCCTATTGATATCTTGATGTAGCAGATGACCATTATCTACATTGTGGAAACTGTGGTAATTTTAAAAGAAAAAAACATAAATGCCCAAACTGCAATTATTATGTTTGCGAAAGTTGCTTGAAACGAATATATAACGATAGTTTCATTGAATGTAATATTTGTACTAACCATATTTTAAGATAAAGAAGTGTGTTCAAAATTGCCAAAAGCCAACATAGTCATATCGCATAAAATTCGTTTACGATATAATGCAGAATAATTTAATTTATCGGATCTTGCATTGTGTAAAAATTTTTAACTAATAGTTAGTATACACTTATTAAAAAATTATATTTTTCAGTTGCAATTAAATTTTAAAATTTATTAAAGTAATTTTCTACAATACTAATTTTTTGAGTTATGACTAGTATGTCAAGTACATATGTATACGAGTGATAAACAAAAAATGGCTCATAATGTAAATGTGGCATATTTCGTTTATACACGAATGAATTTTATATATTTAAGTGAATAATGGTTTAGGCCTATCGGGGAAGTCAACCATTAAAAAAAAATGACAACGCACTAAGTGTAGTACCTCAGTGGTAGTGTGGAAACCTACACAATTTGCAATTTTCAAAACGAACTTATAATAGTTAGTTCAGCAATACCTTTTAAGGGGTAGTTTTTTTTGCTTTTCAATGAAATAATTTCATTATTAGTTAGATAAAAAGTAAAAGCATTACAAATAATCAATGATAAAGTTTTTCAAAAGCATTATCATTATTAAACGTCAATATTATTTCACATTAATTAAATATTTTTTACACACACTGTTTCAGGATGTTGTTTTTGCTTTGGCACATGAAAATTTTATTATTTTAAATGTGACCCTTTTGTATTTAGGGTGCGATATGTTTTGCTTACAAGTACTGCCAAGTCAATATGTTAACTCAGAAAAAAACGTGTTCGCTAAAATATTGAACAGTGCTGCCCAATAGGTTCAAACCAAAAAATCATTTTCCGATTTTCATATTTTGATGGAAAATAACTTTTCTCAGAAAACCTCCGGAAAAAAAGTTGAACCCACAATCGATGCGTATTTTAAACTTCATTCGATTGCGTATAGTGTCATATGCGCACCCTCTCTAGTTTCTGAGATATCAATGAAATAGTGTTTTGAAAATTATTCGAAGAAACCTCCGGATATATTCGTTATAATTAAAATGTCCATAATGACAGTCATAAAATCTGATACTAGAAGACTTTTGCTATATATTCTCATTCGATTGCGTGTAGTGTCATATGCGAACACCTTCTACTTTATGAGTTATTTGCAAATTACTAAAAGTGTTTTTTTTTTTTTGTAAAAAAAATGTTGATGAGAATATAACTTTTCTCAGAAAACCTCCGGGAAAATAGTTGAAACCACAATCGATGCGTATTTTCAATCTCATTCGATTGCGTGTAGTGTCATATGCGCACCCCTTCTACTTTATGAGTTATTTGCAAATTACTAAAAGTGTTTTTTTTTTTTTTTGTAAAAAAAATGTTGATGAGAATATAACTTTTCTCAGAAAACCTCCGGGAAAATAGTTGAAACCACAATCGATGCGTATTTTCAACCTCATTCGATTGCGTGTAGTGTCATATGCGCACCCCTTCTACTTTTTGAGTTATTTGCAAATTACTAAAAGTGTTTTTCTTTGTAAAAAAATGTTGATAGGTATACAACTTTTCTCAGAACACCTCCGGGAAAATAGTTGAAACCACAATCGATGCGTATTTTCAATCTCATTCGATTGCGTGTAGTGTCATATGCGAACACCTTCTACTTTATGAGTTATTTGCAAATTACTAAAAGTGTTTTTTTTTTGTAAAAAAAATGTTGATAAGTATATAACCTTTCTCAGAAAAACTCTGGGAATATAATTGAAACCACAATCGATGCGTATTTTCAACCTCTTTCGATTGCGTGTAGTGTCATATGCGCACCCTCTCTAGTTTCTGAGATATCAATGAAATAGTGTTTTGAAAATTGTTCGAAGAAACCTCCGGATATATTCGTTATAATTAAAATGTCCATAATGACAGTCATAAAATCTGATACTACAGGAATTTTGCTATATATTCTCATTTTTATATTTTTAATTTATTAAAATAACACTTTAAAATTATTGCATTCAAAGTCGTAATTTTTTTTCACTCTTTGTTTACATTTTTAATAAGAAAAACATAAAAACATTAACTTCCGGTTTGATAACTCCATGTTTTTTTCTTCACACGACTTTTGTAATTATTTTTAGGTATTTACTTTTTAAAAAATAAAAGACAAATTTGCTATTTTAATTTATTTTTAATTTACACAACTTAATCATCAAGCTGGAGAAACAAGACTGACTTATGCTAGTTTACATTTTCTTCTTGTCTCTAGAATTATTATCTTAGTTGTTGGTAATTTCTATGACATATTAATATTGCATTTTCCTTTAGGAGCGGAAATGCTGATTTGATGAAAAGTATTGCAAGTATTCTGTTAGTTCGAGTTGAATAAACTTAATCAATTTGGCACGGTTGCAATTCATGGAATTGCGACCGAAAATTAGTTTAGGTTTGTTAATGAAAAGTCCATAAAATTGCAATTCTTGGAATTGCGACCGAAAAGTAATTTTGGTTTATTAATTTAGTCATAATTTCTTTAAACTAACCGGAAATAGGTTTAATATTACATTTAGCTTTGTTTACCACTAATTATACTTGCAATAAATTTATCTGTTGTGTCGTTCTTAATATAAGTGTTTGGTTGTGTATATGTAACTACCCTCTCCTTTATTTTAGAATTCTCCTGAATTCTATTATTTAGTTTTATTTTTATGCTTTTATGTTTTATCAAAACAATAATAATTAATATAAGTATTATGATTACAATTATAATGTTACCACCGTATACTAATTTGGTGTGGTACCTTAATGTTTCAATGTTCTTTACATTTTTTATGTGTTCACTTTCAATTTGTTGAAATGATAGTTTATATGAAAAATTCTGTATTATATTTGTGTTTTTTATAATTTGTTTTTCTTTTATATTTTCCACAATATTTGAAAAATAGTAATCTTTAATTCTGATTGAGCAATTATTAAAATTTATTAAATGGTTTCTGTTCAAATTAATTTTTTCAAAATTACAATTTTGTATTATGCTCATATTTATTGCATTTTTTACTATTATTGCGTCTATATCTAGTTGTATAATTTCCATATCTTTATTATATACTAATTGACAATCATTTTTTATTATACAATGTTTACTTAATTGTAATTCTTTTAAGTATTTGTTTTCTTCGAACTTATAAGTTTTATTTACATATTCAAAGATTTGTTCTATGTTATAATCTATTTCTTGGTTGTGATCATTTGGTAGTGGAACAATATTTCTTACCTTAACTGCAATAAATGTTTTGGGTATTTTTACACCAAAAACTAGACATGAATTATTATAGAATGCTACTCCCATCTGAATAGATTTTAATTTATTATAATCAATTTCGTATTTCTTTATTTCGTTGTTGGTTAAAATGCTTGGATGTACCATCCCATATTGTGTAGAAATAACATTGTCTTGCAAATGTTCTATTTTATTTTTAATAAGTTGAATATTTGATAATTGCTCTAAATACATATTTTTATCATTTTCAGTTTCTAGAAATTTATTAATGGAGTTTAATTCTTTCTCTATTTTATATCTATCATTTCTTACAATATTTTTTAGGTGACTTATAGTCTCATTAAAATAGTTATTAATTAAAACTTGCTGATCATTATTGGTTTCTATTTTGTCAATTTTAAAAAGATGTTTTTCAATATTCTGTCTGTCTTCATCGTCCATGGTTCCAAACAACCATTTTGACATGCTTCCTATTCCGTTAATAAGTCCGCGTCTTTGTCTGTTCTGTTTTGGTATCAAAGTACCTAGTTTATTTCTAACATCTAACAATTCCAATTGAAGTATTTCTTTGTTTTTTAATTTCATTAAAATTATGTTGTCTGTCATTTGGTCCAGTATGTTTTCTATTTCTTTTAAATTTATTACATGTAGTATTATGTCCGATTCCTTTACTATCTCCTGATTTTTCATAAAAATATCGACATATCCTGCTTGTTCTGTAAGTGATTTTGTTATTATTAGTCCTTCAGTTGATAGTACTAACAGGAGTGTTATCAATGTTGTCATCATCTGAAAATTTTAAGGGTCTTTTAATGTTACATGAATGAATATTTTTTAGCTTTAATTTTCTATATTTTGGCTGTTCTTTATGTCTAACAGCTTTATAATTCTTCACAAAACCTTCCTGCCTTATTTCCCTGTAATCTTCTCTTGTTAAGTTAAGTTTTTCAATTTTCTTCCTTTTTCCTTCTTCTAAATTATTTCTAACTTTTTCCAAGTCTACCCGTCCATCTTGAACATCGATTGGTGAATTTTTTATACTTGAATGATACCTCTCATTATAATTTCTAATGGTTCGCTGAATTAATTGTGGTATGGATAACCCTTTGTTATTTAAATATAGGACTCTGAATATTTCTGCGACAGTGCTGTGCAGTCTTTCTACATCTGCATTGCCTGTATGGCTATTGGGTTTGGTTAGACGTAATTCGATGTCTTGCTCTGTTAAAAATTCTTTAATCCTTAGTGTGTTAAACTCATTATCTGCTATTATTTTAGCCGGTTTTCCATATTTAGAGATATGCTCTTCTAGTTTTTCTATTAAAGTTAGTTGATTTCTGTCAGGCAATGAATATGCTGTTGCAAATTTAGACAACTTATCTATTATTGTTAGGAAGTGAAATCCCTTCATTACGTATGTATCAATGTGTATGATTTCGTTTTTATTTGAGGGTGTTTCTGTGTTATGGAATTTACTTTTAATCGGATTTCTGTCATACTTTACCTGTTGACAGACTTCGCACTGATTGATTATTATTTGAATAAGTTCCATGAGTTTTGGAAAATAGATTTTATATTTAATTTTGTTATAGGTTTCAAGTATACCTGAGTGCAAACTTTCCCTTACGTGGTAGAGTGAAATTTGTTTAACTGCCTCAACTTCAGTCTCTATATCTTGTGCTCTCAATGTGCATTTAATAAAAGTGATTTGGTTATCATTTGAGAATAATTCTATTAATTTTTCTTGAACGATGTTATAACTGTGATCGGATAATTCTGAATATATTCCTACTTTTCCTTTGGTTATGTACCTCCTAAATATCTCTCCCATTTCATTGAAATCACTTTCTGCAATAAAAATTATTCTTTTTCCATGTAGTTCTTTAAATTCTTCAATTTTATTGTTCGTTAGTATTATTTGTGTTTTATATTTGTTTACGATTTCTTCCTTTATGAAGAAATGGTCGCCTAAGTCTTCGTCTGCTGAATGTATTGTTGCCATTGTTACGTTTTCCTCTAGGTTGTTCAAATATTCCAAAATATCGGTATCCTTATCCTTTGTTTCTTCTGTTTCCTGATTGCTTTCTATTCTACTCAAGAAATCTGCTACTCTATTTTCTTTTCCTTTTATGTATTCCATGTCAAAATCATATTCCCCTAATTTCAATAGCCATCGTTGATGTCTTGGCGACATATCTTTTCCTCTATATTTTGTGTGTAGAAATTTGATGGGTTGATGGTCAGTAAAAATTTTAAATCTTCGTCCGTAAAGATATGGTCGTAAGTAATTTACGCTCCATAGAATTGCCAAAAATTCTTTGTCTGTTGCTGAGTAGTTTCTCTCGTGGTTATTAAGTGTCCTAGATGCAAAACAAACTGGATGTCCTTCCTGTGAAAGGACAGCTCCGATTGCGTAATTTGACGCATCAGTGGTTAGTGTAAACTGCTTATCGAAATTGGGATATTTCAGTATTGGATGGGAACTTATTAGTAATTTTAATTTTTCAAAGGATTCTATGTAGGTAGGGTCCTTTGTATTAATTTTAGCGCCTTTCCTTAAATATTTTGTCATTGGTTGTGCCACTTTGGCGTAATCCTTCACAAATTTCCTGTAATAGCCTGTAAGGCCCAAAAAACTTTTTATTTGTTTTTCTGTCCTTGGCATTTCTAATTCTTGAATGACCTTTATTTTATTCGGGTTTGGCTTCAACCCTTCTTTAGTTAAAATGTGACCTAGAAATTCTGTTTCTTTCTTCATGAAGTTACATTTATCCACTTGTATTTTTAAATTCGCTGCCTCTAGTACTCTGAATATGTCCGTTATTGCTTTCACGTGTTCTTTCAGGGACGTGCTAAATATTAGTATATCGTCTAGATATACTACACAGGTCTTGTTTATGAAGTCTCGTAATGTCTCGTTCATCAGCCTTTGGAATGTCGCTGGGGCATTTTTCAACCCGAATGGCATTCTTATAAATTCGTAGAGGCCGTGTGGTGTAACAAATGCTGTCTTTTCCCTATCCTTTTCTCTTATCAAGATTTGGTGATATCCCTTGGCTAAGTCTAATGTTGTAAAATATTGGGCCCGTCCGAGTTTGTCCAGGATTGAGTCTATATTAGGCAATGGGAATTTGTCGTCTATTGTAATTTCATTTAATTTCCTATAATCTACTACAAGTCTGTATTTCTTCTCACCAGAATTATCGATCTTTTTTGGTACTACTATTAGTGGACTTGCGTAACGTGAGCAACTTTTTCTAATTATTCCCTGCTCTTCCATTTCTGTAATTTGTCGTCTAACTTCAACCTCGTGTTGTGGGGGGTATCTGTATAATTTGGAGTTTATCTGTCCGTCAGTTGTTGTCCTGATTTCGTGGTGTATGTTCATTGTACTCGTCAATTTGTCACCTTCTTTAAAGAATAATTTATTAAATCTATTTAAAATTTTCCTAACTTCCGTGTATTCTTCTTCGTTCAGATGGTCTATCTTCAATCTATCTAAATTAAAATTGGTAGTTTCCAGAGCATAAATTTGGCCAAAATTGTGGGGGTTATTAATAAATTTACTTTCTTTTTGATTTAAAATTATTTTTCTGTCTTCTACGTTTATATGTGCGTTAAGAAATGTTAAAATGTCAATACCGATTATGAACTCATATTTCCTTCCAGTGAGTGGTGCTGCTTTCCACCTCACTCTAGCGTTATTGGGTAAGTTAAATTCTTCTGCTGCCATGGTGCATACTTCATATTTTATTGTATCATTTTTAGTGATAGTACTAAATAATATTGGCTTTTTTAATTTTTCTTTTGGGAAGTCTGTTATTTCACTATTGATTAGACTAAAACTAGCGCCTGTATCAATAAGTGCATTGTAACTTTTATTGTTAATTTTTAATTTTATCTTGGGTAACCATTCCGAGGTTCCTTCATAAAAAAAACGCAATTATTTATTTCTTCTCTCATATTATTAGTCGCGAGAATTTCCTCTTGGCTTTGCCTATCCGAGATTAGGCGATTTTGGCCAATCTGCGGATTAGGGTGTCCTGCCCTTTGAGGTCTATTCGCATTTAAATTAATATTATCGATTTCCATTGGTTCGACCGGACCTTGCCTATACTGATTCTGGCGATATTGGCCTGAATCCCGTTTATGATTTTGTGGTTGTGGTCTGTGGAAATTTCCTGAATTTGAAAACCGATTGAAATTATTTTGATTTTTAAAGCGTCCCGAATCAAAAAATTGATAATTGTTATTATATCCACTTCTATATTTATTATTATTGTTATTATAATTATTATAGCTAGGCATAAAATTTCCTTGCATTCTATTCAAATTTCTATTGTAATTCATGTTTGTATTTATATTGTTAAATTTATTAGTTTTAAATTTTCTGTATTCATGTCTTATACACGAATCCTCAAATCTTCTTTTAGTTAATATTCTTAATATATCATTTATATTTCTTTCTTCATATATTTTATCAAATAACGTGCCCTGCGTCATCTCTTTGATTGTGTTTACTAAAAGACTATCTATATTTGACAAATTAATATAGTGGTCATCCTTATAATAAATAATTAGCTCGTCTGCTTTGTATTTGATATTTTGGATTTCTACAATTAGTTCACTTACGTTATTTACTTTTAAATTGGCGATCATCTTATACAGCTGGTGTGGCTCCACGCTGGGACGATACCTTAGCTTTAGGGTTTCCTTAATCAGCTCCCAATTATCTGGTGTCGGAATGTTTATGATTACCTCTTTAGCTTGTCCTTGTATTGTTTTGTAGAATATTGTTCTCACTGCTTCCTTTCGTATGTTTTCGTCTGCTATAGTGGATAGAAGGTATTCTATACTACTAAAGAAGCTGTTGATGGTCACTTCTCCCGTTCCGGTGAAGGTAGGTAAGTGGTTCACTGTCTTTAAAGTATTTTCCCTGTAGCTGTCGTTCTGTATTGGTGCTGCATACTGCGCTTGTTGTTGGTGTTGTGCATTTATTTGTTGTAATTCGGTATATGCTTGCCGTAGAAGTTCCAATTGCCGGTCCTTTCTGGCTAGCTCGTCTGCAAGGCTGATCTGGTGTTGAGCCTGTTCCTCCATTTGTCTGCTTTGATCAAAAAGTTTTCGTCTTCTAGATTTCAAATTGTTCAGTAAAAAATTGTGGTGTCCTTTTGGCATAAATGTTCACTGCACAATTGACTTTATAGCGGCGTTCAATATTTTAATTGTTCACTGCACTATTTAGTTATTTATAGTGGCGTTCAATATTTTAATTGTTCACTGCACTATTTAGTTATTTATAGTGGCGTTCAATATTTTAATTGTTCACTGCACTATTTAGTTATTTATAGTGGCGTTCAATATTTTAATTGTTCACTGCACTATTTAGTTATTTATAGTGGCGTTCAATATTTTAATTGTTCACTGCACTATTTAGTTATTAGGAGAAATCTAAGGTTTGTTTCACTGGATCCTTATTTTTTTTTTTTTAAAGAAAAGGATCCTACCGACTGCGCCACTTTTGTAATTATTTTTAGGTATTTACTTTTTAAAAAATAAAAGACAAATTTGCTATTTTAATTTATTTTTAATTTACACAACTTAATCATCAAGCTGGAGAAACAAGACTGACTTATGCTAGTTTACATTTTCTTCTTGTCTCTAGAATTATTATCTTAGTTGTTGGTAATTTCTATGACATATTAATATTGCATTTTCCTTTAGGAGCGGAAATGCTGATTTGATGAAAAGTATTGCAAGTATTCTGTTAGTTCGAGTTGAATAAACTTAATCAATTTGGCACGGTTGCAATTCATGGAATTGCGACCGAAAATTAGTTTAGGTTTGTTAATGAAAAGTCCATAAAATTGCAATTCTTGGAATTGCGACCGAAAAGTAATTTTGGTTTATTAATTTAGTCATAATTTCTTTAAACTAACCGGAAATAGGTTTAATATTACATTTAGCTTTGTTTACCACTAATTATACTTGCAATAAATTTATCTGTTGTGTCGTTCTTAATATAAGTGTTTGGTTGTGTATATGTAACTCACGCGTCTATGTATGATGAATATACAGTGCTGCCGCTTTGGAAATTTTTTAATTTTCCAGTGATGCCATATTTCCCCGAAAATTTTCCGGGATCTTGAGGGGAGTTTTGTCCAAGTTTTTGGGAATTCCTGTCCAGTGTTGCCACCCCGGAAAATTTTCCCGGGATTTCTGGGTTTTTGAGGCGATTTTTATACATGTAAATAAAAAAAAGTCGTGTTAGTTACACTATTTATAACTCAAGAACGGCTGAAAATTGTTGGGCAGGTAGCTTAGACCAGGAGAAGGACATAGGATACTAATGTAAGGCACTTTTTACCTGGGGGACTAGAGTGCCCTTCTTTGTATATGGCACTTTCACTATAGCTAGAAAACTGAAATTGAAATTGCATAAGTTGATAAAAAATGCTATGCAATAGCTTTACCGCGCAGTTCCCGAGTGCCACACGTCTTTTTTTAGCGTTCCAGTAGTTCTAGGTAATTTTTAGAATTTGGGAGTTAGTGTCGAGCGCGCATTCTCAGCATTAAGGTTAGTACTAAGTGATCTTAGATGCAACCTATCAGACGATTCCTTAAGATCGCTTATGTTTGTTAAGTTAAACAAATATTTTAATAAATGAACTCCAAGACCTATGTCTATTTTTTCATTCAATTCGACCATATAGGGAACGGCCTGGCCTCTGGAAATCTGTTGCGGTAGTAAAAAAACTAAGCACAGATAAAGGCGATGTATTTTAAAACCATTACACAAAACCTAATAAAGCTTACATACAGTGTAGCCAGGTAAATATTGTCTAACGTCCCCAAATTAAAGAGTGTTGTCCCCAAAAATCCCCATTGTAAGACTGGAAATCCCCAATTTTGTCCCCAATAAATATATTTACAAATATTAAGCATCATAAAAAACAAATTTTACTTAAGCTAATGCATTCGTATGTGGTCAATGGAACTTTTGTATCCATAGAATATTTTAAAATTCATAACACGAAATCAAATTTTTTCTATGCTTTCGAGTTGTAAATTTATAAATAACTCAAAATTTTCACTCTCAGTGAATATTTTAAGCATTTCTTTTGCTAGTACAGTTACATAATCTAAAAAAATTTGTTTGAACTCCTTCTACTTCTAATGCCTTTGAACATTCTATGCCAACATCAATTTCAGCAACATCCAAATTACTTTCCTTATCGTCAATTAGTACATCCATTTTGGCAATATCGAATTCAATAAATTCTGGTTTTAAAAATTTTGAAAAATTGTTATAAAAACCAGCATCGTCAATACCATCGCTTTGAAATAATCGAAATATGGAGAAGAAAAACGCCAAGATACATAAACATATATGTAAATATATGTATGAAAGAAAATGCTAAAATAAAGAAAAATTGATAATAGGTATACTGAAAATGAAAAATCCCCAAATCCATCCCCACGATAATCTGTCCCCAAAAATCAGCTAAAATCCCCAATTTGGGGAAAAATACCCACACCTGGCTACACTAGTTACATACAGGCAATTGCAATTTTAATTATGATTTTAATGCATTTAGAAATCCCTATTAAACATTTTCAATGGAAGAAATATTCCCACTAAAATTTTATGAAATAATTTTTGACACTTCAGATTCGCAGCGGATCTCTGTTTCGGCTAACGAGGCCACCTGGTCTTTAATTCGCCTTGGTAGGTTCAATCTAGGTTGGCCCACGAACCAAGAGTGAGAGCGCGAACCTCTATAATTTCTGTCCGTGTGAACATAGTATAATCGGCGAATTCAGGCGAATTCATTACCTTCGCTGTCAAAAGTAAAAGTGTAAGCAAAACAATTACAAGCAAAAATTTTAGCTATTGGAGAATGTATGAAAAAAATTTTAATAAGTTATGTTATGTGCCGTCTTTTCGCCGTGTTTGTTTCGCCAGCCAGCTCACACAAAAAGATACACACTTGACTTCCACAGATAGGTTCCAACCCACAAACACGACAGAGACACGAACAATTAAATTTCTAAAAAAAAAACTAAACTCAAAAACAGTAAAAAAACAGTGGAAAACAATTAGAAGAGTGGACAAGTTGGACGTCCACTACCAGCCCTCCCTTCCTGGGACCGAATCTTCCAAAAATACAATTTTTTTGGTCCCCCAAAACCCACACACACACTCACCTCACGATACCGTCTCACATATCCTCACCCGAACAATCAAAATTAGCACGCAGACATTCTGTTTTTTTCTATATAATGTTAAATTCACATACTTTATTTAAATAAAAATGAAACTAATGAAACTTAAACTAATAAATGGTTAATAATAAAAATAAATAAATTTTATGGATCAATCGATGAATAAATAAATAAAAAAAGTTATCTTAATTATTCTATATATTTAAACAAGAATAACAAAACACACAAATACAAAAAAAAAAAAAAAAAAATACAATTAAATGAAAAATAGCAATATAAAAAAAATAATATCTGACAAAAGAAAAAATTAAGAAACTCAAATAAAAATCTAAATCATTGTTCCAGAACGCCCTGTCTTAACTTTAAAATCGCTAATTCATAATTTAATAGTATTTGTGTGTTGCATTACTGATATGAATTATTTTTGTGTTTGACATTTCATTGTAAGCCGCTTTTTGCATTTGCTTTCTTTGTTCTAAAATCTTCAAATTAACGAACGAATTCTAAAGCCACCATATTAAATTTTGGCTAACACGCTTTATAGTCGATGCCTGATTGTAGAACGCAAAGGAGGTGCAAAAACTGCGGTAAGTAGCTTCTGAATTTTACGCATAAGTCTAATATTTCTTAACTCAAATCTAATTTGTTTCGTTTAGAAATAACCACTACAAATAAATAAAACATTTGTAAAGTTCAACGCAAACCCCTTTGTGTTTTTATTAAAAAGTTACAGCCGTAACATTAATTATTTCGCAATTGTTTGTGAAGGAAGAGAACAAGTCGGCCGTACAACTCGCAGCCAACGGGTGGTACATACATAAAATCTTAAATCATAAGATAGTTAAGCAGAGTAATATAACTCCACCATTGCGTAGTCCTCCTCAAACAAGAAGCACAGCCAGTGCAAACAAAGAGCCACTGAATCAGCCAGACCCTACACAGCTAATTAAAAATACAGAGTGTGAACAAAATGTACCTTTATTGCAATCAACGGTACAACAAGAAGAGCCCTTCACCAACTTAAACCAAAACCCACCAGACACCAACTTAGCAACTTCCACCGAAGCCAACACCCTAGCACAAATGCAGAAGAAAATGGCCACATTAGAACAACTACTCTTTGAAACACAGGTACATCTCAATAATAGCAGACATCAATATCAGAAATTGGAGTTATCGTATCAAGAATTAGCAAGACCAAAGGTAAGTGACCATAACCCTACTTTTTTACAAACGAACAATTTGTCCGCCATTGATTTCGGTAATACGCGTCCAACAACACATAATTAATATAATCCGCAAAGATGTCCGTCCACACATACATCGACAGCAGCCATGATGTCAATGCAAACTACACTTCCAGTGACTGCGCTGCCAACGCAGATATCACCTTCACTAATTAACACATTTGTATCACCTATACCAGACAATCAAATACCGCCATTTTTAAGAAATATACCAGACAATCAAATACCGCCATTTTCAAGAAATATACAAATACAGCAACAATAGCAAATTCCAAGTAACGAATATGTACACAGTTCAAATGATTGGAATATGCCAAGAAAAGTTCAAGATCTACCAGACTTTGGCGGTGAACCTGAGGACTGGCCATTATTCTACACAGCATTTACTCAATCAACAGCAGCGTATGGTTACAACAACTTTGAAAATAATCAACGTCTTCAAAAGTGCTTAAAAGGAGAAGCCAAAGAAATTATCAAATCTTTACTGATACACCCAGACAATGTTAACACCATAATAGAAGAACTAAAACTTAGATTTGGAAGACCGGAGCAACTTATTCAAAGCCAACTACGCTGCATAAGAGAATTGCCATACATCAGCGAAAATAATATAGTAAAATTAATACCATTTTCAACAAAGGTTAAAAATCTATCAGTATTTTTAAAATCAGCAGATGGACAACAACACCTTGCCAACCCTACATTGTTAGATGAGTTAGTACAAAAATTACCTATGAGTAAAAGATTGGAATGGGCCAAAGTGGCAACAAATGTAAAGCCATATCCAACAATTAATCACTTCAGTGAATGGATAAGTGAAGTGGCAAATTTAATATGTGTTGTACAAAATGTACATCAAGTTACCGATACGAAACGTCGCGTACTACATACAACGGAAAAGAAACAACAATGTTTACTTTGTAAGGGAAGCCATCGAATAAATGAGTGCCAAAGATTTTTTAATATGAAAGTAAATGAACGGTGGACAGTAGTAAAGAAAAACCGCGCCTGTTTCTCTTGTTTGAATATAGGACACACAACTCGTGATTGTAATAAAAAAAAAGTGTGCCATATAGAAGGTTGTCAACGAAAGCATAATAAGTTACTTCACGCCGAGTTAATTGAAACAGTACCACCATCTAACCTGCAAGGTGATATAAATGAAAAGGTTTTGAGCTGTTCCAATGACAATAGAAAATTATTATTCCGTGTTGTCCCAGTTACCTTATATGGTAAAAATTGTCACATGAATATTTACGCACTTTTTGATGATGGATCATCAATTACAATGTTGGACAAAGATGTAGCTGATAAAATAGGATAAAAATGGTTTGGAGGAAGATCAGCGCGCGAGCCATCAAAAACCTTTAATATAAGAGTAAGTGGGGTTAATAAAAGAAAAATCCATTTGTTAAAAAATGTATATGCCATTTCAAATTTAAATTTGCCTTATCAAAGCCTCAGCCAGAACGACATCAAGGACAAATTTAAACACTTACAGGAAGATGCAATAAAGCCATACGATAACGTAATGCCAAAGTTGTTAATAGGTTTAGATCATGCCAACCTTGGCTTACCGTCAAATATATGCGCTGCAAACATGAATGGACGATTTGCATGCAATACCGAACTAGGCTGGACTGTATATGGGCCATGTACATCCATACTACCGCCACAAAAATCTTGCTTGTTTGTAAACGTGGAAAGAGGGTTCAGAATACTCATATAATGGTTCAATCCTATTTCGACATTGAGAGTATGGGTGTTAGAGCTGCTCCTATAGTTGAAAGCGATGAAAATATTAGAGCCAAAAAGATTCTTCAAGAAACAACAAAACGTGTCGAAAATCGCTTCCAGACTGGCTTGTTATGGAAAAGCGACAATATTAAACTACCAGACAGTTACCCTTTAGCATTTAGTCGTCTTAAAGGTATTGAAAGAAAAATGAGCCTCAATGAAAACTTTTCAACAACATATAAAGAAGTTATGAGTAACTATATAGAAAAGGGTTACCTACGCAAAATTCCCAGTGAAGATATTAATATAAAATCAGATCGAAAATGGTACTTGCCACACTTTGGTGTAACGAACCCCAATAAAGAAGTAAAGGAATTAAGACTAGTTTTTGATGCCGCTGCCAAAGTTTCTGGAATTTCTTTGAACGACAATCTGTTAAAGGGCCCCCAAGATATTTCACCTTTATTATCAATACTTTATAATTTTCGTAGCAGGGAGTTTGCAGTCGGGGCAGACATACGAGAAATGTTCCATCAAGTACTCATCCAGCCAAGAGATAGAATAGCTCAAAGAGTTTTATGGAGAAATGGAAATCAAAGCATACCACCTGATGAATATGAAATGGCTGTTATGACATTTGGAGCCGCTTGCTCACCATGCTCAGCGCTTTATGTTATGAAGACCAATGCAAATGAACAAACCAGATTCCAACCCAGAGCCATTGAAGCGATTTGTAAATATCACTATATGGACGATTTTGTTGACAGCTTCGATACAGTTAAAGAAGCCATTGAAATATCAGAACAAGTCAAAGAAATACATAAAAATGGAGGATTTGACTTAAGAGGATTTATATCCAATTCATCTGAAGTTGTTGATGCGCTGGATGGAGCTTCTACGACGAAGGTTATTCCAGCCAGTGATAGCACTGAAAAGGTGCTTGGACTCTATTGGGATTCATCACATGATTTGTTTTTATTCAATCTAAAATTTCGCAAAGTTGACCAAGAGGTCGTCAGCGGAGCTAAGAAACCAACGAAACGACAATTACTAAGTATAATAATGTCAACGTTTGATCCTTTGGGATTTCTAAATCATTACACAATCGGCAGCAAACTTGTCATGAGAAGTGGCGTAAACAAATGATAAACTTAGAAAAATTTCGGTTACCACGATATTATTTTGACTCCGGAATGCCAAAGGAAATTCAATTACATATATTCGTTGATGCAAGTGAAGAAGCCTTCGCGGCAGTAGCTTATTTTAGATTCATCTCAACAAATGGCAAGATAAATGTTAGTTTTGTATGTTCAAAGACTAAATGTGCGCCTTTAACGTGTCTTTCGATTCCCCGCCTTGAACTACAGGCAGCTGTTCTGGGGACAAGGTTAAAACAAAATATCTTGCACGGACATAAGTTAGTTACAAAGAGCGTAATATTATGGAGCGACTCTAAAACTGTTTTGAAATGGATAAATAGTAGCCATCGAAAGTACAAGCCCTATGTAGCCCATCGAATAGCTGAAATTCTAGAAACTACTAAAACTAGTGAATGGAGGTGGATCTCAACACATGAAAACGTACCAGACGATGCCACGCGTTGTTATAAGAAGGTAGACTTTTCATTGTCTTCACGATGGTTAAATGGCCCGGATTTTTTAAAGAACACACAAGATGTCTGGCCAGCCTTCGACACAAATACTGACTGTAATACTGATGAGGGAAATGAAGAAGTTATTCACCCAAAAATATCACTTCTGATCAATAAAACGCAATTCATTGACGTTCAACGTTTTTCATCATATCTACGTTTAAAAAGAGTCGTGGCTCAAATAATAAGATTTGCAAATATGTGTCGAAAAAGACTTAGTGTTTTGGATAAGCATGGCATCACTGCCTGCGATTTAAGAACAGCAGAAATAATCCTTTGCAAACAGGCTCAATATGAATCCTTTGGTAAAGAAATTCGAAATATTCAGTGTGGCCAGCCAATCGCCAAAAATAACAACCTTGCCAACCTATTGCCATATATCGATGATGACGGCCTAATGAGAGTAATGGGTCGAATTGACGCGGCTAGCTGCCTTCCATATAGTATGAAACGACCTATTATACTCCCCAAAAATCATCAACTTACAAAACTGATCGTCAAGTATTACCACAGTGAAATGAAGCATCAGAATCATGAGGCTGTAATATGCACCATTAGAAACAAATTTTGGATTCCTCAGCTAAGATCCCTGTTACGTAGCGTAGTATCCAACTGTTTCTTATGTAGAAAAAACAAAGCTGTACCAGTCCCTCCTCTAATGGGCCCCTTGCCGTTAGACCGACTTGAACCATACATTTCACCATTTAAGTATACAGGACTTGACTACTTCGGCCCCATAAACGTTACTATTGGAAGGAGAACTGAAAAAAGATGGGTAGCATTATTTACGTGTCTCACTATTCGTGCCATTCATTTGGAAATAGCTCATGATCTGTCCACCGACTCCTGTATTATTGCAATAAAAAATTTTATGAATCGTCGGGGTGTTCCAACAAGAATCCGTTCAGACAATGGCAAAAATTTTATTGGTACAAGTGAAGAGGCCAAGCGTTTTACTGAAGTATTCGAAGCTGAACGTATCCAGGATGAATTGTCTAAAAGAGGTGTTGAATGGTTGTTCAATTGTCCATTGAATCCATCTGAAGGCGGTGTCTGGGAGCGGATGGTGCAATGTGTCAAAAGAGTACTTCGGCAAACAATGAAAAATTAATCTCCAAAAGAACATGTCTTGATGTCTTTCCTAATTGAAGCAGAAAACATTGTAAACTCCAGACCGCTGACGCATTTACCTATAAGTCCTCAAGAAGATGAGCCTCTTACACCAAACCATTTTTTACTTGGCTTATCTAATGCTCCGAGCACTCCTACTATTGACCTTCCTGATGGAAAAATATTTTCTTTAAGAAAACAATGGCGCATTGCAAGATGTCTACGCGATAGGTTCTGGAAAAGGTGGGTCTTAGAATATTTGCCAACGTTGACCAGAAGGGTTAAGTGGTGCGAATACACTAAACCAATAGAAGAAGGTTACGTCGTATTTATGTGTGATCCCAATGTACCGAGAACTCAATGGCGGAAAGGTGTGGTCACTCGCGTTTATGTCGCTTTTGATGGTGTGATACGAAAAGTTCATGTGAAAACAACCACCGGTGAGCTGCGAAGAGCTGTATCCAAATTAGCCGTTCTAGACCTGGAAGATAGTGAAGCTGATCGCTCCACGGGGGTGGGAGTGTTCCAGAACGCCCTGTCTTAACTTTAAAATCGCTAATTCATAATTTAATAATATTTGTGTGTTGCATTACTGATATGAATTATTTTTGTGTTTGACATTTCATTGTAAGCCGCTTTTTGCATTTGCTTTCTTTGTTCTAAAATCTTCAAATTAACGAACGAATTCTAAAGCCACCATATTAAATTTTGGCTAACACGCTTTATAGTCGATGCCTGATTGTAGAACGCAAAGGAGGTGCAAAAACTGCGGTAAGTAGCTTCTGAATTTTACGCATAAGTCTAATATTTCTTTACTCAAATCTAATTTGTTTCGTTTAGAAATAACCACTACAAATAAATAAAACATTTGTAAAGTTCAACGCAAACCCCTTTGTGTTTTTATTAAAAAGTTACAGCCGTAACAATCATAATTAAAATTTCCATCATAAATAAAATCTAACTTAATCTAACCTAAAAAAAAACTAACTAAAACCTGTTGTTGCCTAAATAACAAAAAAAATAAACGTTAAATTCCTTTCTTTAAAAATTTATTTTCCTGCCGTATACCCTACCTAAAGGAGCTCTCTTAGGTGGCTGTTATTCTCTTCCAATCTTGGACTTCCGGCGTACAATCAGACAAATATATCTTTTTTCCCATTCAGCCACCAACACGCAATTAATTAAAAATTCATCTTAATATAATTCACTAATAGGTTAACAAAAAAAAAAAAAATAAAAACAACAATTCTACTTAATCTACCTTATTCTGAAACAATCATATATATTTATTTTTTTCTATTTTTAATATGGACCGCTATACCCCGTTCTGTGGCTATACATACAAATATTTTTGGAATGTGCGGAGTTAATGCTGACCGTTAATTTATTTTGGTAGCACGTTGTTGTTGTAGCAGCGGAAACAAAAATAATTTTCTACACCAACAAACTTTCACGGCCTGTTAAAGGTATTTTTCTTCCTCTTTTTCTTCCCCTTTGTTACAAGAAAAAAAAAACAATATACATACTTTGTTGCCTTTTTTACTATTTCCTTTTACCCAAATTATTTTCCTCACCGTTCCTGGCCTGAATCCTGTGAGTATGATTTTTTTTTTGGACTCCTCCACTACTGTCCTCCTACACACAAAATTTAATTAGATTTGTAATATTTCACCATTTATTCTAATTTCTTTTTACCTTGATTATATTTTTTTCTATTATTATTTAGTTTTATATGATCTCCACAAATCTTATTTTATTGTTATGTATGCAAGTTTAAGTATGTTGCCTTGATTTTATTTCCGACGCTATTCGGATTTCAAAAATAAATCACACAATGGAATTTCTTTAAAAATTTTATATGTTACCACTGAGTTCTTATTACGTGAACGAGTCGATTAATAATGATCTTTTCGATCTTCCTCCATCTAGCTTAGAGCGGTATGTTGTTTCAAATGGTCTTCCACTATATTGTTTTTATTTCCATTGCTTGACCATAACATATCATGGAATTCCATTTGTCACAACAATACCGGACAACCACTGTAATTACCAATTCGTTTTCATTCACAATAATACTCTAGTACTATTTAGCGCAACTGATAGCTGTCAGTTTTCTTTATAATTTATACCATATTGCACAGTTCTAACTCTTACTTATTGGACAAATATATTTTCAAAAAAAATAAAAACAATTAAAACAGCAACCACAATAAAAAACAAACAAACAAACACCCAAAACAATACCACATATATCTACAAAACGACGATTAATACGAATCCACAATAAATCCTACATCAACAATACAAGACAGCCACAACGCAAACAGACACATTAGGGTAGCCCCTATTTTCCCTTGTTGCAAGCCAGGCAACCGACGCAACAAAACTCCGGTAGCTCCAAGTCTTCGCCGGAGGTAACGGTGTGCGGGTGGCCGTGAGCATTGGTTGAGCCCAACGTGGGGAACTCCCACACCCTGGATGTCTCAAGCCGGGCAAACACAGGTAAGTACAAAAATTATTTCTTTATATGCTTGTATGTTTCATGGGGTTTTTATTTTAGGTCATTAGGGAGGTACTTATGCTTATGTGGTGCGGCTGTTTTTGAAAAAGACATAGTTTTGTAAGTTTTGTTTTATCTTCTGATAACCTTTATACTATTTTTAAATAGATATCGTGACCAATTTTAAAAATTATTTGTTTTAATTAGAATGGAGGCTAGGGTGTTTCACTGGACAATTTTTGTTATATATCTAATCGAAATTTATCTGTAAAGAGAAGTCAGGTTGTAGAGATATAAAGGGGACGGGCACGAACATAAACTTAGTCTATATTGCATCTTACCCTAATATCACAGACTTACTCTAAATTACTAATCCTAAGTATTACAGATCGCAAAATTATTGCACTTTGTATCATATCTTAATATCTTTCGCATGAAAGGTTCCAATTGGTTTCCCTTGCAGAGTTTCCAACTCATACATGTTATTGCCAATTGGTTTCTTTATGCGGCATTTTAGATATTTGCGACAAAATTTCGCATTTATATTGTTTTTAAAATCGGACAGTGCAAAATTTTTCCTGTATACTTCTTGTCCAGGATGAAACTTTACTTCTCGCGCTCTTTCATTATACCTACGCGCGCTTTTCTCGTAGGCTTGTGTCAGGTTACTTTTGATTTTCTTGCGAATCAGGTTGAGCTTATCTTTTCTGTCTAGGTTTACTGTCTCATGTTCCGAAAGCGATTTTAGCTTTCTGGCCAACCTGTAGTCTGCTCCATTCGAGTAAATATTGTGTCCGAATAATGCAAAGAATGGACTAACTCCTGTAGCAGCGTGTACTGAGGTGCGCAATGCACATTCTATCTCAGGCAGATATAAATCCCAATCCCTCTGATCATTTTCGAGATAGGCCCTAATAGCAGCTAAAACTGATTGATTGACTCGTTCAGCCGCATTAGACTGAGGCGAGTAAGAAGCAGTTTTTAAATGTTTTATTTCATAGGTGTTTATCATTTCCGTAAAGGTTGCGGAAATGAATTGTTGCCCATTATCGCTATGAAGCACTTCCGGCACTCCAAACTTTTGAAACACTTCTTGTACTAGGAATTGTACCACATTCTTAGCCGTTGCTTCTTTCATGGCTTTTAAAAAACAAAATTTTGAAAAATGGTCTACCACAATAAAAATGTATGCGTTTTCGGTTTTTGATCGCGGGTATTTACCTAGAAAATCAACGTATATTTTCTGGAAAGGTATATCCGTTTGAACTTCGGCCCCTATAGTCGGCATTGTATGTTGATTGACTGATTTAGTTTCTTTGCAAGTTTTGCAATTACTAACATAGTGTTGGACTTGTGTTGCCATTTTTGGCCAATAGTAGAAACGTTGTAACCTCTCTA
Organism: Lypha dubia; assembly: GCA_947311025.1. Lineage (NCBI taxonomy): Eukaryota > Metazoa > Arthropoda > Insecta > Diptera > Tachinidae > Lypha > Lypha dubia. The sequence goes on from OX371261.1 coordinate 88,892,028, forward strand.
ATGTTTTTCGCACGCCACCATGGGCTGCAGTAGTGCTATCATGTGATTTTTCTATTAAAACATATGTGATATCCTGCGGAACCCATAGCTTCCACACTGACTCGGTTAAATCATTATTACTATCGAAAACCGTTTTTTTATATATTTTATTGTTTTCTACACGAAAATCAGGCAATTTTTCCTGATTTTGTTCGACATTTTTGACTAATTCTAAATAGTCTTCGGATTCAAAAGCTGTTGTTTCAAAATCGAAATAATTTTCGTCAGATATTTCGGCCACTTCAATTGGATTGCGTGAAAGCATGTCCGCCACTACATTTTCTGCCCCTTTACGGTGTTCGATCACAAAATCGTAGGACTGCAGCTGTAGTGACCACCTGGCTAGGCGTCCACTGAGGTCTTTTAATGTCATGAGCCATTTCAGGCTCGCGTGGTCTGTTATGACAGTAAAATTCATCATTTCGACATAAGGCCTGAAACGTTTTATTGCCAACACAGCTGCAAGGCACTCCTTTTCTGTGACCGAATAATTTTTTTGACATGCCGTAGGTTTCTGGCTGTAAAATGCAATAGGGTTTTCTTCATCCGCCGAATTTTTCTGAAACAAAACAGCACCGACTCCGTACTCAGACGCGTCGCATTGGATAAAAAATGGCAATCTAAAATCCGGGTGTCGTAGCACAGGTGCAGTTGTGAGGGATATTTTAAGCATTTCAAATGCCTCGATCGCTCCAGGTGTCTTTTCGAACTTTTTACCTTTTTTTTAGCGTATCAGTTAGGGCTGCAGAGATTGAGGCAAAATCTTTTATGAAACGCCTGTACCAACCTGCGGTCCCTAAAAAGCTTCTGACATCCCTGGGCGATTTTGGCAATGATATTTGCTGAATTGCTTTGACCTTCTCGGGGTCAGTCCTCAATATGCCACCACCTATGATGAACCCTAGGTATTTTAATTCTTTAAAGCAAAACATAGATTTTTTTAGGACTATAGTTAAGTTGGCCTTTTGTAAACAATCGGCTACTTGTTCTAAAAGTTTCATATGGGTCGAAAAATCTTCTGAAATTATGAGTAGATCATCTAAATAAATAAACACATTTGATTTTAGCCTCGCGGGTATCACTCTGTCCATCAGCCGACATAAACGTTGCGCTGCGTTGCATAGACCAAACGGCATCACGCGAAACTGGTACAGCGGTCGACCTGGCACTGTAAAAGCACTATATGGCTTGGCTTCTTCTTCTAGCTCTATTTGCCAGAAGGCATACTTCAGGTCGACGCTGCTTATGTAATGCGTTTGATCTATGCGACTTAAAATTCCGTCTATGTTTTGCAGCGGATACGCGTCTTTTACCGTGACCGCGTTCAGCTTACGTGCGTCCAGACAGAAGCGATTTTTACCTGGCTTTCTCACTATTGTCGTCCTGTTAGACCAAGGGCTGTTGCTCTCTTCGATGACATTTAGGCGCAGCATGTTGTCCAATTCTTCGAACACAATGGCCTGTACCGCAGGAGAAATCGGGTAGTGTTTATCTTTTACCGGGTTTGTGCCGGCTACCAATTTTATTTCGTGTTTCTCAAGCTGCGTACAGCCTAAACCTTTTTCTTCGAATGAAAGAAACTTTCTAACGACTTCGTCTAATTGTTTTTGTTGTTCAGGTGTTAATATATGTTTATTTATTTTATGAATGCTTTGCTCGTTGTTTAAACTTTGAGCAAGTTCTAAACTAATTTCGGCCGATACTAATTGAGGCGCTACTTCAAAAGCTTGCCAAAAATCTATGCCTATGTAAAGTTCTTGTTCTAATTCTGGACATAAAAAATATGTCATTGTTTTTAATTTACCTTTATATTCTATATTTAATTTACTCTTGCCTAACACTTTATGTTGTTGACCTGTGGCCGTACTTATGTGGCTATAAATTGGATAAAAATTAGCTTTAATTTCATTAATAATTTCCCTACAATTTTTTCCCAGTAGGCTGACAGATGCACCGGAATCTAAAAGTCCTTTTACGACTTTACCATTTAGAAGAACTTCGGCGTATGGCCTCGGGTCTTTATTTGCATAACAATGATTAACAGACGCTGTTAATAAACAGCGTTGCCGTTTACGGTTTATGAAATCTGCCCGCAGTTTCAAAATGTGTTGCCACTTTGCGGTATTTGGGCTGGAATTTTCTTTTATCATGGGCTCACTATTTGCATTATTTAAAAATTCTAAAGCTTTACCAGGGCTATTGTTATTATTATTATTGTCTGTATTGTTTGAACAATTACTATTGTTGGGTTTATTGAAAATGCGATTGCGGACCTTTTGATAGTTTTCTTCGCGAATTTCAAGGGGTAAAAGATGTCGGATTCTTGAAAACTCTGGAGATTCGGGAGATCTTTGTACAATTACTTCGGGGTTACGATGTTGGACCGCGGCTCCCCGTTCAAAGCCGCGCCCCTCGATGAGTTTCCCAGGTGTTGTGCACACTGAGGACATTTAGGTGTGATAGTATTAGGTCTGCCACATTTGTAGCAGAACAAAGTCCTTTGAGTTGATGGACACTCTTTAAACGTATGGCCTTTTTGTTGGCAGTTCCAACAAATTTGTGGGGAGTTAAGGGCTGCTACCTCGGTTACCATCTCTTCTTCATTTTCGTGTTCATCGACGTTAACCTCGCTGACATATCTTGGGGCTCTGTGCGGCGGAGGCGGAATAGACCGAGGGATGTTTCGCGAAAATGTTCTTTCCGCTTCTATACATTCCATGCGAAGATTTTCGACGGAACTCACACTCATGGGATATACAATTCGGGCTATTCCCTCCCGCAGATTTCGTTTAATTATTTTAATCATTTCCCCTTCTAATACAGGGATTTCTAATCTTGCCCTCATTATATTTACATCATGAAAAAACTCGTCTATTGACTCACCAGGCATTTGCTTGCGCTCTACGAGCTCTTGCATGCGCTCCCAGTTTGATCTGACGGTTCTATAGCGATTTAGCAAAGCCAGTCGCAGGGTACTCCAGTCAGTGATGAAAGTAGTCTGGAGTAGGGCCCAGTACCACTGCTGCACTGATCCCGAAATTAAGAGATGAAAATCTCTTAGAATTTCTTCCCACGGAATATGATATTGCCTTTGCATATGCTCCAACCTGAATATAAACTCTTCAACCGATAGTTCATTACGCCCTGCTCGATTCCCTTTGAATTCCAGGCCGAATTTATCGATCCTGATTTTCCACGCGTCTTGAACCGGGGGTGGCGGAGGAGGCGGTGGAAAATCGTACCTAGGTGGCGGTATATTTTGTACTGGCCTACTTCTTACATCCGGCTGACCTACATGCGCCACGACCTCTGGACGATGTCTTTATACAAATTGAATTCCGTTTCCGAACGGAATAGATCTCTGTGACATGGCTGTATGTTAAGGTAAATAAATAGAAAAAAACAAACTTTTTTAATTAAAATAAAGCATAAAATCTCTTTTTAACCTAAAACATTTTTTTTAGGCTGGCTAAAAAGGATGTTTACGCCGTGACCGCCGGTTCCACAGCAGACGATATTTATTTAAAGGCTAAAACAGAAATCGAAAGTACTAAACGCCAATCGTCAACTCGTCTTTCCGGCTACATAGGTCCCGAAGAATATCAACAGCTCATAAATCAACAATCATCGCAATCTTTGCTTAATCAAAATCAAAGTCTCAAAAGTTCGAATTGCAAAATTTTTAATATTGAAAATTCCTTTGAAAATGTTGATTGTGAAGTAAGGAGATCTGCCCGAAAGAATTTCACCCGTAAAGATCAGCGCAATGTAAGTCCCTATGCTGGAACAGCAAATAGTGGTTCTGCGGTTAAAACACACACTAATTTAATCACAGACATTCCAGCCAGCACCACCAAGGCAAGACGTCAAATTTCTTTCGATAGTTAAAATTAAAGCGCAAAAACGGTAAATTTTTCATTTGTTTCTTAAATTTTATTTGGAAAAATATTTTCGAAATTACATATCTTTTAAAATTTTGCGTTTCGCAAATTAGTTAATTGTTCTTAAATATTTTTAATGGGCCTTACTACGGTTCTTGAATCGACTTCGACTGTTGTACTAGATTAAAGGAACACACAACATTTTTCTTTAATCTATTACAGCAGCCGAAGTCGAATCGAGAACCGTAGTAATTCCTAATAGTTTTAAAAGTTTCAATTCAAATAAGATCTGCATTTTAATTAAACGCAACGTCATGGTTGTAAAAAAAATGTTTTTATTACAAAATTCAGCAAAACTCTACTCTATTCTTTTTCATTTTAATAAAACTGTTCTTTATTCACCCCTACCGCGAATAAACATTCCCATGAAAAAACTCCCAAATTTTTTGTTTTACTATCGTGAATGATTCCCATAAATTTTTTTTGGGAATGAATTCCCATACCTTACAAATATGGCATCGCAAATGTTTACTTCCGCGAATAATTTGACTAAAATTATTCACAACAATTGAAAGTGGGAACAAGAAGTGAACATGTAAGTAGCAATTTGTTTTTTAATCCAGAACTTCATGTAATCAGTTTTTTCTCTTATTTATTAACACAGGAGTGTTAATAAAGAACAAATTAATTGTCTGGTTGATGCAATGTGTGCGAATCAATACTATGGCAAAGGTTTCCAAAAGGATAAAAAAGAGAACGTGGGTAAATTTTGAAACGAGTTAAGCATTTGTAAATGGTGTTAATTATTAGTTTAATAAGCGTAACTTAAATTTTTCATGCATAGGTGAGGATCGACCAAACACGGAACATAAGAAAAAAACCGACTGAAAACAAAAAAAAAACGCAACAAAACAAAGCGGATCAGATTCATCACGTATTTGTCTTCGCTGCAGTCGTTCTATGGAGTGATTTTCCTTTTCCAGCAACAGAAAACGCAAATAAACGCTATTTATAATTTTTGCGTTATTAGCTTTAATTTCTTTTATTCATACACCACAAAATAAATCCCGCAAAAATTATTTGTTAAATCAAAACAAACAATTCAAAATAAAAACTTTTATTCCCAAGTAATTCACAATAGAGACTTAAACTTCCAAAATATTCGCGATAGCAGTTTGTTGGGGATGGGAATACAATTTTTCTCCGAAACAACTTACTCTCATAATATTCGCGATAGGGGTGATTAACAACCATCTATTATCTATATTTTGTTTTCATTATTATACCCTTAATTTTTATTTAAGATCTCTCTTTCCACAAACCAGTGCTATATTTTTTCTTTTTTTTATTATTGAGTTTAAAACAATTTGTGGAATTTTTAAAAAAAAGAATTGAAATATAAAAAATAAATAAATCTAAAAACCACCTTTTTTCTTCATTAATAATATTAAATGGATTCAAAATCAAATCTTGATAATATCTGATCACAAAACTCTATATAAAAATTAACACAATTATTACTACTATCATATTTTTCTTTTGCATTTATTTGTGATTCCAATACGTCTCTGGCAAATATTCCTAAATAAATGTCTTCAAAATTTAAAAAAATTGTTTTTGTTTTTATAATCAGTTTTCAGTTTTAAGCAAACTAGTTTTAAAAAGTTTCTCATTACAATTTTCAGCAGTTCAAGGTTGCTCTAATAGTGCAAATATATGTTGCAACCTTGAATTATTTAAAATCGTCAAAATTAGGGTATAAATCGTCCAATCTTCAAAATGACGATAAATCGTCAAATCTGGCAGCTAAGGTCTAATTATGCTGGCATAATACTATGTTCACACGACAAGATGAAGCACTTGCTTCGCTTTCTGAAGCATGTTTATGAATCTAGCTGTTCACACGACTCATGTACTTGCTTCGATTTGACAGTTCTCTTTTTAATAACAAATAAAATCTAAAATGGACAAAAAAAAATAACTTAAAATTATTACGCATTTTTAAAAACGCACAAACATATTTTTTGTTTCCATTGTTGTTTTATCTTTATAGTTTTAATTCAATTTTTCACTTTTTATAAAGTTTTTGGTGTGTTTTTTGTATCTAGTTCAGATAAACTTCCGATAAATTCCGATAAAATATAGAGAAGACAGCAATTTTTCATGCTTCGCTCTCAAAATTTTGTATGGCGAGGCATGTTGCTTCGCTCATGATTGGGATGTGAAGCATGAATAGAGAGCGAAGCATGTTCCGTGTGAACGTAGTATAACATGAGAGTTGTTTGGCGAGAGGGGTGAAGAGAGCGGTTTTCGTTGGAACAATTTTTCAACCAGCCTCAAACCCGATTTAGAGTCTAAACACAATGTTTGTGGTAAGTGCGATTTCTCGTTGCGGGAGATAAAAATAAACATAATACAACGGAAGACGGCGACAGCAAAACATTTACATTTTTATTAATTTATATGTGCATACATTCAAACATACTACAAAATCATGTTTTTTGTTTGCAATAATGTTGTGAACACCGTCAATTAGTCAATAAGTATGGCAACATCAGAAAGCGAAAGAGTATCAAAAATTGAGAGAATAAGAGTGGATATTTAATTATAGTTTTGAGCTACGTTCACATTTATCAAATATTTGTCGAAAAAAACGTAACCAAGAAAAAAACTAATAAGTTATTTCCTTTAATTCCAATATTTTTTTAATTTTGGGTTCGAATTTTTTAAAAACTGTATAAAAATACTCTTTTGGAGAAGAATTAATTTTATTTTGTAATATAAAAATCGTGTTAAATGACACTATCCCTAAGCAAAACTATTGGTTACGTTTTTTTGGGCAAATATTTGATAAATGTGAACGCAGCTTTAGTTAATTTTCATAAAAATTTAAAATTCGTTTAAACACACTTTCATTTTTTCATTCAAACTTAAAATTCTTATTTAATTACGATGAAAATATGGTAGCACTACCTAATATAAAAAATTTCCCACAAATTTCCCAAAAAAAAAACAGGTGACGAGCAAATAAAGAAAAATCTAAAAAAATATATTATTATTTTAGCTAAAAATAAGAATAATTAAGAACTGTTGAAATGTTTTAAAAGAATAAGAGCAACTTTCAAACGATTAAAAGGGTAATAGCGAAAAAAGATGCCAAAATTTTATGCAACTTGTCAGCATCCACAAATATTTTATTTGCTTTTTTTCAAACAAGAAGAACAAGCAGTCGAAAACATATGTTCAATTTGCATAGCTTAAACCAAGTTTAAATACACAACGATGGCTATTTAATGTTGATTTAATATTGCAATGAAAAACAAACTTTTTCATTTAAACGAGTTTTAAAAATAAATGAAACATTCTCATCCACTCATTTATTGGCCACAAGAAAGTCCGCAAAAGCGTTGCCAAATTGATGATTTTATCATATTTTTGATGATTTTTGGACCAAAATATGATTTGATTGTTGTTAGTAATAAGTTTTATTGAATAATAATTTTACATGAAAAAACGAATATATATAAAAGACGTTATATACAAAGTTTCTATATAAAGAAAAATACAAGTCAGTGTTTTTACTACTAGTACATATGTATGTACAGAGTTCAGAAGGAACACTTTCACGATGTGCTATATATAATAGCAACACCCCATCTCAATATTACAAACATTATATTATAATATTAATGATTTTAAATGATTTTAAATTAAACCAATTGATTTTACAAATTTAGAAATTTTAATCCTCTAAAGAGGCTTAGTTGAAATATCAGCTAACATTGAATCTGCAGGACAGTATATGTATATAAATGAAACTTTTTTAGATCTATATAAATCACGAACAAAATAGTACTTGACATCAATATGTTTGCTTCTAGGGGATATCTTCTCACCATCAATCATTTTCAAACAACTTTGGTTATCCTCATAAATTGTAGGATTCAATACATCAATACGAAATTCTCTTAGTAGTTGAATAATCCATAATAGTTCTTGGGACGCTTCCGCAAGAGCCACAAATTCGGCCTCGGTTGATGATAAAGTGACATTTGCTTGTTTTCTACTAGCATAACTGATAACTGCATTCCCCAGCTTGAAGATGAAACCACTTGTAGATTTTCGACCATTTATGTCCCCAGCCCAGTCAGCGGGCAATATCCGTGAGCTGTGGATGGAGTTGTATTATAACAATAGATGAAAAATTTTAGCCAATTATCCCAATCAGATTTATCTGATGATACATAAGATCTTAAATACTCGTTGAATGTTCTGTGACATCTCTCAACAGTACCGAGTGTCTCATGATGATAGGGAGTAGAGTTTAATTTCTCTATCTTCATTAATTCACATAATTCTTTCAGAACTTGATTCATATATTCAGTACCCATATCGGTAATTATTTTATTCATAGGACCGTATATTAAAATAAAACCTTCCATTATTGCTTTTGCAACTTCTCTGGATGATTTATTTGGTATAGGAATTGCTACTAAATATTTAGTCAAGTCACACATCATTGTCACAGCGTATTCATTCTGTGAATCTGACCTTGGAAGTGGTCCAATGGTGTCTATTATGACTGTTTCAAACGCTTTTTGAGGAGTTGGTGTTAAAACAAAGGATTCTTTGCCTTTAAACGTTGTCTTATTTATTTGACATTCTTTGCATTGCTTGACATACTTTGCGATGTCTCTGGTCATACCTCTCCAATGGTATTGTAGTTGTATTTTCTTTACGTGTTACTCCTGGATGTCCTCCAGTTATTGGATTATTGTGAAATTTTCGCATGATGTTTAATTTATTTGAATCGGTGGTGACTTTAATTAATTTTGGTGTGAGCACAATAGTTAAATTAGAATCCTGCAAGATTTCATTACCTTTCTCTTTGAAGGTTTCTATATTTGTTCCTAGGTTATAAAGCGTACTATCATCTACTGAAAGTCGCAATGTTGTTAGACCCATATTATCAGCTACTTTTTCAAGCTTTAGAAAGAGGTGACCTAAGTCTACATTTCTATTTATAACTGTGTCGTTCAACTTAAATTCGGAAAGTACTCGCTTTCCTTTTTTTATTATTATTTTATCTTTAGTAAAATACAATCTTGGTATTTTACGGTGCTCTTGGGCATTTATCGCCTCATATACTTTTAAACCAACCGATGTTTTACAATTAGGGTTTGTTTTAACCTCATTGTTACAACTATTTTTAGACTGAAGTCTTGTTGTTACCTTCAGTATTTTATTGATCTCTGTATTTTTTATATCTTCAAAATCTATTCGTGACGGCGCATCTGCCACTGTATTGTCTTCAACCCTAACATACTCGATTACAAAATCATACTCTTCTAAATCCAATCTCATCCGCATTAGCTTTGATGAAGGATTTTTTAATGAAAATAGATAAGTTAGTGGTTTGTGGTCACTTTTGATCACAAACTTTCTTCCATAGATATATGGCCTATAGTATTTTACAGCCCAATGTATTGCAGTTAGTTCCTGCTCTATTGTTGATTTATTACTTTCACCCTTAGTGAAAGATCTGGATGCATAAGAAACAGGTAGTTGAACACCTTGTTTTTCTTGACTGAGAACAGCTCCGCAAGCGTGCTTACTTGCGTCTGTAGTGATACAAAATTCCTTAGAAAAATCTGGATATTGAAGTATTGTAGGACTCAGTAAATGGGATTTGAGGGTTTGGAAAGAATGTTCACATTCTTGAGTCCATTCAAATTGTATGTTTTTTCTCGCCAACCTAGTTATGTGTCGTGATAATTCAGCAAAACCAGGTATGAACCGTCGATAATAGTTACAAAAATCTACGAAGCGTTTAGCTTCATCACCATTTTTTGGTGTAGGATATTTATCAATTATAGAAAATTTACTGTCGTCAGGTAAAATACCTTTGTCAGTACATTTGTGACCAAGGAACGTCACTTCACGACAAAAGAATAAACATTTATCAGGATGCAATTTAAGATTATATTTTCTACATAAACTGAATACGTCTTTGAGATTACGTAACATGTGTTCTGTAGAACAACCAATCACAACTAAATCGTCCATATATACGAAAGCTTGTGTTGGTGATAATCCGGCAAAAGCCAAGGACACCATTCGTTGAAATGAGTTTGGAGCTATTTTTACACCATATGGCAATCTGTTAAAACGGAAGGATCCTTTTTCTGTAGAAAAGGATGTAATATCTCTAGAGTCTTTGTCTAGTTCTATTTGATGAAAACCTGACATTAAGTCAAGGCAAGAGACAAATTTAGCTCGGCCCAATTGGTCGAGTATATCATCTATACGTGGTAACGGAAACTTATCAGCTACTAAGTTGTTATTCACTCCCCTATAATCTACTACTAGTCTCCATCTTTTCTGATTTGTACCTGGGAGAGGTTTTTTAGGTACTAAAAGAATAGGACTATTATATTCAGACACTGATGGCTCTATTATATCATCTTTCATCAATTGAAGCACAGCCGCGAATAACGTTGTAAGTGACAAATTGCAAATTGTTCAGGAGAGTAAAAAAACATTTTTTAAAGGCAAAATTATATATTTTTTAAATTTTTTTTTACCTTCTCAAAAATGATAATAATAAAAACTTATATTCAAAAAATCAAGAAATTTTAATTTGAAATTACATGTTAATTTACTGTTTAAAAATTTTTTTAGTGGAAAAACGTTTTATATCCAAAGCGCGATGTCAGTTAAAACGTTATTCCACTGCAGCAAGCATCATGGAAAATGGCTTTTAAAACGTTATTCCACGTTGCAAAATGTTATTGTCGCAAAGAAAACATTCCTATTAAAGACAATTTTGTTTAATTGATTTATATTCTTTAAATAAAGGATAAATTATAAAATTTTATATATTTATAACAAATAAAAACTAATTCAACATCAAAACAAAAATTTGTATCAAGAAAATTAAATTCGAAAATTAATTCGATTAAGGACGATAAAAAACCTGTTTGTTCATTGTATTTTTTTTTTTTTCATAGAAATGATAAAAATGTTGCTGTATTTGACTTATGCTAATTTTTTTACAAATTAAGTAGCATTGGCAATCACAAACCTATATAACAAATATTAAAATAAAAAATAAAATGTTGCGGACTTAACACGTTTTTCCATGTTACCTGCTCTGGAGCGTTTTTTTTAGGTATACTTTTATTTTTTCTTGTTATATACGCATTTCCACTATTTCTCAACCTTATAATTTTATTGTCTTTCCAACATTGTCTTTTCAACATCAACTTTCCTTTTTGTACCTCTGTTCCACTTATCAATTACTTTCGATAATTCCGTTCGCATCATTTTGAATGTAACTTACAACGTTCTTCCACTGACTGTCTTTTTCTAATTGCATTTCGATAGCGATAAGGAGCATAATTTTGGCTAATTTGGTGTTTGAGTAATGTAAGAGAGTAATGTTAACGGTAATATGCAAAAAAACATGTTTTGCAAAAAATGGCATTTGAAACGTTATTCGCGGCTGTGCTTCAATTTATCAACATGTTTGTTAACTTCCTCTTTATGTGAGTGATGCATTCTGTAATTTTTTATATAAACCGGTTGTTTATTGTGGAGCTTAAGCTTTTGCTTATAAAAATTATTAACCGTTATTTTTTCAGTTTCAGTTTCATGACACAGTGTTTTTAATTCTTTATCAACGAATTCTGGAAAGTTTTTTGATAACCTTTCAAGTTTTTCTTTATTCTTCTGTGGGTCATGGTTTTGCTTTGCGATTTTGTAGTCATTCAGACTTTCTGTTAATATTTGGACATTATTAATGATCAAATCATTTTCAGTTGTATTGATAATTCTTACCAAAGGCTTTGATTTTGATGTAATTGGTGTTAGCAATGTATACACCACCTTGAAGCATTTGTTGCGGTATCAATACCTCTGTTTCAGTAGAATCAAATCTAATTGGTCTGATCACTTCTGATCTAGCTGGAACTGATATGGAATTAATGTTAGGAGCACTCATAAGTGGGATAGATATATCATATGGAACATCATTTGTTCTCAAAGTGATAATATCTTCATTGTCTTGAAAATCTAATACACATATGTATTTTCTAATGAAGTCTATTCCTATTATTCCATCAACTTGAACAGGGAATTCATTTCCGACAACATGCAATTCATGTGCTATAAGAAATCTATCTATTTTTAAATCCGTTCTCACTTTTCCGAATGTAGTTATGAGACCTTGTCCAATACCGTTTATATTAGTTCTTTTTGTTACATTTATTGGTTCGTTTAGAACTTGATTATGTTTGATAACTGATATGTCTGCGCCAGTGTCTATTAAAAATGTTGACCTATTGTCATTTAAAGTAGTTCGGGATATCAAATAGCTATATAAGTTTAATTGTATGCTATGAATTTTTTCATCTAAGAATTATGTTGGGGTGGCTGTACGTTTCCCGAATTATTTTCATCGGTAACACATCGTACATTATTGTTATTTCTTGAATTGTATCCATTATTATAGTAATGGTTACTGTTATTATTTGTATAGTTATTTCTTCCTCTGTTAGGATTTCGATTAAAATTCTCGTAGTTGGGATTATTATAGTTCCTTGAGTTGGAATTATTATTTCTAGGACCATAGTTTCTTGAACTATTAAAGTTTCTAGGATTTGAATCATTAAAATCTCTACGATTAGAGTTATTAAAATTTCTAGAATTGGAATTATTAAAATTTCTAGAATTTCGACTATTAGAAGGATTGTTATTACGACTGTTTTGTGAGCCGTAAGCTAGGATATAATTTGGTTGACCATATACAACGGTACAACCAGTGATAAATTTTGATATTACTTCATTCATATTATTAAAGGTGCCTGATTCCATGATCAGTTTTACTCTATCATTTGAGGCATTCTTTACTATAGCTGTAACTGCTGAGCGAGTTGCATATTTATTTGCGGTTTCATTAGACAGACCATCTGATATATATGCTGTTTCCAATTTCTTTGTGAGGTCTTCCACCTCTTTGGCATAAGCATTAGCATTCTTACCAGACTGTCTAATGTTCATAATTTTAGCAGTAATAACGTCTATTGATTCTCCTTTAACTGAAGATCTCAGTTTCAATATTATATCTTGCAAAGTTGTTTCAGCCGACAATAAATTTCTGGCTGTATCCTTTAGCTTGGTCTTTACTAGATTTACGGCGACTGATTCATGACTCTCTTTTATTGAGTCCACTAAATTCAGCGCGTCAATAAAACTGTGTAAGTTTTCAGGGGTGCCATCATAATCAGGAAGTAGCCTGGATGCGGTCCCTAAAAACTCTACTATAGTTTGAGGCATTATTAAATTACTTTTCAATTCAGGTATCAAAATTTGTTCATGTAAGGAATTGGGGATTACGATATCTATTCCCTTTTTAGTTCAGTAGCAACTAAAAGGTTTTCTCCAATATAATAAAAGATGTATACATTTACATAATGTATATTTTTTTTTTCGCATAAAATTTATTAAAGGATTTTAAATTATTCACAATGATTTATTCCCAATCGCAAAAAAAAATTTGTTTCATTATCCATCTCACTACACTTTGTCGAGTCCGGAAATGGTACTGAAGTTCTTCACATATTTATTTTTTAAAGATCTTTTGTGAAGTTAGTATAAAGTTGTTAGGAATTGCAGTAAAAGTATTGCAATAATTATTGCTAGGTACACTACTGGATATTCAACTTTGACCATTACTTCATTAACAACATTTGCGTTGGGATTTTCTATTTTTGATTCTTTGCCTCCCATTATGAAGGAAAGATAATAGAACAATATATTATGGATCAATTTAAAAGCAACTATTAAGTTTGCTGAGTAAATAAAGAAAATTTCTCAACCGAATTCAAAAAATAAATATTCTAAATAAACGAAGTAAATGAAGAAAACTTCTCCTGAAATTCTGATACAAAATGTGAAATTCTTTGCTTTTACACCTATGTGTTTCAGCTCTGAATTATTTCACCGTTTAAAAAAGGATTATGAGGATTTGAATTGACTCAAATCAAAAGAAAAAAAAATCCATTTTTAAAGCTTCTAATCAAGGAAGTTTTATATTTCACGAAATTACTTCATGATATTATTTTAAAATTAGAACAATCATAAATTAAAATTTAATTTAACTCAAAATAAACCAATCAATATTTTAAATCTCTTTAACCGTTCGAGTTTGTCCTTCACACAGTTGTTTACATATACAAAATTAAGTTTACAATAGTTTTACTTATAGTTAAGTTTACACAACTGTATGAGTATTAGTATGTCCCTTTTTATGTCATGGGTCGTATAAGTTAAAAAAAAAAAAATTGGTACATATGTCTAAATTTGCAGCACTCTGTACACTCTGTATACCGAGGACCGGTCATAAGACATATATCGATCAGAACCAATTACTGATCGAAACGGTCACCCTTATATAATAGAATATATACATCAACTGGAGGGACTCGTGAGTTTCTCAGTGATGCATATTATTGACAATTTTGTTTAATTTATGCTTGATATTATCGACTGGAGGGACTCGTGAGTTTCTCAGTGATTAATCAAAATTATTAAAGTTTTTGTTAGTTTCACAATCATAAAAAAATTTTCTTTTTTTTTTATTCAAAACATCCAATAATGTTACATTTATAAATTCAATAATGTTATCTTCATACAAAAATTTACATTGAAAAGTTCAAAACTGAACAAAATGTAGAAAATCTTTAATTCAACAGTATTAATTTTTCCTTTTCTTCTTTTTCAAAAGTATAATCATTTCATTTTATTCTTTAACTTTTATCTTTTCTTTTCTTTTATTAAGAAAATTTCAATTCACAAAAAAACATTTCCCTTTCTTTTAGGAAATAAAAAAATTAATTATCTTCTCTTGTATTCAATAAAACCAATTTCACAACATTCAATTTACAAATAAGAAATCATTCTTTCTTTTCTTTTTGTTTTTTTTTTAGTCTATCAAATACGAGAAATTTTACAATTTAATTGTTTTTAATGTTTTCGTTTTAAATCTATATTTATTTCATTTACATTGTTTAAAAAATTTTTTTTTTTTTTTTAGTTAAGGAGAAAATAGTTTGATCCAAAAATAATTTTTATTAGAACAAAAATATAACTGACAATTCAGTTTATTTAAAATAGAAAATTAATTGAATAAATTTATAATAAAAATTTTTGAAAAGTATTAAAAAAATGAAATTAAGTAAGTACAGAAAAAAACTTTTGTTCCCTTCCTTTCACTTTTAAAAACTTAAGAGTTTAACCTTTATTATTTGTCTTACTTTAAACAGTTCGTTCCATCTCCAGAAGTCAATTTCATGTTGTTTTGGTTGATTCTTCATCAAAAGCAGAAAACTATGTCTCGCTGATTGACTCTGCTGTTGCTGTAGGTTATTTCAAAAGGTCATCAATAAAACAGATTCAAAGAGCAGTAGCAAAATCACCATTATCATCATTCATTGTTCCCACAGTTCAAGTGCCTGAACAACTTTTCCTTTTTCAACACGCTCATACTAAGGTCGTTTACATATTTACAGCTGCACAAGGAGCATTTGATTTTAATGGAGGTTAAGATGGTATTTTTATGCAAGAAGCATTTGATCTTAATGGAGTTTAAGATTCTGATGGTTTAATTTTTATTATTGTATTATTTGATTATGTATTATTATTGATAATTTACATATGAAAAGTAATATTATCAGGCTCAAGTTCAGTTTTATTGAATTAATGAAAATTCAAAATTACTAAGAGTTTTTTTTTGTGTTGGAAAATATTATTATTTATATCCAATCAGTTTTTAGCAGAACGTATCAGTACTGATTTCAAGGCCGCTACACCTCTCATCAGCGTTCAATTGTCCATCTTTACAATTTTCGTAAAGTGGATACTAATTGAGAAGAATATCAACTATTTAACCAGTTTTCAACAGAAATAGAATATGAGAATTAATTTTTAGCTCAATTTTTATTCTACAATGAAACAGTGCTGGTTAGTACAAAATTCCCTCATTACTGTTTGGAACTAATAATCAACACAAACTCATAGTCCGTTATCATCAAAGTATTCTACTTTGTATTTTAACGTTTTTGTTGTTTTTACTCTATATTAGGGAAATTCACATATTACTGAGGCCACATTAAATCCCAATGTAAGAATATAAGTACCACCAGTATCAGTAATAAGTTTGCAGCAGTAGCTTTTAGTGCAAGTCAAGGCGAATTAAACAACAGTAAAGAGAGTTGGATTCTCGACAGCGGTGCAACGTCACACATGTGCAGAGAATATTCTGTTTTTACAAATTTAAAAGATATAGAACAAGATGTCATGTTAGCTACAGGTAAGAGTGTAAAAGCTACAGGCATTGGTAATGTTATGATGAAATCAAAGCGAACTTAAGCAGTGGTATATTTTTTGCTGATTTTGTGCAAGAAGAAAAGGTAATGGCGATAAAAGATAATAAAATGACAAAATATGAAATTTGGCAGTCGCGATTCGGTCACTTAGATTTGCAAATAATACAAAAACACAACATAGTTGATGGAATAGATGTAAAGTTTAATAATACAAATGCGTGCAAAATTTGTAGTGTGTGTAAAATAACAAGCAAACCATTTAAAACCTTTACAAATATAAGAACAAAAGGTTTGTTGGAAATAATCCACACAGATATTTGTGGACCAATAAGAGTGAGTTCTCTGGTTGGTTCGGTTTATTTTATAACCTTCACCGATGATTTTTCAAGGTATATGACTGTGTATTTTATAAAAAGAAAATCTGATGCATTGAGTGCTTTTAGAAAATACAAAGAGATGAGCGAAAATCAAACAGGCTCTAAAATTGAAATATTACGAAGCGACAACGGTAGAGAGTACATCAACCGGGAGTTCCAACAGTTTTTAGATGATCATGGTATTAAGCGCCAAACCACAGTGAGTTATACCCCCCAACAAAACGGAGTGGCCGAGCGGGCAAATAGAACGCTGACAGAAATGGCAAGATGTTTGCTTAATGAAAGCAAAGTTCCTTTGTTTTTATGGGCTGAAGCTATTAAAACGGCCGCCTTATATACGCAACCGTTGTCCAACGAGTTTAAATCCAGGTGTTACACCGTTTGAGCTGTGGAATGGTAGACGACCCAATGTCAAATATTTTCGTAGATTTGGCTGTAATGCAGTGGTACTTGATAAGAAAGTAAAATCAAAATTTCAAACAAAAGGTAAACAGTGTGTTTTTGTTGGATATTCGGAAGAAGCAAAAGCCTACAGGTTTTATGATAAAACCGAAAAATCTATTGTAGTTGCTGGAGATGTTGTTTTTATAGAAAATGATTTTGACGAGGGTGGCACGGAAATTTTAAGTAACGATGATGATCTATTTACAGCTGAAATATATACAGATAATGAAAAACAACATAGTGGTATAGACAGAATCGTGGATGAATGTGATGAAGTAAATCAACAAGAGAGTGGTGCAACAGAAAATGTTAGTACCACGAATGGTGCTGAAGAAATTGCTGTATCTAGTGGTATAAATGAAGAAAATGGTAGCAATAATGAAAATTATGAGAGCGCTGATGACGATAACACCATTCACCCCAATGTCAGATCAGGTAGACCAAAACTTGTCCGTACAGGAAGACCAGGTAGGCCGAAAAAAATGTATAATACTGTTACTGCCGATTTCACGATGTCGAAAGAATTTTGAATTTTATTTTCATTCGTACAAATACATTTGATACAAAAACAAAATTTTAGAATTTGTTTTTGCTTCAAATGTAATTATACGAATGAAAACATATGGAAATTTTCTTTCGACATAGTGAAATAGGCAGTTAATGTTTTACAAACAAGTAATAAAAATATAAAAATACCAACAACTGTCGATGAAGCGCTAAATGGTGATTTTTCTGCTGAATGGCTAGAGGCCATGAACAGAGAATATAATGCACTTTTTTTATAAGAATACGTGGACATTATGTAGTTTGCCAAAAGGCCAAAAACCTATTGGGTCTAGATGGGTGTTTAGTTTAAAAACAAACAAAAATGGTGAGGTGGAAAAATTCAAAGCTAGGTTGGTGGCAAAAGGCTGCTCACAAAAATATGGTTTAAACTATACTGATACATTTTCTCCCGTTTTAAAATACTCCACTATACGTTTTTTATTAGCACTTGCTGTAGAACAAGATATATACTTACATCAAATGGATGTATGTACTGCATATTTAAATGGGGAACTGCATGACGAAGTATATATGCGCCAACCAGAACATTTTATAGATGTAAATAAACCCGATTTTGTGCTAAAATTAAATAAAGCTATATACGGGTTAAAGCAGGCGGGCAGAGAGTGGAACGCAAAATTAGATGGTGTGTTAAAATCTATTGGTTTTATTTCCTGTGTGGCCGAACCTTGCTTATACAAAAATAGTAACGATGACGGTGTGGATTTGATTGGTGTGTACGTGGATGATATAATCATCGCCAGCAAATCAATAAATAATATAGCATCAATTAAAAATAAAATAATCAACAATTTCGAATGCATCGACAAAGGCCCTCTACAATATTTTTTTGGGAATGCAGATAGAAAGAAATGGTGTTTTAGGTGATATTTATTTATATCAAAAACAATATATAAAGAACTTGTTACAACGCCATGGACTTGAAATATGTCGGCCGTTCTCAACGCCCTTGGATGTAGGATTTCAAGTTTATTGCAACAATAAGAACTGCATTAGAGTTAATCCAACAGAATACCAAAGTGTAGTAGGTGAATTGATGTACATTGCAATTTGCACTAGGCCTGACATTATCCACTCTATATCTAAACTTGCGCAATGTAACAAAGATCCACATAAGGAACATTATGCTGGTTTGAAACATGTGATGAGATACCTTTCGAGCACAATTGAATTTAAGCTACATTTCCGCAAAACTGGAAAATCTATTGAAGGTTTCGTCGACGCCGACTGGGGTAGCAATGTGCTGGACCGAAAGTCGTATACAGGCTTCGCATACATGTTGGCTGGATGTGTTTTTATTTGGGAGTCTAAGAAGCAAGGGTGTGTAGCATTGAGTAGTACTGAAGCTGAGTATGTAGCATTGACAACAGCAGCCAAAGAGGCGGTTTATTTGAAAACACTTACATCAGAAATTGGTTTGATGAATGTTACAAGTCCAACTATTATAAACAGCGACAACTTAAGTGCCCAACAGATTGCAAAAAACCCCACGCATCATTCAGCTAGCAAGCATATTGACATTAAACATCATTTTGTAAGAAATTTATTGCACGATAAAATAATTGATTTAAACTATGTAAATACAAATGATATGGTAGCAGATATACTAACAAAAAATTTGGCTAAATTAAAGCATTTACACTTTATTAATCTAATGGGTTTTAAATGTACTAACTAAAACAATTTGTTTTGTAAACAATATATTCATGTTGAGCGAAAGTATGAGTTATCGTTTTATATACAACACGAATGTATTGGAAACCCTACATTTAACTTTTGTAACAAATGTCATATAATGGAAACATATGATAAATAATTTAAAAACTGTATTTTTAACTACATAAATGTACAAGTATATAAGTAGACATCTTTTTATCTAAATGAATTCTTAATAAATTAACCGTTGAATTAAAAACATCCTAACAATTTTATTTGCAAACAGCCGCTTGTGCGACTGTTCGCTTTTATGTTTCTTTATTAACTGTTTAATGCATTATTCAGTATCTTAAGTCTAACTTAAACATTCTATATTTTAATACTAATACATACACAGAGTATGTGTGGGAATATGCATGATCAGCATAATACATTCTGTATACTCTGATCATGCAGTCATAGCATGGACAAATATTTAAACAATAACAAAAGTGTTATGTTTCACTTGCTGCATGCAGACGGCATGCAGTAGTGGTTAGTCAAACACACTACAAAACAAGACCCTCCTTTCCAGGCATAATAAAACCCTCGGGTTGTATAATGTAAATATCTGAATACAACTCACCGTATAAGAACGCAGTCTTAACATCAACATGGCATACTCTCATCTTTTTATTGCTCGAAATTGCGAGTAAAGTTCGAAATGACGTCTGTTTTACCATAGGTGCAAAAACCTCATCATAATTTTCACCATATTTTTGCGAGAAACCTTTCGCAACCAATCTAGCCCTGTACTTTCTTACACCATCAGCAGTATGTTTCGTTTTGAAAACCCATTTGCAACCTCGGGGTAACTCTACCAAGTCCCATGTATGGTTATTTTTCAGTGCTTTCATTTCCTCATTCACAGCATTTAGCCAGTCTTTGTTATCAGGTCTTGATACAGCCTCATTTTAATTTTCTGGATCTTTATTAACTTCAACATATACTTTGTTTCCGTACTTTTTGGGAGGTTTACCTTTGTTAGGCCTTGAAGAAACTCTTTGATGAATTTTCAAATCGTCCTGAACGTCAGAACTAGATGATGATAACGACTCTTCGGCTGATTCAAAGCCATTTAACTCCTCCGAGCTATCTGATATCTGATCTTCTATCTGATTCTTCTGGTGTTGGCGGCAAAACAACATCTGGCTCAATATTTGAGAATTCAACATTTACCATCTCTGTATCTAAAGTATCATTGTTTATGCAAACGTTCGATGAAAAAGGTTCCAATATCTTCACATCACGACTAATTATTATTTTATTAGTATTATCTAACAGTCGAAAGGCTTTAGAATCATCAGAATATCCAACTAAACGACATTTTACTGCAACTTCATCCAGCTTTTTACGCCTTTGTTTACTTACATGCGCATATGCAAAAGCACCAAAAACGTGAATGTGTTTTAAATTTGGAGGTTTCCCATACCATAACTCGAAATAGTGTTACATCTACTGCAGATGACAACATGCGATTCTGAATATAGTTTGCATTACTTACAGCTTCAGCCCAAAACTTTATATTCATATCTGCATCATATAACATGCACCTGGCCATCTCCATTAAGCTGCGATTCTTCCTCTCTGCCACGCCATTCTGCTCAGGCGTATAAGAACAAGTTAGTTGCTGAATGATTCCTTTGGATTTAAAATAAGCCTGAGCCCTTTTATTTAAAAATTCTCCACCACGGTCGCTTCTGATTATTTTGATCCGTTTTCCAAAAAAATTTTCCGATTGCGCTACAAATTCATTTATTTTTTCAAACGCCAAATCTTTCGACGGAATAAAATAAACTTTACAAAAACGACTGTGGTCATCAATCATTGTTAAGAAATATCGGTTTCCACTTGGAGTTTGATTTTGCATAGGGCCGCATAAATCACAATGAATTAGATCTAAAATCTCCTTCGCTCTGGACTCAGATACTTTCGGGAATGGTCTACGTGTTAATTTTGCCCTCAGACGTACTTCACAAGTTATCATCATCATTCATCAATATTAATACCATTTACCAATTTCTTACTTACGGCAGATCTTATTGCATTAATATTCCTGTGGCCAAAACGTCGATGCCAAACATGAACGCAATTTTTACTGCAATTCAATATTTTATTTGCTCTGTGAGTGTTGTTTAGCACAAATAAACCATTTTTCAAGGATGCGCTTGCGTAAACTAAACCATCTTTAAAAATCGAACATTCACTTGCTTTAAAGCAAACATCAAACCCTTCAATAGTTAATTTTTGAACAGAAAGCAAACTTCCATTTAGTTCAGGTACATAAAGCACATTACGAACACGAATTTCACTATTGTCACATAATAGTCTGCAATCACCCATTCCTTTTGACTTCAGTTTAGTGCCATCAGCCAAATAAATTATTTCATTTTGCTGTTTATTTATATTTAAAAAATATGCTTCTTCACAGCTCATATGACACGTCGCCACGGAATCAACAAACCAATCGCCATTGGATTTTTCTTTCGTGACTCCAAAACAAACATTAATATTATTTGGACAGTTTCTTTTAAAATGACCAGGTTTGCCACACGCAAAACATTTCGGTACAAAATTTTTCTTCTGTGTTTTAAATGCACTTTCTGCGTCTCCCTTGCAACCAGATTTTTGCTTAAATTCCTGAAGCAATTTCTCCTTTACTAAATCCATAGTCAGTTCAGCTTCAGAGCGCATTTCCAATGATGTTATTAATGGGTTGTAGATTTCAGGCAGAGTTCCCAATAAAAAAGCAACAGCTTTATGCTCTTTTATTGTCTCACCCAAATCTCGTAAACGATCGACAATTATTAAAAATTCAGTGATGTGGTCTTCCATGGATTTTTCATTCACAAGTTGCATTGATGACATCTGTCTCAAAAGACTTACCTTGTTGCTAATATTTGACTTTTCGTGATGCCTTTTTAAGGTGTCCCAAAACTCTTTTGCAGTTTTTAGTTGCTTTATTAAAACTTTCTGTGATTCCTCCACAGCCAATCCAATAGCAGCCCTAGCCTTACCATCACGTGAAAGCCACTTAATATCCTGCTCCTCAGGAACAGCTACAACAGCATCCCATAGCTCTCTCTCCAACAGCAGCAACTCCATATTAAATTTCCATGCATGGTAATTGCAATTTGATAATTTTGGAAATTGTGCATAAGCTGCATTCATTTTAATAATTCCCGAATCAAAGCTACTCAAATAAACTTTACAAAAAAAATTTTAATCACGCGGTACTGGGTCCATAACCTGTTGTTAGTAATAAGTTTTATTGAATAAAAATTTTACATGAAAAAACGAATATATATAGAAGACGTTATATACAAAGTCTCTATATAAAGAAAAATACATGTCAGTGTTTTTACTACTAGTACATATGTATGTACAGAGTTCAGAAGGAACACTTTCACGATGTGCTATATATAATAGCAACATTGATGATTTTTTTCTTAAATTATGATTTCTAATTTATAAAAATTATGCTGTTGTTATTTCAACTGTGACTTTTTTCGATGTAATTGTACTATAAAGTGAAGTTAAGTTTTGTATCCGCTTGTTGTTGGTTGCTTTTATTTACTTTACACTTGTTACTCTGTAACAAACACATGTATGTAAGTGCATAAAAATGCAACATTGTTTTGAAAATAAAGACTTTAAAGAGCATCTATGCATATCTGTTGTTTTCGTGGAAAGTACAAATTATATTCTTGCTCAAGAAAAAGAAAAAATAAAAAAGGTAAAATTAATATTTCTATTATAAATTTTCTTGGATATATAATCCATTTATTTGCTTTCACTTTTAGATGTTAATTACAATTCTCGTGAAGCAGAAAACGAAGAAATTACGGTTGAAGATGTTAAAGTAAGATAATGTTATTTAAATTAATTTGCCTTATATAAACGTAGGTATATATGGTTGATTCTGAGATTACGGGCTAATTTGCTATATTTGTATTTAAAAGGGAAAAAAAGATATATATAATTCACTTTATTATTTACTTCACAGCAACGTTTTATATGTCTTTTGCTGTCTCTGAAATAATTTTTCCTAAAATTGTTTGTTTTTTTTTTAAATTGCCTGCTAAAGTGTTAAAAAGTCATTACCCTGGCTGTCTCTAACAATACTTTTCTTATATATCTCAAAATTTTTAACACAATAGTATATAATATTTTAATAAAATGATTGTATAATAAAAAAATAATATTAAATTATCTCTTTTTTCACGTAATATATATTATATTTTATCAATTAATATTTTTATGAATGTTAATATTTTGTCCCTCAAGTTTCACGTCATTCCCCTGTACAGTCGTATATTTGTTAAAACTTAATTTTCCGAAATATTGGTGATTTGCAATAATATAAATTTGAAAATGAAAAACCGCGCCGCAATAAAGTATTGCAACATTGTGTTTACACTGCAGTCACACGTTCAAGTTTTCTTTCAATTCTCTTTCAAGAAATTAACACATACTGCTTCTCAAAATTCACAAAAATTTAAAGCTGTGACGTACATAGGTGGCATTCAATTTCGAAGCAATTTGCTTTCAACAACATAAAAAATTATGGCGGCAGAATATACTTATGTACTAATGTATGTATATGAAAACAAACGAGAGTTTATAATCAAAATGGCAATCAGCTGCTTTCTTGAAAGAAAATTGAAACGCATAATTTGAAAGAGAATTTGAAAGCAAGCTACCATCAAATTTTAAAAGTATGAGTGTATTGGTAAAAAAATGAGAGAGTAATAAAATTTGAAACAAAACTTGATCGTGTGAACCCCAAGTAAGACTCTTAAAAAGCACAAAACTAATTCATACATACTTAAGCTGGAGGTACATAACACGCGTTCTACGCGGCTGTCAAAAAAGTATAATCAGTGTAATTGTATGTGGCAAGTTACACAGCTCTACGCGTAGAACACGTGAACGCATAGAACGCGTTGAAGTAGATCTACTTTAAGGCCCAACCATAATATGCATAAGCTGGCTTAAGCTAATGTCAAAATTGAACGAAAAGTCTGTCAAATGCTTAAGCAAATTTGCAGAGACTTTTAGGTGGCTATAATGTACTTATGCGACTTAAAATTTAAGTAGTCATAGTTGCACACATATGTAGCATAAATAATTTTTCGAAAAATTTGTATCTTCTTATTTATCCTAAACAAATTGAGTCTTGTACTCAAATGTATATAAAACGATTGTAATTAAAAAAAAATATGCTAAAATATACGTATGTATGTATATTATTATTTTTACTAATAATAAGAACAGATACAACCGAAATTATGTACTTTGTAGTATTTATTTTATTTAAGGGCAAAAGTACTAAAATATACATTAGTGGAAATAAAATATGTTAAATAAAATATATGAAATGTCACTTTCGTGTACAGACACTTCTTTTCTTCCACATTTTCTATTAAATTTTATATGTAAACTATTTCGTCTTCTTTTTCCATTTTCAAAATTAATTTATTTTTACGTACAAACTGTACATATGTATGTATGTATTAGTAGAAAAGCTGATTCCGTACGGAATGTGCGTTCAGTTTCGCACTTTGCTTAAGCAAATGACGTTTCATAAAACTTAACGAAAATTTTGCTTAAGTTCATTATAGTTGCCACATACGATTTACATGTATTCGCACAGTTGCTTAAGCTGACTTAAGCTAGCTTATGCATATTATAGTTGGGCCTTTATACTTTTTTAAGCATCCTACGCGTCACTCAAAGCAATCTGCTGTTTCTCATAGCCATTTTGATGCAGTGATGGGAAGGTTGGTACGATCGTACTTTTTTTACACTAGTTGGTAATAAAAAATACCGTGGCTAATTTAAAAAACTGTACACACATGCGTCTTTTAAACACGTCCTTAAACTTGAATTGTCCAATCGTGGACAGATGAAAAACGTATGATTGACATCTTCCACAAAATTATCACCACATTTTGAACAAAACGGGACACTGGCATGTCGGAAAAATTTTAATTAGACCTAAAACATCCATGTCTACTCAAAAACTGTTATACACACATACGTGTGTTTCAACATATCGATCAATTACTAATGCAACGTCATAACTCAAAAAAATACATTTCGAGATAATTGCAGTTGAAGGTTTTGATTTGTCCTCACCATTTAGAAAAATTTCTGTCATATTCTCTTAAAACGTTGAAAGTACAAAAGACATAAAGATAAAACTTATACACAATATAAATTTGAAATTTTGAGGTATGACGTTTTATTAGTAAATGTGCGATATGTTTGTTCCTAGATATGTTCGTGTGCGCTTTGTATTCTGTATATATGTACATAATTGTTTTAAGTATATTTTATATAATTCTTTTAGTAAAATTAAAAAACAAAATAATTTTTGGTACTCTGTGCATCAAAAAAGTACTAAACAAAATTTCTATTGGTACCGAAATGCAAATACAGTTTTCCATCACTGTTTTGATGGTTATTTTGCTGCACAAAACGCGTATGTAACTTGAAATTAAGAAAAGCGTAGAATGCATAGAATGCTTGAAACGCGTAGAATGCGTGACGCGTAGAATGCGTGACGCGTATAACGCGTGGTATGTAACTCTCCGAATATACAGGTCATGGTACAATAATATACATGTAGTCTCGCAACGCCAGCTGACTTTTTTTGTGGCTAGGTGTTTCAAAAGTTGTTTACGAAGTAGATAATAATAAAAAAAATAATATTGAAAAAACTTAGTCTGTGAAAAATTTTTTAAAATTAATTCAAAGTAAAAAAGTTGTGTGCAATCGAAAAATAAAAAAAATTGAACAAATATAAAAAAATTGTCAGCCCAATTATGAATATTCCCGAGGAAAATAGTTCCCTTATTCTAAACAGTCGGGGAATTGAATAAAAGGGGAGAGGGAGTTCGAATTTTCGCAGTCAGCTGTTTTGCTTTAAGCTGTGTTGATTTGACTTAAAATTTGTAAAAAAAACCTTTTTGTGAAAAATAATTTTGATATTAAAGAACTTAAATAAAGAAATAAATAACTAAGTAAATAAAAGAAAATATTTAGTGTAGTGTTTGATATGTATGTTAGCTGAATCAACAGAACTAGAAGAGAAACAACATTCCAAAAATGAGAAAAGAAGTGAGTACATTATGATGGTGCTCCGTCTCAAAATTGCACCAAAATCGGCTTAATTCCCCTCTACTTCCTTTGTGTATTCCACGAGCAATATCTGGATGGGTTTGCATTTTGGTCAGCATAATCTCCAACTTTATTTTATTTGTTATTTTTACCTCAAAATAAGGAATAAAATAACGATATTTTTTTTGGTAAATAAAAATAGTAATATTTAGGGTTAGGTTAGGTTAGGTTAGGAAGGGTAGTGTGAAACACACATCCACTCGGAGACCCAATTGGATCCATTGTGATTCCCTTCATTTATAATTTATTGACTAATTAGTCTCCTTACTGCCCAAGGAGAAACAAAGAGCCGTTATCATCCATCATTCAGCCATTTAATTCCCATGATAAAGCCCCTGATATCCTCAAGTTTACAGTTCGCGATATCACTAATATCCTCACGGAAACGTCTGCTCAGCCATCTTTGCCTATGGCGTTGCAGCCTTCGGCAATGACAGATGATATTCTCTATCGTTTCTGGCTCCTCTTCATCCCCACACATCCTACAGAAATCCGCAGTGCGATTTACCCATATGCTGGTCCTCGCTCTAACCGAGCAATGGCCAGTCAAGGCGCCTACTAAGACTCTCAAAACCTTTCTATTCATACCCAGCAGTAGATCAGATTTACCTGAGTCTAGTTCTGTCCATATGGATCTCGAGACTCTACAATCTTCTCCATTCCTCCAGGAATGGTTAGTTCTGCTAATTACAATTTACCAACTTCGGTTGCAGACCCAAGTTCCTCCCAATAGAATTCCTGCATGTATAGTAGGCATTGAGCACTTTCTTGAGGCTTTCTTTCTTGCATGTTTCTTTACCAAGAAAGTTTGCTATCTAGGAAAACACCCAAGTATTTGGCCTCCTTTGCTAGTTTTAACTCCACCCCGCCAATCCTAGGCAGCTAAAAACTATATATTTTGTATCTGGTGAAGAAAACTAGCTCTGTTTTGACCGGGTTAATCCCTAGTCCCTTACTACTAGCCCAGAAAGACAGTTCGTTAAGCGCTGCCTGCATGACCTCGCTGATAGTGGAAAGAAATTTCTTTTTTACCAGTAATACCACGTCATCAGCGTAGGCGACTATCTTCCGACCGTTCCTCTCAAAATGCCTGAAAATAACGTTTACAGCTATCAGCCACAGAAGGGGGGATAATACTCCCCCTGGCGGCGTCCCTCTTGTCTCTAACCTCCTCAGGCTATCGCCCCCCATACTCGAGTTGATAATCCTGCTGCTGAGCATGAGAACTATCCACTCCACCAGAAGGCTACTAACACCGAGTTCCTCTAGCGACTCCCTAATGGCCTCGATCCTAATATTGTTAAAGGCTCCCTCAATGTCCAAGAATGCAGCCAAGGTGTAATCCTTGTGTTGCAGTCCCAGTTCTATAAAATGAACAACATCATGAAGCGCACTCTCAACAGACCTGCCTTTACGATAGGCATGTTGAGCATCACTGATGACCCGCGCTTCTATTGTGTTCCTAAGATGTAAGTCGATTAGCCTCTCTAATATTTCCAAAAGAAAAGACGACAGGCTGATCGGTCTAAAATCCTTCGGCATTGAATTGCTTGCTTTACCAGCCTTGGGTATGAAGATTACCCTAACCTCTCTCCAGCTTTTGGGTATAACCCTCCTAGTCAAATATATCCTGAAGATATTCACCAGGGACAACAGTACGTGTTCTGAGACATTCTGCAGCATGGCGGGAAAAATACCGTCATGGCATGGTGATTTATGTAGGTTCCACTAATTTAAACACTTACACTTTAGTATTTATAAATTATTATAAGTTTTCATGTTTATTCATTAGTTCAGTGCTTATTCTCTATTTATTAAGTAATAACATTCTATTATTTTATTTCAGATCACGAGTGGTTGCCGTTTCTATATTTTAGTTGTTCTTTTCTCTTCCAAAACTCAATAGCTACTGACTTCTTTTTTTGATTTTTCTTTTCCCTTCAACCTAACTTGCTACTGTCTTTTTCTCTTTTTACTTCTTCTCTGTTGTTCGCTAAATACGTAAGTTGCAGGTATAGGTCGTCAGAAGTAGACACCCTACATTTATATGGCTCAAAGGTATTTATAGCGCACGCTGTTTTCTCCAATGTCACCATGTCGTCCATTATCTCCCTTGATTGCGCTAACGATAAGGGTTTGAAAGTGTCCCCCATCTTTGCCCCTCTTGCTACTTCCATACAGCTAGGAAAGTGAGTGTCCATAAGTACAGAAAGGGTCTCAGAGCTGGATTCCGTCCATGAGCCATCACATCTTTGAATATGTCCAGGTGACCTAGGGTCCTTAGACAGTACTCGCCGAAACCTTGATAGCTCATTTACAGAATCAATGGCTTCACAGTTATTCCGCCATGAGGCTCTTTTCGCCCTTTTGAGCTCCCCCTTGTACCCATTGTACACCACTTTATAACTGTCCTAATCCTCTACTCTGCCTGTAAGTTTTGCCCTATTGAACTGCCTTCTTACCGCAGACCACCACGATGGCTGTGTCCTTTTTTCCTGGGAACAGGATAGCTCAAAACTTTCTCTAAATATGTTGTTGAAATAATCCACCTCCTCTTCCACCCCTCTTGTTGAATCAATCCCTAGAGGAGCGTCCCTTACTTTATCTACAGTGGCCTTGAAGGTATCCCAGTTTGTCTTTCTCGGAATCCTATATGGGTCACGCCTTGATCCTGCAAAGTTAAGACTGAAGGATATCCTACTGTGGTCTGAAAAAGAACAGTCCGTGTCAACCCTCCAGTTCTCTACAAGATTCCTATTCCTGTTGGCTAGTGTTAAGTCTATAACCTCCGCCCTATCCCTATTCCTGAACTTTGGGGTATTGCCCCTGTTACAGATAGTCATATTACAAGAGGTTATAAACTCAAATAGTAACTCACCCCTTTTGTTTATGTTGCTGTTTCCCGACTGTATGGTATGCGTTTGCATCCCACCCGAGTATCAATAAGTTGCCAACTCAACTTCGCGTACCACGTCAGCTTCAGCAAACCATTCCCTGGTTGATCCACAGCCTCATAGGGCAAGTAGACCGCAGCAAGCACAAATTCATGCTTGCCCCTGGCCACACCTGAAACAACCGTAAGGTCTCCTTGGCTGAAAGAATTAAATAGTATTAGATTCAGTTCTTTCCTTGCTAAAATGCAAGTCCTAACCTTGTCCCCCGTGCCCGGGACATACAAAGAGTAGCCCGTGACTCCCAGTCCACAAATCCTATTTTTATTTATCCAGGGTTCCTGGATAAAGAGCCACGTCTACCTGCGATCTGCTGAGGTGCGCTGACAACTCGGCTGAGGCTGCCATACTATGATGCAGGTTTATCTGCACCACTTGCAGCCTCCCTGGGATCATCTGGGTCTCCCCAGGAGAACACAGACAGGACCATAATTTCTTTCGAATTTGTTCACGTCCTGTTTGTGCTTCCTGACGAGATGTTTTTCCTTGGCCGTGAACAGCATAGGGTTCCCCTTGGCCATCTTATCCAGATAGTCAAGAGATCTCCTAGTGCCCCTCATGGCCTTCTCCTTCTTCGTCAGATCCTCCTTGCCCATAACTGGCAAGGCGTTCTGCCGAACAATGCCTTTAGAGGTAGATGGCTGCTCCTTGTCTATCAAATCACCCTCCCGTACAGCCACAGATCCCGAGGTTCCAGCCCCCGAGGACCGACAGCAAGTTGAAGACCTAGTTGTCTCCAATTCGTCATCGGGCCCCAAAGTTAGATTCCTCAGAGCCTGAACAGCTCCTACGGATGAGTCACCCGACAGAGTCAAGAGACATTCACCCTCTATTGCATTGCGAAGCTTGGCTCTCCTGCGTGACTATATTGTCATGCAAAAGAGGCAGCAACGCGTCTCTTCTCGACGATTCGTCCGTTGTGTTGGCGTCGTCAACGTCCTTGGAATTTATATTTTTTGAAATGTCTATTTATTCGCACGAGTATGCCAGTAAAAAGGAGGACCATCCGCGCAGTGACGGCGTGCGCGTGACTAGGCAAAAGTCTACAACCGGCCCATGCAATAGGCGCCGGACGGATTAACTATTTGGGACTAAGTTTTCTTTATACACTAAACCAGCCATTCAGGACGTCGGCACAGCTCTCTACCACCTTGACCTTAAAAAGTGTGTGAGTGAACTAGTACTATACGCCTAGTGGCATAACTATGTACTAAACAACTGTTGTAGTTGGACAACCTTTTGTATGCATGCCTTTAAAGTCACTGCCCTTGACTCAGAAACCCCTGGAACAAGTCCTGATGCCTAAGGCAATGACAGTCACCACAGCGTGCACTTAAGCCACCACATCACGACAAGATAGCTATCCAGGTGGGGTAGTAATATTTAAATTACTACGAACTTCTTTATTATTATTAACTAGCCTATCCCGGTGTGCTTCGCTACCCCCTCATTATAAAATAAAATTAAAAGTATTTATATATCCTATTGTAAAAATTTAATGACGATCGGTCCAGTAGTTAAGACTATATTACGATTTTTAATTTTCCAAAAAATGGGCGTGGTCCCACCCACTTTTCTCCTGGTACGTATTCCAAATTATACCAATACCATATGTACCAAATATCATCGACGTAGGTCAAAAAATGCCCAAAATATGGCGATTTAAATTTTTGGGTTATATGGGCGGTGCCACGCCTCTCTGTCCAAATTTTTTTGTCTACAAACCATTCGGGGTCAACAGTGAACAAAATTAAAAACGAATCAGCCAAATCCGTCACTCCGTTCTTTAGTTATGCTGTCACAAACACACGCCAACTCATTTTTATATATATTAGATACTCGTATACATACATACGAGTATGTGTGTATGTTAGTATTTGTATAGGCTAAGGTTCGTATTAGTTAATAATCAGAGAAATGTTAAATGGACATTGTTAACATATTTCGAGCAATAAAGGACAAATTTAATACCTAAACATTCCTTTTTAGATTTCAACCGCACTGGCCTATTAGAACAAACTTTGTTTTCGTTTAAGTTGTTAAATATGTACACATGCATTATTATTATATAAAGAAAATTTTCTTAATCATTTTTGTTTCTTCAATATCCAACAAGAGACTGTAGCGGGATACGACTATGTGCTTATATTTTACAGAATTTATATGTTAATATGTATGTATATAAGTACATCTGTACATACAATTATAAACTAAGCATATCAATATATGTAAATAAGTATGTAATATATATCGTAGAACTAATATTAAAAACTATGATGTACATCAAATCAAATTCATAACAATAATAGGTACCGAAACCTTTTAGTTAATATCGTACTATTTGCACACAATCATATATAATGTAAACATGTTGGAACTCCCATCAACGTTTAGAACAGCTGCTTTGTACTTTATTTATGTTTTTCAAAGTGATAAAAACTTGCAATGTATGACGAACAATTAATATTATTTGTGAAGGAAAATTAATTCATTTACATATATTCTCCGGCATTTAGTTTCAACTTCCGTAGTGTACAGACGCGTTTTTATAATCGTCGCAACTGAATACAAAAAAATTATCAAAAAAAATTTTTCAAGTCACAAAAAATATACAAAAACGAAACATTTATTAAACAGTTATTTTGCTGGTTTTATTTTATTTTTTGCTTGTGTGCAATATACATAAATATTTGCATACACACGCAGTGAATATAAAAACAAGAGAACTCTAAATGAGTTCATCTTCTGAAAAAAAACAGCAATAAACCTACAAGCAGTAGGAATGCTTATTTAACTTTGGTTGCTGATGACGACAACAAAAACAAATCAATTAAACACAAACCTGAACAGAAATCACAAATACTCGTGAGCGATCATGCTCTCCGTACATGTTAAATAGTGATCAAGAAGCAACAATTGCACCCATTAGCAAACTTGTCAGCTTAGTTGTACAAACAAAAAAACAAGCAATAAATAACCAGGTGACCAACGTGCACAAAATTGTAAATGCAGTGAGTGAAAATAGTGATAATAAAATTCAAACAGGTATGGACAGATACATAACCGTGCTGAAAAGGGGAAGAAGTCCCAAATCTGCTCAAATTGCGTCAACGGCGAAAAAGTCTAAAGATGGGAAAAATAGTATTAAAAATTCTGAAAATCGTTTTGCAATTTTGGATGAACAAGGCAATGACGACTCAAATACAACAACGTAAACCACCACCCATAAACTTAAGAGAACAGAATTCCAGTTTGTTGGTTAAAAGTCTTATCTCATTAATTGGAGAAAATAAGTTCTATGTAACTCCAATTAAACGCGGCAAAATCAACGAAACAAAAGTCAAGGTAACACAAGAAAATAATTACTGAAAAATAGTCTCCGATTTGAGACTAAAAACAAAAACTAAAGGCCTAAAAGTAGTTATAAAAGGCATAGATTCAATCGTGGATCCAGAAGATTTTAAGTCTGGCCTAGAAAATAGTGGCTTTAAAGTGAAAAATGTTTCAAACATTAAAAATAGGGAAAAAATCCCCCAACTTATTTTTAGAGTCGAGTAACAAACAGCCAGGACTTGAAAATTAAAATAAATGAATCGCGCCCAATCTATAATTTAAAGTACTTGTGCACAGAAGAGTTGCAGTTTAGATGCCACATAAAAAAACTAGAATTATCCAATGCATGAACTGTCAAGATTTTGGCGATACCAAAACTTATTGGAAGTTGCCTACCGTTTGCGTTGTATGTGGTGAGTTACACAGTACCGCTAACTGTGACAAAATAAAAGGTAATACCAAGGAAAAAAATGTGGCAATTGCGGTGGAAACCAAACTGCTAACTATAGAGGCTGCCCTCTTTATTCTCTTTTTAAAAATTCGTCGAACAGAAAAACAAATGCTACTCCTGCTCAGACCAACACCCCTTTAAAATACCAACAGCTACCTTAAACGTCGTCTAGCCATTTTCAATACTCAAATGTTTTAAAGTCTTAACACGACTCTTATTCAACAAAAACCTAATAGTCAATTTTCATACGCTAATATTTTAAAAAGTAACCAGACTACGGCGCAAAAAACTACCAGCAAATGAAGAATTAGGGCCTAATTTTAGTCGTATTGAAGCCTCGATAGAGAGCCTAATACAAACAGTAAGTACTTTTACTCTCAACATGTCCTGTATGATGCAGGAAATGTTGAAAATGCTGTCTACCTTGTTGCAGGCTGTATTGAACAAACCATGAACTTAAGAATCTGTATTTGAAACGCAAACGGCATCTGCAAACATAAAAAGGAATTAGAATATATTCTTCTGGATAAAAAAATCGATGTAATGCTTATCTCAGAAACTCATCTGACGTCTCGAAGCTATTTTAGAGTTAGTGGATATAATTTCTACGCGACCAAGCATCCTCAAGGTAGAGCTTGTGGTGGCTCTGGAATACTAATAAAAACTCGAATAAAACACTACCTGCTAAATGACCTTCGTGAAGAATATCTTCAAGCAACAAATATCTGTATTAAAAATTTTTATCAAAAGCTTGTGATATCATCTGCTTATTCTAGTCCCAGGTTTTCAATTTCAGAGAGTCAATATACCGCATTTTATACAATACTGGGGTCCCGTTTTCTAGCAGCTGGCGACTATAATACTAAATACACATTTTGGGGTTCACGTTTAATCAGTCCTAAGGGTCGTGTTTTGTTTGACACAATTTCAAAAATGGGTTTGAATGTAAGTTCAAGTGGTCAGCCAACAAATTGGCCAACGGATCGACAAAAAATTCCTGATGTTATCGACTTTGGAATTATAAAAGGTGTGCCCAGCGAAATGATTGAAGAAGAAGCATCTTTGGATTTGTCTTCAGATCACTCGCCTACTATTATCACTATTTACTCACAAACAATTGCAACACCAACATGTGATTTACCGCTGACATCTGCACGTATTAACCGGCTGAAATACAAAAAATATTTGAGTGCTCATTGCACGGAAAATATGCCATTAAGAACACCTACTGACATAGAAAATTCTATTAGGTTGTTTGAAGCACATGCTAAACAAGGTGCTCTTAATGCTTCTTCAATTCAACCAAATCAACAAGCGAGATTTAAAATTTTTTTTTGTGCCGATATAGAAAGGCTCTTTAAGGAAAAACGGAGAGCTCGACGAGAATGGCAACGTTACAGATCGCCTCAGCTGAAATTAAGGCTTAAGGAGTGTACCAAACAGCTTAGAAAAGTTTTGCAAACACAAAAGAACTCGATGCAACACCATCAACAGATTATTCGCTGTGGCGTGAAGCCAGAGGACTTAAAAGGCCAGTGATATGCAAACCTCCATTACAAGCCTCTAATGGCAAGAACTTATGCTGAAAAAGGTGCACTTTTCAAAATGAAAAGTAATATTATCAGGCTCAAGTTCAGTTTTATTGAATTAATGAAAATTCAAAATTACTAAGAGTTTTTTTGTGTTGGAAAATATTATTATTTATATCCAATCAGTTTTTAGCAGAACGTATTGTTCAATTGTCCATCTTTACAATTTTCGTAAAGTGGATACTAATTGAGAAGAATATCAACTATTTAACCAGTTTTCAACAGAAATAGAATATGAGAAAAAATTGCACTTTTCGTTAAACACTTAGAAAAAGTATTTACTCCAAATATTTCTGCTGATATTGTTGAACTGCCACCGGTCGCCTTTTTACAAGAAATACTGCTAAGATTTAACATTGTGAAGATTGATTACTAGTCTTAAAACCAAAAAAGCCACAGGTGTCAACAAAATAAGCAACAAAATGCTTCAAGAATTGCCATATATTGCAAAAAGAATAATACTGTTAATTTTTAATGGTATTTTACGGCTGCAATACTATCCAAAAGAATGGAAGGTTTCGATGATTATTATGATACCAAAGCCCGGCAAGGATCATACTGTAATGTGATTAAAACAATTTAGTTATTCTGGTGCTCTCTGTTTATTTGTTTTCTTATCTTCTATGGTAACATTATTTCTTAAATCTATTTTTTTAATTTTATACGGAACAATAAAACTAAAATCAATATAAAGGATTTTCTGATTAATTTTTCTTAATTAAAATTGTGTTTTTTATTTTTTCTTTATTTTGTTTTTTTTTTTTTAATAACAAAACCTTAATTAGAAAAATATATGTATATATTCATACATTTTATGTTATTAAACTAATTTGATAACTTTTCACTCTGTACCTTTGACTAAATTGACCGTCTTCATTAGACTTTTAGGCAAGAATAAAACAGTTTTAAATGATTATTACCCAAAAATTGTTGTAATAATTTTATATTGTCAACCTTTAACCCTTTTTAGAATTTTGAATTTTATGTTTATGGCAGTAGTAAAATGTGTCTCAATAGACTTCTCCAAGTTATATTGAGAGTTTTAAATGTGTACAACAATTTGAAAAGCTTTAGCATATTTCTAATCAATTTTTACATTAGTAATACCTGTTTATTTTTCTATTGTTCGATATATTCCACAATGTCCTCCATCTATCGGATCATCGTGGTATTCCAGCATTAGATCAAGAATTGCATTAGCATTCTTATCATTTATATAGGTCACCTCATTAAGTAGTAGCGCTACTTTTATGCCCTTTTATATATAAATTATTTAATTGAGATAAATTCTAAAATTTTCTCGTTTGGTGCCTATTTGTTCACCGGCCACTTTCTCAAGCCTTGGGAAAAATTGTCCTAAGTCAATATTCCCATTAATGAACATTATATATAATTTACCGGCCACTTTTTCAAGCCTAGGGAAAACTGGTCCTAAGTCAAGATTCCCTTTAGTTTTCTTCTGACGTCATATTGGGCTTTTTTTTTTATTATTAATG
The DNA here is from genome assembly GCA_947311025.1 of Lypha dubia. Classification (NCBI taxonomy): domain Eukaryota; kingdom Metazoa; phylum Arthropoda; class Insecta; order Diptera; family Tachinidae; genus Lypha; species Lypha dubia. The sequence continues at coordinate 88,928,422 of OX371261.1, forward strand.
CTGCTTATTTGTATTCACATATATTTCACTGCCACAAAAATGGGTTGTATGATTATTTATGGTGACATTTTATTTCTAATATTATTATTTGATACTCTAAAGATTTTAGCATTAGGCGATTAATGCCTTGGCTGTATATTTTTGCCTTATATCTTATTTTTGGCATGTTTAAAAAAATGTTTTTTTTTCTATAACTTAAAGTAAGAAGTATAGTTATTAACAGTAAATATATTTCAAATAAACCTGAGCTATTACTTTTGACTGTTCTTTTTCCATTTTAATAATATTTTTACGTATATTATTTGTCTTAAAATTATTAAAAAGTAAAATGTAATTATTAATTTACTTTAATTATTTTATTCTAATTAAAATTTAATTTAATTTTACAATTTTATTATCGTAAATTAAGTTAAATTTTATTTTTATCCATTATAAAGTTATAATTTTTTTTTTTGAAAAATTTAAACATCTTTAAGTGTTAATTTTTGTCCTACTTAACATTTTAATTATTTTAATGTTATGAGGCCACGAACTATTTAGTAATCCATATTTAAAAAAAAAGTTTGTCAACGGCGGTTAACGCCTACCGACCTGAGAGTGCACAGCAATTTATGCACTTCTTTAAATAAGAAAAGGAAAGCTTAATTTTTGTTGAGTTTATCCTTGATCAGCTGCTCCAGTTTTCCACATTTTTGTAGAGTTGTTCTTTTCTTCAATATTTTTATACTTCATCTTTGTTCTGATTCAGCTTCATTGTTCTATTGCAGTGTTGTTCTATTCTTCAATATTTTTATATTTCATCTTTGTTGTGTTGTATTGTTTGGCCCAGCTGATTTTCTTGCTGTTGCTGAGTTCGGTTAGCGTTCCATTAGTTATTGTTATATTGACGCCTTTTGGCCAGGCGCTTCCTTCTTAGTGTTTTTAGGCATAAAACACTCTTCTGACGGAGACTTGGCTGTCCGTTAGGACCCATTTCGTGCTAATTTTAAAGCACCAGGACTGGCAGGATCGCCATGTAATATGATTAAAACAATTTAGTTATTCTGGTGCTCTCTAGGAGCTCTCAATTTATTTAATTTATTATTTTGCTTAGAGCTAACTAGTAGCTCCTAAGCTTGAGTTTTTATGATTGATTTCTAAAACTAATTGACATTGGCTTATATACTAATTATGAGAATAATTCTTAGGGGTACCTTAACATAAGAGTAAAAGAATACAAATATATATTAATGTTGGGTAATCATATTTAGCTTCCCACTATTTACGCTTGGCATGTGTTCAATAGTTTTAAAGTCTAAACGAGTGCATACCTAAAAGCAACAGATACTTTGGGTTGCTTATATTTACAATTAAACAAATGCAGTTAATAAATGTTATTCATTTAAGTGCATTGTGCAGCTGCACTTGATTAAACGTACAAGGGTCAAATTACAGTCACACAAAATATCTTGCTTGCAGTTTGTCAACGATTGCATGTTGCGGTACTATTTAATTGCAATGCATACCACATACTGTTGGTCACATGCTACAATACGAAGCTTGAATCCTATTGGCCTATTAGTTTATTGCCCAACATTTCAAAACTATTTGAAAAGCTGTATACGAGCAAGCTGATGCCTATAGCGACTAGTAATGGATTCATTCCTGATCATCAATTCGGTTTTCGCAGACAGCATAACACTATTGAACAAACTCACAGGCTTGTGAATGTTGTTAGAGACACTTTTGAAAAAAAGAGATATTGCTCTGCACTCTTTATTGATATTGCACAAGCATTCGATAAAGTATGGCATGAAGGTCTTATCCACAAATTAACACGAAATCTACCTGCAAACATCGTCAAGCTTTTAAAAAGCTATTTAACGGAACGAAAATTTGTAGTTAGGGTTGGCAATTTTTCAAGCCCTCCGCCGACGATCGAAGCCGGAGTTCCTCAAGGCAGCATCTTCGCTACCTTACTTTATTTAATATATGCCTCTGACTTACCGTTAAGCAGTAACATTCACACGTCAACTTTTGCTGATAATACGCCTTTTCTAAGCGTTCATGAAAATCCTGTAGAAGCTTCCCGCAACTTGCAAGAATATATATCCAAACTGGAAAAATGGCTCAAACAATGGCGTATAAAAGTTAACGAGCAGAAATGTGCACACGTCACTTTTACGTTGCGCAGGGAAACATGCCCGCCTATAAAAATTAACACCGAGACTATACCACAACACACTGTAGTCAAATATCTAGGCGTTCATCTTGATCGTCGTTTAACATGGAAATCGCATATAGACGCAAAGTTGACCCAAATGAAATTAAAAGAAGCCCAAATGAATAGGCTTATCGGAAGAAATTCTATACTAAGCCAAGACTGTAAACTTCTACTATACAATGCGATCCTGAAACCAATATATGGAATCCAGTTATGGGGCACTGCCTCAGCATCGAATGTCGAAAAAATTCAAAGGCGACAGAATAAAATTCTACGTCCAATAACAGCAGCCCCCAGGTATATCCGAAATCAGCGAATTCACTTTCCGTTGGTAAAGATAGTATTTTCAAAACACGCTAAAAAATATATTAAAAAACTCGAGTTGCACCCAAATGTACTTGCACGCAATATTCTACATTATAGAGGCCACACCCGGCTGAAAAGAAGGGATACTCTTTTTCTCAGCCGTACACGAGAGATGTGAAACTACAAAAATAAACCGTTGAAACTAAAAAATTTTCTTTAGCATTGGCTAAACATATACTTATCATTGTTAGATTTAAGATTTCAAAAACTTATTGATGTTTCAATCTATATTTGAAGATTTAATAAATCAAAAAAAAAAAAATCATAATGGAAAATTATTTATTGTGTGTGTTAAAAAAATTTTGAATGCTATTTTAATGCTTTGTAATTCACAAAAATATATTTGTGACTTTTTGTATAAATAGATGAGCTTTAAAATTTTTAATCATAAAGGGTAAAACATCTACTGATGAGGTGGAATTGCTACCAACGAAGTATATATTTAGATATTGCTAACCCGCAATAAATAAATAAAATGTAAAACACAAATAATTAAGTACATGCTCAAATAAATGTAAAATTTTGTAAAGGAGAGATTTACTTTTCATTTCTTGCCTTAGAAATACTTTCAATGTCAACCAGCGTTGTCTAATTGTATAGGTGTAGAAAAGTAAACACATTCATAATGGAAAATTATTTATTGTGTGTGTTAAAAAATTTTTTACCGCTATTTTTATGCTTTGTAATTCACAAAAATATATTTGTGAGTTTTTGTATAAATAGATGAGCTTTAAAATTTTTAATCATAAAGGGTAAAACATCTACTGATGAGGTGGTATTGCTACCAACGAAATATATATTTAGATATTGCTAACCCGCAATAAATAAATAAAATTTAAAACACAAATAATTAAGTACATGCTCAAATAAATGTAAAATTTTGTAAAGGAGAGATTTACTTTTCATTTCTTGCCTTAGAAATACTTTCAATGTCAACCAGCGGTTGTCTAATTGTATAGGTGTAGAAAAGTAAACACATTCATAATGGAAAATTATTTATTGTGTGTGTTAAAAAAATTTTTACCGCTATTTTTATGCTTTGTAATTCACAAAAATATATTTGTGAGTTTTTGTATAAATAGATGAGCTTTAAAATTTTTAATCATAAAGGGTAAAACATCTACTGATGAGGTGGTATGGCTACCAACGAAATATATATTTAGATATTGCTAAACCGCAATAAATAAATAAAATTTAAAACACAAATAATTAAGTACATGCTCAAATAAATGTAAAATTTTGTATAGGAGAGATTTACTTTTCATTTCTTGCCTTAGAAATACTTTCAATGTCAACCAGCGGTTGTCTAATTGTATAGGTGTAGAAAAGTAAACACATTCATAATGTCAAATTTAGTATATAGGATACCATGTAATGGAAATAATACTGAAAATTGCAATAAGGTTTATGTAGGTACAACGAAAAATAAATTAAAAACAAGGATTGCAGGACATAAATCAGATCAGAAATATAGAAATATTAATTCACAAAAAACAGCATTATCCTCTCATTGTTTTGAATTGAATCACCATCCAGACTTTGAAAATGTATCAGTTTTAAACACAGAAAATAATTACAAACGCAGATATATGTTAGAAATGTTGCAAATAATTAACACACCAATACAACAAAGAATTAATTTTAAGACAGATACTGAAAATATAGCTCAAAATTACAGACATTTAGTTACAAAAAGATAGAACATTTCACATGTACTTTTTATTAATGTATTTATATAGTTACAAATAAAATTAGGTTTAGAGCAGTTAAGGAAATTGATATTAGAATTTAAGACTATAAGTTAGTAAGAGATAAAAATAGAAAAACTGTAAATTGTATTTATGTGTAGGTGTATATTCAAAAATATTTGTTCATTGGTTTAAAATTTTTTCACTCAAAGTATTTTGTTTTTGTTTTTGTTAAATTATTTTAAAGTTTTTTATTTCAAAAAGAAAAAAAACTATTTTCAATTGACAAATATTTTTCAATATTTTGATTGGTATTTGTTAAAATTGTTATAAATTAGATTTAAACTCAATTTCTCCTGAAGAAGCCAACCAACGGTGTGGCGAAATATCGAAAAATTAATATTAAAAACATTTTTATATAAAAACGACCTAAAGCTTGAAAAATTATTATAAAATTAAAATTAAAAAGGTCAAGAAAATTAGAAAACTATGTGTTAAAAAAATTTTTACCGCTATTTTTATGCTTTGTAATTCACAAAAATATATTTGTGAGTTTTTGTATAAATAGATGAGCTTTAAAATTTTTAATCATAAAGGGTAGATAGATAGATAGATAGATAAGTAGATAGATCTGGTCCAAGGACCGGCACTGCGACACCTGTTGGATCTTTTGTGCCATGGATCTCTAAAAATTAAACCAAGCTCTGAATGACTCTCCTTATGAAAGTCAGCACAGAGCTTGGAGAAGCCCGCCTAATATCCTCCGAACGCACAAATTCAGAAAGAAAAACACGCCTTCTATTATTACATAAGACTATACATTCACAAAGAATGTGTGCCGTTGTCTCATCCTCTTCCATGCATAAACGGCACAAGGGTGAGCGAACTAGTTTACTTTTCCAGAGATGATAGTTCAGTCCAAAATGACCGGAGAGGAAACCAATAACTAGCCGTAAGTCATTCCTGCTGAAATTCAGGATGCCACTGTATGAAAATGGCTGTAACAAAGATTTGGCCTGCCTAAGACCGGGAGCAGCCTCCCACATTACCTTAGCGGTCGACATGTCGTTCTCTCTGATAAGAGTAGTTATAGTCGACCAATTTACGCCACAAAAGGGTTCTGGGCCTAAGAGAGAATCGGCAGAGGCCCTCTTGGCCAATTCATCCGCTACCTCGTTACCCGGGTGTCCTCTATGGCCAGGTATCCAGAAGATGGAAACCTTGTTCCGTACCGATAGCTTCTGTAGTGAGTCAAAGCACTCTAAAACAAGCTTAGAACGGAATTCCCATGAAACTAAGGACTTAAGGGCAGCCTGACTATCAGAAAAGATAGCTACATGCGCGCCTTTAATGCCTCTGCTTAAATTAATGTGAACACATTTGGTGATTGCCTGTATTTCCGCCTGAAATACCGTGGGCCATTTACCCATGGCCAGTGAGATTTTCACGTTGGGTCCACAGACTCCAGCGCCTACTCCATCTAGAGTTTTGGATCCATCCGTATACCAACATAAACTTCTGGAATCCACAAAGGGACCTTTGCCCTCCCACGTGGCCCTAGACGGAATTGTGACATTGAATCTTCTGTTGAATCTAAGTTCACAGATTATCCTGTCGCTAGGCATCCCTAATAGCCCTCTGCAGGACAATGTATTCAGGATCGATGAATGCCCGTTGCCAACACAGCGAGCAGAGTTACCGATACCCATCCGATAAGCGGCCATTGCCGCAGAGGATCTTATAAAGATTTGTATGGGTGTTAACCCAATCGAGGCCTCAATGGCTAAAGTTGGACATGATCTCAATGCACCTGTAGCAAGAAGACACGCCAGTCTCTGGACCTTGCAGAGTTTGTTCATCGCCGTGGTCTGCAGAGTCTTCTGCCACCATACGATTGCGCCGTACGTAATGATTGGTCTGACGATCATTGTATAGATCCACATGATCATTTTTGGGCTCAAGCCCCAGGTGCATCCAGCACAACTCTTCACCGCCCAGATCACCCTAGTGGCTTTCTGTGTAACGCATTCAACATGACGGTTCCAAGTTAACTTGCTATCAAAAATAACCCCCAGGTATTTGACTTCGGTCGAAAAAGGGATAATACGCCCATTCAGCAATATTGGCCCTAGACCAAGTTTCCTCTTAAGAGAGAAAGGTACTAGAACAGTCTTGTCAGAGTTGATAGTAAGGCCGTGTCTCCCACACCATACCATAACAGTGCTCAATGCATCATTCATGATGTCTGAGAGAACGTTGCCAAATTTTCCGGTTGCCATCACAACCAGATCATCAGCATAGCCGATAGCTTCATGCCCTTGTTCACTAAGAATGAGGAGAAGTTCATCCATCACTACTGACCAGAGGAGTGGTGATAAAACACCAACTTGGGGACACTCTTTGACTGCATTAATAGTAACCATATCGTTACCCATAGAAGCAGTTATGTCCCTACTCTCGAGCATTGACCTAATCCATCTCACAGAAGTGACGTCAAGATCCTTTTGCCTAAGAGCGCATTCTATCGAATCATAATTGGTGTTATCGAAAGCGCCATTGATGTCCAAGAAGGCGCATAACGCGATTTCCCCTGACCTATGAGCCTTCTCAATCTTAGTAGCAAGATGATGCAAAGCATTTTCAGTCGATTTTCCCTTAGCATAGGCATATTGGTTCACATGCAAGGGGACGTTTTTCAAAATCGTCAGTCTAATGTGTAGATCAATTAGTCTCTCCATCGTTTTCAGTAGAAAGGATGTTAAGCTAATTGGTCTGTAAGATTTGGCCAAATCACTTGGCCTGTTGCCCACTTTAGGTATAAAAACCACGTTAACTTTCCTCCACAGTTGGGGAATGTGTCCGAAGACAAAACTGGCTCTAAATAGGGCGGCGAGGGCACAAAGCAAAGTATCAATGCACTTTTGTATAAGTGCTGGAAAGATACCGTCCCCGCTGGGAGCCTTAAAAGGCTGGAATGAGGCAATAGCCCATCTTATCCTATCCGTATTAAAAATAACCTTTGACAATTTGAAAGCTCTTCTGTACAAAATGGGAGAGCAAACTGTCAAGTCAACTTCATTTTGAACCTTGAGAATTGAGTCTGGGAAGTGAACACCAAGTAACAGCTCCAAGGTCTCTCTTCGGTTCTTGGTATATGAACCATCAGCCTTCTTCATCAGACCTATTTCGCTCACATGAGAGCGAGAGAGTGCCTTATGCAATCTCGCTGCTGTAGGGGTATTCTCGATATCTTCACAGAATTTCCTCCAGGATTCCCTTTTGGATCTCCTTATTTCTTTGTTGTAGTCGGTCAGATACCTTTTGTACTCTGCCCAATTACTAGAGCGCTTGGCGCGCTTAAAAAGTTTTCTAACTTTCCTGCGCATATCATCAAGAAGATCACTCCACCACGGCACCTTACGTGCCGTTCTACGGCTTTGTAAATTACTACTTTCATGATATGAGGAAATGACGACATAGTTCAGCTGATCTGCTGCTGCCTCTAGTTCCTCCACAGAGTTAATATCGGAAGTTAGCATATAAGCCTTTGAAGCCGTTACCTCCATAAACGTAGACCAGTTAGTGTGTTTACGACACGGTAGTTGTTGAGTAACCGACTGGGCTCCCGGAAAATCGAACCTTATGTAACGATGATCGGAAAGGGATACCTCATCAGAGACTCTCCAGTTAGATATATAATTTGAAATGAATGAGCTAGAAAGAGTGAGATCTAATACCTCCTCCCTAATGGCATTAATAAAAGTTGGCTCTGAGCCCCTATTCAAAATCTCTATGCCCTCACAGCCTAGAAACTCCAACAGAGCTTCGCCTCTTACATTAATGTCACTACTACCCCACACGGTGTGATGAGCATTAGCGTCACATCCTATTATAAACTGATAGTTATGGTCGCGGCAATAACTTACCAGTTCTTTGATTTCCCTAGGTGGAATAGACAGATCACCTGCAAAATATGCTGAGGCACAGACCACTTGCCTGGTCCCCTGATCCGTCGGGACCTTAATTAAGGCCGCCACCAGGTCGCTTTGAGTAAATTCTGGAATGGGAATGTAATCAATATGCTTACTTATCATCATTGCCGTTCTAGGAACACAATTTCCTTTATAAAATATTAACCTACCTGGTTCTTGCTGAAGGCCAAAGATTTTACCTTCGATAGCCCATGGTTCCTGCACAAGAACCATGTCTATCCGTTTTTCGGCGAAAACCTTGCACAAGGCGGCCGAAGCCCCTTTGGCATGGTGCAGGTTCACCTGTAGCACCTGCATAGTGCTCACACCTCTTTACTGTCATTAGAAGATTGCGCAGCTACCCTCTGTAACTGTGCTCTTCTTGGACCCTTATTTGGTCGGACCAGGTCGCTGCCGCTCTTCTTGGAAAGTCCAATTGACTTGCCCGTGGTGTTAGTGGCTATCGTAGCTGCAGCCTTACCGACATTTGGACCAATGCCCGCAGAAACCTTGTGTTTCCTAACGTCGGGTTTGGCCCGCTTCGATGCCAGGCCACTTTGCCAGAACGCACTAACTGGCTTGGCTTTGCTCTCTACTCTTGCCGCGGCGGCCTTACTAGTGGATGGACCAACATCCTCAGGAACCGCAAGTTCCTTTCCACTATCTTTGGCCTGCTTAGCCTCTGGTGCCTGGTCTTGGATGGGTACCTTTTTAGTGCCCTCGATTGCCCCCTCCTTCTGCGTGTCCTTAAACATTAGCTTCAGGTGGGTGAAGCGATAAGCAATACGGCCATTTAACTCAACAAGTTTGGCCCAGGAGCCGTCATCCACAGCCATTATAAGGTGAAGAAGTTGACCATCGTTCTTCCTCATGGTTACCTTCCAAAGGTTCGCACTCAGGTTATTTTGAGCCGCGATGATTGCCAGAATCTTGTCATTTGTTAAATCCTGGCTTTGCGGGAAATAACCACGCACAAAGTGAGATCTGGGAAACTCAGATTCTTCCACTATCCTTAACACCAAGTTGCTTTTTTTGGCAATTGTGCTGATATTGACCTTGAGCCAATCAGCAGTTTTTCTGTTTGTACAGGTGACCATAAGCCAGCCTGTTCTGGGAGCACAACCATCGAATTCAGGGCGAACATCTCCTCCCAGTTCAATCGCCGTGTCGATAATGGCCTCTTTCAGTCTTGTCATTTGCTCGACCGTCAGAGGATTTTTAACTATGTCATTGGACAGAAAGCCTACTCTAACCAATCCAACAATATGGTTATAGGCCGGTTTTGTTTTCGACTGCACAATGTGGTTTGGAACGTGGCTACTCGCAGTCTTGGACCTCTTGCCCTCTGGAACCTGCTTCTCATCCGATAGCTCACGTTTAGTAGCTCCTTTAGCGATTTGGATTGCATTTTCTCGACTGGAGCCAGCCGCCAAAGCTTTCTTAAATCGTCGTTTCTCCGCTGGTGCAAACTTGACAAACGAGGATTCCGTACGGATATTCATTTTGTCCAGACCTATGCCTATTGTTGTAGCACCGGATCTGTCAGAGCAAACGCTTAGATTGTCTGAATCGATGTTACCCGCGCACGGGGCCCCTGTTTCGGACCTTTGTTGCCCTAGGGGGGTTATGGTAGAGTCAAGAGTCCTAACTGGCTGCCCAGCAGCATTACCAGAAAGCTCCATACCTTCATTTTTCTGCACATCTGCAGAGTTTGGAGTTGTTCCTTCGGATAGCACAGCAGCTTTTCCGTCGGTTGATGCTAAAGCATCAGGGTTTTTGTTTTTTGTTAAATTTAATAGTTCTTCCATAAAAAGTTTTGTAAATATAGGGCATTGAACAAAACACGTCTAGCAGAGCCCCTTGCTAGGGTGGGCATTAAGTAAAACTGGACTTCCCCGATCCAGAGTTCGCATATTTGGGACCAATTCCCTATTGGCCATGCATCCCTTGGCATATGCTGTCCCACCGTGGATTAGGGGTACCTATTTTAAGAGTGGATACCAGATCTCCGCCTACCTACAATTTACCAGGAACTACAGCAGAGACATGACCTAACTGAGCTCCTGTGCCCGACCTTCCCCTATCCACCCGGATAGAGGATGTAGGTACACTACCATAAGTACATGAAGATACGGCACTCCCTAAGGAGCGTGGATCCCCCAACATGACTTCTGGCAGATCGGATCAGACCTTATTCCCATGATCCAGACACCCCTCCACCTATTGCACCACTAGGACAGTACAGATAGTCAGATGAGTGTCTAGACCTTAGCCAAGCACCGTCCTGTGTTATAACTAGGACGAAACTGTGGTGCTTGTTACCAGCCGGCACCCACGTGGAGGGTTGGGAGAAGGAATTGTGCCAGCCATCATAAAGGGTAAAACATCTACTGATGAGGTGGTATGGCTACCAACGAAATATATATTTAGATATTGCTAACCCGCAATAAATAAATAAAATTTAAAACACAAATAATTAAGTACATGCTCAAATAAATGTAAAATTTTGTAAAGGAGAGATTTACTTTTCATTTCTTGCCTTAGAAATACTTTCAATGTCCACCAGCGGTTGTCTAATTGTATAGGTGTAGAAAAGTAAACACATTCATAATGGAAAATTATTTATTGTGTGTGTTAAAAAAATTTTTACCGCTATTTTTATGCTTTGTAATTCACAAAAATATATTTGTGAGTTTTTGTATAAATAGATGAGCTTTAAAATTTTTAATCATAAAGGGTAAAACATCTACTGATGAGGTGGTATGGCTACCAACGAAATATATATTTAGATATTGCTAACCCGCAATAAATAAATAAAATTTAAAACACAAATAATTAAGTACATGCTCAAATAAATGTAAAATTTTGTAAAGGAGAGATTTACTTTTCATTTCTTGCCTTAGAAATACTTTCAATGTCAACCAGCGGTTGTCTAATTGTATAGGTGTAGAAAAGTAAACACATTCATAATGGAAAATTATTTATTGTGTGTGTTAAAAAAATTTTTACCGCTATTTTTATGCTTTGTAATTCACAAAAATATTTTTGTGAGTTTTTGTATAAATAGATGAGCTTTAAAATTTTTAATCATAAAGGGTAAAACATCTACTGATGAGGTGGTATGGCTACCAACGAAATATATATTTAGATATTGCTAACCCGCAATAAATAAATAAAATTTAAAATTTTTTTTCTTTATTTTAAAAATATTTCATTCACAAAAATTGCAAAATTAATTAAAAAACGCATTTAATTTAGTAAAAATGTAAAACAAAAAGGCAAAAGTACATTTACATACTAATGGTCTGCATGAGTACATTCAAACGGCGTTTCAAAACATTCATATGTTATTTAAATATGTAAAGTTTCATACCACATAAGATTTGAATACTGTGAGTTTCTCATTTACTCTTAATAAAACCAACCCTACAAGAACAGTGACGGTCATTTGACCTATCATTTGACTGTCATTGCTGACAGCAATATCCATCATCGCGTAGAACAAAGTTTCTATTACATTCTTAAGGCCAATATGAAGAATGTGAAGGAAACTCTTGTGTACGTGTAAATTAGCGTTGATAGAAATATTGGTCACATTTGATTAATCAAAGTTGACGGATTTAGCAGTCACATTTGACTAATCAAAGATGATGAATTCATTGGTCATAGTTGACTTATCAAGCATGATGGCTATAATCGTCACTGTTGACGGAGAAAGTACTAAAAATAAACACGATTTATTTGTATTCAATTCCTTATAATTTTAATAAAAAAAAAAAATTAAATATAAATTAATTTTAAGACAAAATATAATAATAGGAAATTTGTAAGCTGTGGTGAACATGCTGCATTGCCTTCTTCAAATATTTTTCGAATTCAGGACACCTTGCTGTTGAAAAGCTTCTAAAATTCGCAGAAATTGTTGAAATAAAAAAAGGTACAAGAAGTTTAAATATTTTTTTTTTTTTTTTTTTGATAATTTTGTTATTTATTGAATCTTTAATTATTTAAATTGAATTATCAATAAGTTTTTCAAATCTTAAATCTAAAAAATATTAAATATAAGTTTAGCCAATGCTAAACAAAATTTTTAATTTCAACGGTTAATTTTTGTTGTTTTACATCTCTCGTGAACGGCTGAGAAAAAGAGTATCCCTTCTTTTCAGCCGGGTGTGGCCTCTATAATGAAGACTATTGCGCGCAAGTGGATTTGGGTGCAACTCAAGTTTTTTTTATATATTTTTTCGCGTGTTTTGAAAATACTATCTTCACCAAGGGAACGTCTAGGTCTTAATGAATTCGATGGTTTCTGACATACCAGGGGCTGCTGTTATTGTACGTAGGATTTTATTCTGTCGCCTTTGAATTCTTTCGACATTCGATGCTGAGGCAGTGCCCCATAACTGGATTCCATAGGACCATATTGGTTTCAGGATCGCGTTGTATAACAAAAGTTTACAGTCAAGACTTAATATAGAATTTCTTCCAATAAGCCAATTCATTTAAGCTGCTTTTAATTTCATTTGTGTCAACTTTGCGTCTATATGCGATTTCCATGTTAAACGACGATCAAGATGAACGCCTAGATATTTGACTACAGTGTTTTGTGGTATAGTCTCGGTGTTAATTTTTATAGGCGGGCATGTTTCCCTACGCAACGTAAAAGTGACGTGTGCACATTTCTGCTCGTTAACTTTTATACGCCATTGTTTGAGCCATTTTTCCAGTTTGGATATATATTCTTGTAAGTTGCGGGAAGCTTCTACAGGATTTTCATGAACGCTTAGAAAGGCTATATCATCCGCAAATGTTGATGTATGAATGTTACTGCTTAACGGTAAGTCAGAGGCATATATTAAATAAAGTAAGGGTCCGAAGATACTGCCTTGAGGGACTCCGGCTTCAATCGACTGCGGAGGGCTTAAAAAATTGAATTCCCTAACTACAAATTTACGTTCCATTAAATAGCTTTTTAAAAGCTTTACGATGTTTGCTGGTAGATTTTGTGTTAACTTATTGAAAAGACCTTCGTGCCATACTTTATCGAAAGCTTGTGAGACATCAATAAAGAGCGCAGAGCAGTATTTCTTTTTTTCAAAAGTTTCTCAAACGACATTCACAAGTCTGTGAGTTTGTTCAATTGTGCTATGTTGTCTGCGAAAACCGAATTGATGATCTGGGGGTAGATTCTGGTTCTGCGATAACGTGAAATGTAAAAAAATGTTTCATTTTCGTTTTCATTACAACTTTACGCAATATCTTTTCGCAGTTGCACAAAATGCGATTCCCGTTTATAATATGAAAAAGTGTTTCATTCCATCTGTTGCAGTGTAACTTTATATCCATGTTATTCAACTTGAAATGTCACACACAGAGAACGAAGTTGAACTACTTCGATGCGGTGCAAGGCCGCATGCAAATATTTATTTGCTTTTGTGGATTTTACAACATGCATATATTCTTCATTGAAATTTTGAAGTTGATTTTTCAACATATATTACATAATATATGTACATAGCTTATGTTATAGAAAATTGAATAAAAATTAGAAAATATTAAATAAACAAATTAGCGGTGGTGAAGAAATTGTATGAATTACATTAAGTAGGCAATTTTATTAATAGTCTATCATTACAGATACTGAGTTAATCCTACAAGTTGAATAAGGAATAAATATATATATATATATTTGTATATATAATCGGAGATATTATTTAATGTCTTATTGGCAAAAAAATATAATAAAAAAATAGTGTATAATCACACTTTTATACTATAATTTCAAATGGTAAAAACTCTGAAAATAAAAGTCGATAGTTTAAAAATATCGAAAATATAGATAGGTATAAATATCGGTATCGATAATATTTAAAATACAGTTTTGACCGTTCCTTTAGTTTAATTCTATTTATTTACTTTTTATTTTTTTTAATAAAATGATATGATGTCAAATTACATACTCGTATGTATGCATGTTGCAAAGAGCAACAAATTTTTAAACGGGATTAATTCTAGATGTTTTAAAAATGATTTATTTAACCTTTCTCTTGTGCTCTCTGGAGACGTTAAAAAACACATCAACGTTCTAAGTGTGTGCGTGCAGTCGTGCTTTTTCGGGTACACGTATACGTTGTCGGCTCTGATTGATGAAAACCATAATCTTGTGATATATTACTTTGATAGTCTCCAATTGTGATTGACAAAGAAAATGTCACTTGTTTTGTATCGAAGTGTAATGACTAAAAAGATGGCAGCACACGCATACTTGTTAATTTTATGTTCTGGTATTTTTGTGTATAAACAGTGTCAAACACATGTATTTTTTTGTTTTTTGACAAAATTGCACAAGACGTCGCGAAGTCACAACAAAAATTATGATTGATGATTTTATTTGTACGTCTCCCTTTAAACGACAAAAACAGGATACTCACACATTTGCACTGATTGACGAGTTTCTTTGATCGTACCCAGGGCACTTTATAAGTAGTAAATCACTTAGTGCCGAGCGGGCGACGACGCGGTTGCAGGTAGTAATTTAAATAAAGTAATAACAACAAATTGCCTGAATAGTTATAATTATGTAAAATTTTCCTACTTAAGTACAAACATTCAATCGATAGTAAAATCGGAAAAATCATTAGCAGAAAAAATAGCACTAAGTCGAATACAATTTTTTTTTTAATTATTTCTATTTAGTGATACATTTTCCATAACATATGCTAATTGCTTTCTAGTTTTGGCCTGAGTTTATTTAAATGTGCTAGATATTCAATTTTATGCGTTTCCGAGATTTACTGCAAAATAAGTTTTTTTTACTTTTCGATTTTCTATCGCCTTATGTATTTTTTAAGCAGCCGGCTCCAAAATAAGTTTAAGCCGCCTCTTAGTTTATTTTTTTTAAGCCGACACCAACTTTCTCTCTGCTTGGGTCTGCACAATTGTCAAAAAAAAAAAAAAAAAAAAAAATACGTTGTACATTGGGATAAATGTATAAAAGTTGAAAATGTATGCATTATTTTTTTTAAATGCAGTAACAAATCTGTAAATACATATGTACACATATGTATGTACATATGTATGTATGTATGTACATACGCATGTATACATAAATCAATTATTCAAATAATTTTTTTTATTTTTGAACTGTATACATACATATGTACATATGTACATACTTATATATTTATCGTTTGCAATATCGACATTTATGTTCTAAAAATTAATAAAAATTCTTTTCGATTTATGCTTGTGCGCATGCCTTTTGCTGCTTTTTCCATTTTCGCTGACAAATTTTAAGTGAAAAAAAACGCGTCATATGAAAATGTTTTGACATTTGTTTTCGCAGTTACATAAAACGAGAATCAGTTTTGCTGTGAAACTGAGAAAAAAATTGTTTCATTCCATTTGTTTCTCTCATTGTGAAAAGATTTTAATTTGTTTTAATTTCTTCACAGAACGGGAATCAGAAACAAAATGTAAACGAGAAAAATGTTTACATATCACGTAATCGCAGAACCAGAATCTACCCCCAGCTTGCTCATATACAGCTTTTCAAATAGTTTTGAAATGTTAGACAGTAAACTAATAGTTTAAATATGAGTATCTTTTTATGTACCTTTTAATATTTTGTTCACACTTTTAAAATAAACTCTTATTTATTTTTTTTAATTAAATTATGAAACTTTTATAACACACGCAAATGCTTAATGCAAACTTTTCATGTTTAACTTCAAAACTTTATATCAAAAATGAAACTGCAACATAATTTCTTCAACGATGATGGATAACTCCACCAACAGTGACAATCATATGTTCGCGCAAATAAAATTTCTGCAAGTGCATTAGTGAAAATATTTTCTGTGTATAAGTTTCGGTCAACCATTTCTTGTAGGGAAATGAATGAATACATAAGGCGAAAGAGAAAAGAGAATATATCTACTTGATGAGAAAAAATACTACCGCATTCAAATACACGAAATATAGTAAAATGAGTGAAGCACTCCTGTGAATATGTGTGGAATACAATAGTATTTGAATGTTTACTACCTATTTGAATATATTCATATTACTACTAGTATTTTCTGTATTCATTTTGTGGTGATTATGATTTTTAAAAATAATAATTAAACAAATGCATACATAACCATGTAGGTATATAATATGAACATGTATTTTAAAATATCCCTATAAAAAAATACATACATAAATTTATTGCGAAAATTCGCGAAAAATTTCAAAATTTTAAATAAGCCATAATATTGATTAAAAATAGATAAAACTATCATTTTTGACTGAAGAAATATCAGTCAAATTTTAACTTTTATTTTCTACCAAAAATATATTAGCCAAAAAATAACTATTATTTTTTTACTTTTTTTAAAAAAGTCATACCAGTTTCGGTCCCTGCTTAAAAGTAAACTTTTCTATAAAAATTAAGCAAAATATAGAATTTTTTTTTTCATTTTGTACAATTATTTATATTTATACATACTCGTACATATGTATGTATATAGTTTGTTAAAAGTGCATTTAAAAAAATTATCAACATAAATAAATTCATATGTAGATATGTATGTACCCTGCAGTTTTAAAAGTAGAAATTGACTCCAAATCGTTAGGTATTTCGCTAACGAAAAATCGACTAACTACTACAGTTGCCACAAGTGATGCTAGAGTTCGCCTTTTGACTCTCTCACTCATGTACATGTACATGCACGCAGTACATGTATAAATGTTAATGTCTTCATCAAATCATCAAATTTTTTTACGAGTTGAAAAAACTGTGCCCTTATTCCAAAGAAAATCAACAAAAAAAAAGTTTTTATGAAACTGTTATTATTTTGTGTTGGCGTACAATTAAAAGTTCGTGGTCAGTGAATGTTAAATTTTTTAGGAAAAAAAGTGTTTTTTATAGTTAAATGTAGAATGAGCAGCAGAAGTCAACTTAGAACGTTGCATAAAAAAAGAAGAAGAACAATTTACTGAAAATTTTATAAATATTGAAAAATAAATTTGATAAATAAACGAAAGCCCAAAAAAAATTTAAATTTCTGTAGTATTTTCATTAAGGAAATATCGTTAGTGATCTAACAGGTACACTATGACTAGCGAAATAGTTGGGTTTTGCTGACTAGTGATCTCATCGGTCTGTTTGCTTCGAATCAACAAACTTTATTCACACACATTACTCAAAGACTGACAAAAACTTTTGTAATCATTTAATTAAAATCAATTAATCGGCAGAAGAATTATTTTTCTTAAAAAAAATATAAATATTTAATTATTAATTAAATTAGAAAGAAAAATCTAGTGGCTCTTAATACTTGAACAGACATTCCATAACCTGTAGAGTATTGGTAGCCGAAGGCTGCCACCTAGGAATCAACTAAGAAACACTAGAATAAAGCTCAACTTGAGCAAGATAGACTTTGAAAAAGTAAATATTTTTTTATCTGACTTTTCACTTTTACAGAGAACTTACCATGCTTTTATTTGGTGTATATTTGAAAGCTGTCACCGATGAAATACGTAAGTTATGCTTCTTTAATGATGATTTTAAGAATTAAATGAGTTATTTAGAGCATTTTGAAATGATACCTATGTCGTTTATATTCGTTCTATATTGTAGGACTTATGATCAATAATATATTAAAGTTTTGAAAACCGTAACTGCGAAATCAAGAGAGAGCGCCGAAAAAATTACACAAAAATTTTTAGGTAAAAAAGGGCTATTACTCTGTGAGTTTTTTTTTTATCTTTAATGTTGGTATTTTTGACTCAAGTCACTATTCTATATAACAATAAAGCTAATAAAAATTCTTGATGCTTATATATTATAACATTTAAATTTTGCAAATTTTTTTTTTATCTTACAATAAAAAATATTTCTAATCACTAATTTGTTTTACAAATTTTTTGTATTGTCAACACTGTTTTGGTTTTGTAGCCATCAGAAATAGAAATTAGTTTAATTCGACTACACGTCAAAAGTAGCATGGACAAAAACCTCTTGCCGTGTTGCCTTGCTGTCTTCAATATAATCATTCTCATATGCACACATGCATTTTAATTTTGACAGGTGGTAGTCGGTAGTCTGCTGTGGCGAATGTGTTTAATGCTTAAATGGAATGTTTCTCTTTGTTATAACCAAGGCCCAAATTCACAGTCATTAGTTAGCTAATAGCAATAGTTTAACTAATAATATTTGATTCATATCTTCTAGTTTAACATTAGTTAAACCATCGAACGTCATTGGTTAACTAATAGTTAGACAACAGCTGATTCGTTGGAATTTATTATTAGTATTTTTGTTTTGTGAAAAATTTTAGATATGGCATGTGAAATTGAAAACACGGAGTCCGATATTGAAAGTGACACTGATACTGATAATACGCGGAATATTGTTGCTGAGCGTCGCCAACGTAATGTAAAAAGATTTTATGGATATATTCCGTCTTAGCAAGTAGGAGGCGTGGCAAGTTCTTGAATGCATACGCCATTTTTAAGAAATAATATATCAAATGTAAACAAAAGCCATATGCTATAACAGAATTGCCAGTACTGAAAGTTTATAGTTTGATAGGGTTACCATTTTTTGTTCATATTAAGAGTGTTGGTTAAATAATACACTGTGAATATGAAGTATTAGTTAAAAAATAGTTATCATTTTAGTTTACCAATAGCTAGCTAATGATTATAAAAATAATGCAGATTTCTAAACAGGGAACAAAGTAAAACAAAAAAGTAGTACTAAATTTGACGTGGGGGTACTTTTTGTTGTGAAAAAGTATTGAAAATAGTACAAAAGTACTGCACTTTCCATCACTGGCATGTACTGAGTGCGTGTACATGTACATGAGTTAGAGAGTCAAAAGGCGAACTCTTGCATTACTTGTAGCTAGTGAAGTAGCAAGTACATTTTTCGTTACAGGCCGTCCACACCAGCAGTCAATTTCTACTCTTAAAACTGGAGGGGTATAAAAGCTTAACATAGCAAACTAGTATAGAAAATAACATTGATGACAAATGGTTTTGTCTGTTTTGTTATGTTTATAAAATAATCAATGCATATATTTAACATGAAATTTTGTTTTCTATTAAAGAAACACAATTAATGTTTTTATAAAAATAGTTTAATTAACAAAAACTATGTTGTTTTTACAAAATTACAAATAATAATAATTCAATATTAATATTTTTATTCGTAAAAAAAAGAACAATAAACAAAAATTAAAGGCGACTTTACTATTTATGGGCGATGAAAAATCGTTTAACATATATTTTTTACTCAACAAAATACAATCAAAAATTTTTGAGGGTTGGTCTTTATATCTTGCGATCATTTGATTGCTATCATGTGTTATTAAAACAATTAATTTTGTGGGTTCGTTGTACATATGTATGAACAAAAAGCAACCACAGATTCAAAAATATTTATTTGATACCCAACGTTCAAACAGTGATTGACCTTTTATGTCAAGCAACATAAGCAAAAGCTAATTGTTAAAGAAGAAAAAGGGCACTTGTTAAACTTAAATCATCAATTTAATTTTTTTAACAAAAAAAAAAAAAAACCCTAAAAACCAACAAAATTTAAACACATGTGCCGAGTCTTTTGTTAAAAGAAAATTTCAACAAAAAGATGGACAAGTGTCTGTCTACGTTTGAATAAAAAATTTAAATTCCGCGTGCTCTGCGAACTTTAAAATTTCAAGTGACTTAATTTGATTAATTGTAGCAAGTTTTCAAAAATGTTTTTATTTTTCCAGGGCAGGGGTTGCTTTCTCAACAACTGTCATGTGAAAGAGATAATTTCATGATTTTCGTTGTTACATTACGAAATCCTGGCTGTACTCATTCTATTGTCCTTGACATAATTATTGCAACATTGTATGAGAAAAACGAACAGGTTTTAAGTGTTTTGTTTAACAAAACAACAAAAACGATTAGTTGGACGAACATGCAACCTTTTTTGAAAATCTTGTGTGAATATTCTTATGTATGTATTCAAATTGAAATTTACATACATATGTATGTATGTACGAGTATGTAAATATATGGAAAACCTAACACGTGTTTGTTTGCATCAAGAATGTTTGCAGCGTAAACTTTTTTCTATTAACTTTCTTGAGGAAAAATACGTAAATTTTTAAAATAAAGATAACATAATAATATATCAGTTAGATTCTTAGAAACCGTTATGAAAAATAGCATACAAAGTGCGGCTATTAAGGAACTTTCCGCTAATGTATAAATTTTTTGAGTAATCAAAATAGAACAGTATATGAATGTAATATATTTCGAACTGCATATTAATATATGTATGTACGTATGTTTGTTTTTTTTATACGCTAAAGTTCTTAACGTATCGTTTAAATCCTTATGACACTTAATTTTTCATGCATTTTTAAAGTTTTTTAAGATGATATAATATAATAGGAAAATTTACCAGGAGCAAAGAGATCGGCTGGCTATATTAATATGCTGTCAAAACGAATGTAAAAATTTTTATATTAAAATTGAAATTTAAAGCTTGGAACATTAAGGGCCGAGTGCAAAAAATATTTAAATTAAGCTTTAAAGTTCACATTACTTACCAAAGACTTTAAGCCTAACAAACTTTTGTTAAGAAATGGTAAGCAAAACCATTGCTTTAACAAACGAAAACTTTAATGAATTTTATATTTTTATTCTAGCAATGTGACCATACTCAATTGTCACCTTGTGATTAGCGATGCAAACAAAAAAAAAAAAAAGAATATGACTTTAGCCGGGTGATCTAATTTATAAAAATGTTCTTAATATTTTAATATGCTTTTACGCAATCTTCTTTGATTCCCCTTTTTAATTAAAAAGACACAATAAAGTTAATTAGAGACATTAAAAAAGAGCTAACACCATTTTTTATGTTTGAAATGTTTTAAGTACTCATATAACGATTTTGATCGATTTGTTTAGATTATAAGTACATCACTAAAAAATTTCTTATATTTACATACATATGTACATGCATTGTATTTATTGTGTTAAGATTTTTTAGAAAATAAATACAGAAAATATAATTATGGACAGGCCAGTGGTTTTAAAAAGGAAAAGAACCGAAAATTGGAACGAAGAAGACAAAGTGAGTACTTACGTTTGTACTTAGTATGTATTTATATTATATTAAAAAAATTATTTTCGATATCTACTTAGACGCTTCTCAAGCAACTTATAAGGGTGAGGGTGAAAGCCATAGGAAATAAGAATACGGACACAAACTCCAACTGGAAGAAGAAATAACCTTGGATGGACGTGGTAGACAGGTGTGATAAAATATATATACATACATATGTACATTCTTATGTTAATAAAATATTATAACAATTTCCTTTAGCTTCAACAAGAGTGTAGCTACCAAACGAGTTTGTGGCTGATTGCAATGAATTCGATTCGGATTCATTAATCCTAGAAGTAAGTGAGTGTGGGTTATTATAGCATTTGTTAAAACAATAAAATACTTTATTTTTGAGATCAATGATGATGCCGTACATCAAACATCATCCTTTACTGAAAAGCAGATCACTGAGGAAGATGACAATATTATGATAGAATCATTAGAATCATTGGAAATGGGTTTTGACACATCCACAAGTTTGATAAATCCATACATAAATTTAAAAAAGGTTTGTTTGAATAATAATTATCAGATATATTTTTATGCACCAAACATATACATACATATGTACATATGTATTTGGTCAGAAAACCCCGCATAAGGTAAGTACAACGGAATACCACGTAAGGCGGGTAGCGGAATTTGATTTAAAGTGTAGAGCTGAGTTACATGAGCACCAGTTAGAAGTAGGAAGGAAAAAATTAGAAGTGGAAAAAAAGATATTAGAGGTGGAAAATAGAAAATTAAGAAACCTTGACTGGGAGCGTAACCTGATTCAAGCCAGGATCAGATTTTATGACAATATACCTGATAAGTATTTACATACATAAGTACATACATATCAATAAATTTTAAAAAGAAGATAAAGAACCCAATAAAATAACTGCACTTATTCTCTCCTGCCTATTTAAAAAATTTTAGATACGGTTTTTCTAAATTAGAACGACGATATGTATTTCTATATAAAACATTGATTTCAACAATATAAAATGAAAGAGCTAAGAAGATAAATTGCTTGTTGTAAGTACGTTCTCATATAAAAATGTATATAATAAGAAAAAATAAGAAATTTCAAAATTTATGTATATACATATGTGCGTATGTATGTATATTAAAGGGCTGCAACGAGTAACTTTTTTCTTCATATGTGAAACTCGCTGTCAAAGATATTTGTTCTGTCGCTCAGAGCACGAGCAGTGAAGAGAAAATATTGTTTGTTTGACAAATACTAACCACCCAGGGGCGAATTTTTCGATTACAGAAGCAATGATGTGATGCACACGTGTAAGACGGTAACCCAGACCATCTCAATTACAACCTAGTATACTTTTTCGAATGCATTGCCGCATTCCTGGAGTGAACGCCTACCCCTTGCACACAATGTAAGCAACACAGTGAAGTTTCATTCACTAAATATAAAAACTCATTACTGTTTCACATACTTTGTAAGTAGGCAGTAGACACTCTATACACAGTCTCGCTTACTTCGTGGGAAAATAGAAAGCGCATTGCTCACTACTTCACACACATTGTAAGCTAGAATTCATTGAATTCAAAGTGTGACAAACTTCATTGGAGAGAGGGGTTGTATTCAAAGTTGGCCGCTGGGCAGTTGCAACCGCAGATTAAATGAGTACCGAAATATATGAACATACAAAACCGTAGCCAACAAAAAAGAAGTACCTTAAAAACTATGTTCACTTCATTTGGTACTTCAAGAATTTTTCATGCAATGCTGAAAATTAAAAAGTTTAAATTTTAGCCTTTACATCCATATTGGCTAATACGCCGGCGTTTTAAGTCTTCAAAATAAATAATGAAAAAATTATTCATTCATATGTATGTATGTATGCTTTTTCATAAATTCAATTAACATTTTTTTTGGATAAGTTTATTATTTATTGAATCTTCAATTACAAATTGAAACATCAATAAAGAGCGCAGAGCAATATTTTTTTTTGTCAAAAGTGTCTCTAACAACATTCACAAGTCTGTGAGTTTGTTCAATTGTGCTATGTTGTCTGCGAAAACCGAATTGATGATCTGCAATACATCCATTACTAGTCACTATAGGCATCAGCTTGCTCATATACAGCTTTTCAAATAGTTTTGAAAAGTAGGGCAATAAACTAATAATCCGATAGGATTCAACCTTTGCATGATCCTTGCCGGGTTTTGGTATCATAGTAATTATCGAAACCTTCCATTCTTTTGAATAGTGTTCTAGGCGTAGAATACTATTAAAAATGAATAGTATTATTCTTTTTGCAGTGTAAGAGACTGAACACAATGTTGCGATAATTTATTGCGGTGCGGTTTTTCACACGATTTTGAAGTAAAAAACCGCAGTGCGGAGCGGTATAAAATTAAAATCTATTTTATTTTCATTGCGGACTTTCTTATTCTATCAATTTTTGATAATCTTTCTCATTCTGATGTTCCCATAGTTTTTGAATAATTGGCGGTGTTCACAACATTATTGTAAACAAAAAACATGATTTTTAAGTATGTTTGAATGTATGTACATATAAAATAATAAAAATGTAAATGTATTGCCGACGCCATCTTCCGTTGTATTATGTTTATTTTTCTCTCCCGCAACGACAAATCGCAACGCACCGCATACATTGTGCTTAGACTCTAAGGCAATTCTTGAAGCATTTTGTTGCTTATTTTGGTGACACCTGGGGCTTTTCTGGTGTTAAGACTAGTAATAGCCTTTTCAATCTCCACAATGTTAAATCTCAGCGGCATTTCTGGTAAAAAGACGACTGGTGGCAGTTCAACAATATCAGCAGAAATATTTGGAGTAAATACTTTTTCTAAGTGTTTAACAAAAAGAGCACCTTTCTCAGCATCAGTTTTTGCCCAGTCACCATTCGAAGCTCGTAACGGAGGTTTGCATATCACTGACCTTTTAAGTCCTCTGGCTGCACGCCACAGTGAATAATCTGTTTGTGGTGTTGTATCTAGCTTTTGAAGAAATTTTTGAAGGGAAGCTGGTTTTTGTGTTTGCAAAACTTTCCTAAACAACATGGTACACTCCTTAAGCCTTAATTTTAGCTGGGGTATCTGTAGCGTTGCCATTCTCGTCGACCCCTCCGTAGATAGATAAGTCCAAAGGTGCTTCAACTTCGACCATCTCGCTGGGCACACCTTTTACAATTCCAAAGTCGATAACATCAGGAATTTTTGGTCGATCTGTTGGCCAATATGTTGGCTGACCACTTGAAACTACATTCTTACCCATTTTAGATAGTGTGTCGAACAAAACTCGTCCCTTAGGAGTGATTAAACGTGTGCTTAGCATTGTAGTCGCCAGCTGCTAGAAAACGGAGGCCCAGTGATTTAGAAAAAGCCGAATATTGACTCTTGGTAATTGAAAATCTGGGATGCGAATAGACAGATGATATTACAAGTTTTTTATAGTAATTTTCGGTGCAGATGTTCGTTGCTTGAAGATAATCTTCACAAAAATCATTCAACAGGTGGTGTTTTATTCGCGTTTTTACTAGGATTCCCGGACCACCACAAGCTCTACCTCGAGGATCCTTGGTGCCGTAAAAATTATATCCACAAATTTTGAAGCAGCTTCGGGACGTCAAGTGAGTTTCTGAGATAAGCATCACATCGATTTGTTTATCCAGAAGAAAATATTCTATTTCAATTTTATGTTGGCAGATGCCGCTTGCGTTCCAAAAACAGATTTTTAAGTTCATGGCTTGTTTAATACAGCCTGCAATAAGGTAGACTTCATTTTGTCCTGTATGATGCAGGAAATGTTGAGAGTAAATGTATTTACTGTTTGTATTAAGCTCTCAATTGAGGCTTCAATACGACTAAAATTAGACCCCAAGTCTTCAATTACATTAACGGTTTTTTGCGCGGTACTCTGGTTGCTTTTTAAAATACTAGCGTATGAAAATTTATTATTAGCTTGTTGTGGAGCACTAGTCGCTTTAGACTTGAAAACGTTAGAATGTTTGTAAATTAACTCTTTTGTTAATTTGTTTTAGATTTTAATCACAGCACATAAACTTGATTAAAGTTAAAATTACTAAAACAACAAGCGGCGCTTGAAACCGAGTTGTTTTCCAAAAGAAATGATTGAGGCACACTCTTGAATGTTCAAACACAATAAGAGCGATCTTTATTTAAATACTTTACTTCTTTTATACAATATTCATTCTTATTAATTTTACATACTTGGTATTTTTAAATTTAAGTTCATTGGCTGTGTGGCCATGAACATGAGACAAGCACAAAATACCTAGAATGCAATTTTGTGGATATAGGTGAACGCATTACATAAACAGTACAAAAAATAAGAACTGCATAATAAACAATCGTCAATTACAAACAAATATATAATAATCGAAACTAATAAAATTGCATTCTAAGTATTTTGTTACAATTTTATGAACAAGACAAATAAAATAAAAAATGCATGATCAACAAGAAGAATTGCTCAACTTTATGCAAAAGAATGAAAAATAAAAATTAATAAATTTACAAAATTGTACAATAAACAAAAATAATACAATTATGAACAATGTTGAGGTAACTGTGGGTAGTTAAAAGGGATTTTAGGCTGAGCGGGAGTAGCATTAGTTTTTTTGTTTGATGAATGCATAAATATGTAGATGTGTAGCTAAGAATTTCACGTGTATGTACTTCCAAAGCATGAACACTTACGCGAAATGAATTACAGAAACAATGTTCATATTTTTGAGAACACCAAAAACTTGTTGTTACTCGACTTAGCGTGTGTAAGTTCAGCGCTTGTGTGTTTTGCTATCATACTCGCAACATGTATGAACAGAACGAGGTGAACATAATGCCACAGCCAAACTTCACTTGATACTTGCAGTAGTACGTGAAGTTTGGCAAATAAAAAAAAACTACGGGTAGCACTCCGGGAGTGCCGACAGAAGTGAAAATGTTTTGTGATTACAACAATACACGTGCTATTGCCAAAAAAAATTATGCGTATACAGTACAATACGCATATAAGAAAGTCTGAAAATGTACAGATTTTGTTTCTTATATGCGAGCTTTCTTATGAAGAGAACACGCATATAAGAAAGATAAATTCTTATATGCATCAGAAACAAAATTTAAAAAATTTCCTATGGAGTATGCAGATATATATTTGAAATAAAATTAATACACATTATTTTGTACAAAAAAAAAAACAATGAAGCCGGCTGATTTCACAAAAAGCAACGACTTCATTTGACATTTGAACCAGTGTTCACAGATGTAAATTGTAAAATATAATCAAAAAATTTATATTTTTCTCCAAATTGAAAAAAAATTTCATTGTGAGAATACTTTCTTATACACTTACAATTTTCTATGGAAGGAATATAATTTTTCATAAAAATTTGTTTCTTATAGCAGAGTTTTTCTTATAAGCGAGTTTCTTATATAAGGATTATTTAGCACGTAGTTATATGGAAATGTACATGGTGTCTGGAAAAGTATTTCTTATAGCCGAGTTTTTCTTATAAACGAGTTTCTTATATGCGTATTGTACTGTATATAAACAATTATATAAAAACATGCAACAAATTTAGCCACTTATCAAGGCGTATGCAACAGGTGAGCTTACTAGCTCAGCTGACTGAGCTCCCTTTATAGCAAATTTTCATAAAAACTGATATAGTTTGAAGAGAGTACATACAAAATGGTTACAGTTTGATACTCATACGTATTAAAATGCTTTTAATTTGTTTGTGTGTTTTGATATGAAGCGAGTGCTTTATACTAGTGATGTTACGAATACTCGTATTCGACTATTCGACTATTCGCCTGTTTTAAGATATTCGTATTCGCCAAATTCAAGCGAATATTTTTCGAATAATTTTCCCATACATTTTCCAAAAAAAAATCATACAAAAGTTTAAAAAAAGTACATAAAATGTAAAAAAATATATTAATTTTTATTAAAAAAACCCATTGTATTTCACGCAAAGTAATAACCTTCTTAAAAAACAAACAAAACTATATATGTATTTTGCAACTAGTATTCAAAAATTAAAGTTTAATATCATGTTAAATTAGTAATCAAACCTCAGTAGAGGAATGTTGAATTTCAAAAATAGAAGTTTTGAAGCCTTTTCTCCATCAAGCCTATTACGATGCGGTGTATAAAGAAGCCCCGCACCACTAAACATTCGCTCGCTTGGAACACTCGTTGGTGGTGTCACTAAATATTGCCTGACTATAGGTAAAAGAAGCTCGTATTTTTCCTTATTTACTTTCCACCATATCAGTGGTGTTCGATAAACAGCACTGAATTATTAATTAAAAACCCAAACAGAGTAAGAAAAACGAAATCTGAAAGTATGTAAGTAAAATAATTAAAAAATGTTCTGTAGAGGTTTTCAAATTCGGCATCTTAATGCAATAATAATGTTAAATCACTAATTTTTTTTTTTTCATTTATAGTTACTAACGCAAAGGCAGGGATTTTTTCCAATTAAATTTGATATATAAACCTCAAAAGAAATATTTGTATTCGTATTCGTATTCGGCGAATACTGTTTTAAATATTCGTATTCGTATTCGCGAATACTAAAAATTGATATTCGTAACATCACTACTTTATACCAACAAAATACATGTTGTTTTTGGATTGGTGTACTTGTTGTTGCATACCTGCTAGTTTTGCAACTGCGCCCGAGAAGTTAACAACCTAAATTTTTTCGGTCAAAATGAAGAGAGCAACATCTTTGTGTACTCTTCTTAATCAGTTTCACTCAAATTGACGAGTGCGCCCTCTTTGGTGCACCAAAAAAATGAGTGTTTTTCTCATATATGGCAACATCACGTTCGCTTCATTTTGAGCGAAAAAATTTAGGTGTTGGGCCTTACTACGGTTCTCGATTCGACTTCGACTGCTGTAATATATTAAAGAAAAATGTTGTGTGTTCCTTTAATCTAGTACAACAATCGAAGTCGATTCGAGAACCGTAGTAAGGCCCAACACCTAAATTTTTTCGCTCAAAATGAAGCGAGCGTGATGTCAAAAACTATGACGGTGTCGCGAATTCAGAGATTTTAGCCCACCCAAAACCTCCGTACCGCACCAATAGACGTTTTCACTTCAAGAAAAATTCTTTCTGTTGAGTATAGTAAAAAAATGGAAATAAGTGAGGCAAGTTTATACGGCACCACGAAATAAGCCCCAAATCGAAAATTGAAATAAGCCCCAAAAAATTTTATGAAATAAACCCCAAAAAAATGAAATAAGCCCCAAACAAAGTTTACGAAATAATACCCAAAAAATATGAAAAAAAAACCCCAAATAAAAAAATGAAATAACCCCCAAATTTTTCATTTAATGAAATAAACCCCAAAAAAAATGAAATAACCCCAAATTTCTTAACTTGCAGAAGTAAGCTGAAGAAGAACACGGCTTCGCGTTCAAAATATTCTGCATAACCGGCCTACGGCCGGGCGCAAGTTATTTATCCTCTATGGTATATCGAACACAGGCTTCGCGTTCAAAGTATTTTCTGTATAAACGGCCTACGGCCGGGCGAAAGGAATTTATCCTCTATGGTATATCGAACACCGGGTTCGCGTTTAAAGTATTCTCTGCATAACCGGCCTACGGCCGGGCGCAAGGAATTTATCCTCTATGGTATATCGAACACTGGCTTCGCGTTCAAAATATTCTGCATAACCGACCTACGGCCGGGCGCAAGGAATTTATCCTCTATGGTATATCGAACACCGGCTTCGCGGTATAACACAGTTGAAACTTGAAAATAACATGCAATTTTCCTCAAAATGTGTTTAGATCTACATATTTTACGGATATGAAATAAGCCCCAAATAAAATGAAATAAGCCCCAAAACATTTTATGAAATAAGCCCCAAATTTTTAAAAAAATGAAATAAGTCCCAAAAACCTGAAATAAAGCCCAAACAAAATATTTGAAATTTTTTTGGGGCTTATTTCATTTTTCGATTTGGGGCTTATTTCATTGGGGCTTATTTCGTGCCACCAGTTTATACATAATATTATTTATTTAGATTTTTGTTACTTAGTTACTAATTACTTATGTTTAAAAGTATAAACACATTCGCTACAGCAGACACACGAACACAAATGCTGCTAGCTACCGTTGCAGCCGTTTAGCCAGCTACTTAATTATTTTGGAAACGACAGATACACAGTAAACAGCTGATCCTGAATTGTTGCAACGATTCATTTACTCGCAGTCTACATTAGCCATCGATTTGTTCGGCCAATGAACAAATGCTTGTTCGCACATTATTTTAGCTAATGTAGACCACTGTTGTTCATGTTTTGTTTATGGTCAAACAGCGTTGTCAGAACATTTGTTCGTACAACCATGTTCAACCATCAAATGTCATTTTCCAATATGAAAATTGAGACAACAAACAAAAGCTATTTGCTGTCTCTGCCACTCCACCTTAAAATTGTGGTAAAACAGCACATGAACATTTACTAATATTCCCCACATAGAAAAACATGAACAAATTTTGTTCTGCTATTCTGCTGGCGCTTTGTTCATGTGCAAACAAATCGATGGCTAATGTAGACGGCGAGTTATGTAAGTATATTACCGTGGTGCACATTCAGCGCTTTTTTCTATTTTAAAGTTCGCTGGGGCGAATTGAATTCGCCACTCACATCACTTTGTATGGATTCGCTTTGACATACACCGAAAAAATTCATCTCATGGATCTCTTTTGTCTCCGGAGTTACGGGGTTCAAAACTTATTTTTTATTGGCCATAAGTCCTAGAATATGGAAAGGATATGAGCGATGTGGATATCACTCTAAACTTCTCTAAAATACCTTTATACTGGTATACAATTTTTTTAAAACAATTTACCCATTGCGAGTGAAATTCAATTTTAAAATTTTTTTATCTGATTTTCACTTTTACAGAGAGCTTACCATGCTTTTATTTGGTGTATACTTGAAAGCTGTCACCGATGAAATACATAAGTTATGCTTCTTTAATAATGATTTTAATTTAATTAAATGAGTTATTTAGAGCATTTTGAAGTGATACCTATTTCGTTTATATTCGTTCTATATTGTAGGACTTATGATCAATAATATATAGAAGTTTTGAGACCCGTAATTGCGGAATCAAGAGAGAGCGCCGAAAAAATTAAAAAAAAATTTTTGTACATATGAAAAGTAATATTATCAGGCTCAAGTTCAGTTTTATTGAATTAATGAAAATTCAAAATTCCTAAGAGTTTTTTTATGTTGAAAAATATTATTATTTATATCCAATCAGTTTTTAGCAGAACGTATCAGTACTGATTTCAAGGCCGCTACACCTCTCATCAGCGTTCAATTGTCCATCTTTACAATTTTCGTAAAGTGGATACTAATCGAGAAGAATATCAACTATCTAACCAGTTTTCAACAGAAATAGAATACGAGAATTTAAATTTTGTAATTGTCTTTTTTATTTTACAATAAAAAATTATTTCTAATCACTAATTTGCTTCACAAATTTTGTTATATTGTCAACATTGTTTTTGTTTTGTGGCCATCAGAAATAGAAATTAGTTTAATTCGACTACACGACAAAAGTAGCATGCACAAAAACCTGTTGCCGTGTTGCCTTGCTGTATTCTATATAATCATTCTCATATGCACACATGTGTTCTAATTTTGACAGGTGGTAGTCTGTAGTCTGCTGTGGCGAATTTGTTTAGTGCTCAAATTTTACATTTTTAATAGGGCATCTTTTCCTTTTCAAAAAATGTTAATTGAATTTATCAAAAAAAAGCATACATCTGTATGGATAATTTTTTCATTATTTATTTTGAAGACTTATGTAAATAATTACGTTTGAATACTTTTTTAGTACTGATTTATTTCTATTAAAATGTTTCCTTATATACTAGAAATCTTAAAACTATTTTAGCTATTATAACAATAAATGTTTACAAGCATAGATCACTAATGATATTTTCAAAGATAAAAGACATGTGTGTAAACATAGACAACTATCGATGTTTCTAATTACTTAGGACTAACAACTTATATTGAATCTTTATTAATATGAACCAATAAACTTAGATAATTGTAAATCCTAAATAAACACACAACTAAGTCTAGACCGTTAATATTTTGTAACTAAGATAATTATTAATCCTAAATAAACATACAACTAAGTCTAAACCGTTAGTCTAGACCGTTAATATTTTGTAACTAAGATAATTATTAATCCTAAATAAACATACAACTAAGTCTAGACCGTTAATATTTTGTAACTATATGTTCATATTTGAACATTCTGCTGGCCGGAACGTGTTGAAGGAGCTGTGAAGTCTATTTGTATTGTTGTCCTTTTCTTGCAGTACCTATTTTTAATGAAAATGATTAACGCAATAATTAATATAACCAGTAGAATGATTAGAGATGAATGTCCACTGATAGTATGGAAACGCAATTGTCTTAGCTCGACCTTCGTTGATTGTAGCATTTCCAGCTGTTCAGATAAGTCGTTGAATTGAGTAAAGTTAGAACTGTGAACTTTTAGTGGCTTAGTGTGCCAAGAGGTAAGTTCACTTATATTTTTGCGCCACATGATGAATTTGGGTATAAAGTCAGTGTTTGCATTTAATTGTTTTGAAGATTCTAAGAAGATTTGTGGGGAGCTCGCTTTGCATCCAGATTTGAGTGTCAAAATGCCTTGTTTTGGTAAATTTAGCCAGTTTATTAGACCCTTTCCACAATTAATCTCTATGTCCATGTCTTCATTCAATTTATATAGCCATTTGTTTTTTTCCCAGAGTTATACCAAAGATTTTGATTCTCAATCTGCTTAAATTTACAGTCGGCCTTACGTATATCCTTTAAAGCTGCTATTTCACATCCCTTATTTGTAGCGGGTATCCATGCCCAGTTTTTGTTGCACATGTATTTCTCATAAATTTGTTTACAGCTGCTTAAATCCGTCTGAGACATCATTGTATAGACACTATTTCCATTATTGTATATAATGTAGTCAGCTTCAATTATCGGTATCATCGTCGCTTTCTCTTTACTTACTGGAATAGGTATTATTCTATATATATCTGATGAGTCAGAATTCAACAGAGGAATTTCCGCTTTGATTATTAATTTGCCGTCTAGTATCATTCCTTTAGCCATCAATGCATTGTATACTTCTTTTAGGGGAATTCCTGAAGTTCCTCCTGGAAGAGTAAGTTTTTCTGGTAACTGCTCTTGAATTTTGACTAATTCGTGCTGTAACTGAGCGGGCTGAAGAAGTTGTGGATTGATATGTCCATGATTAATATCGATAAGTAAATTAATAATAGACATTTGTGTGGTTTCGCAATCTTCAATCATCATGTACAGCCTTGTTACGAGTATT
This sequence comes from Lypha dubia, assembly GCA_947311025.1. Lineage (NCBI taxonomy): Eukaryota > Metazoa > Arthropoda > Insecta > Diptera > Tachinidae > Lypha > Lypha dubia. The sequence goes on from OX371261.1 coordinate 88,961,196, forward strand.
TGGAACGTAGATGTTTGTCTTTCGGTATCTTGCGTTTCTGCTGTTTTATCATAAAATTGTTGTAGCTGTTGTTGAATTTATATTCTGTTACAGCGTTATTTTTATTTGTTCTCCATAATATATATTGATATGCTTGATCGCTTTCTTCCAGTTTTATCTGGCGGTACATTTTCTCAATATCGGCTGTTATTACATATTTCCATAATCTCCATTTAATGATGATATCAAAAAGATCTTTTTGGAGTTCGGGTCCTACGAACATGACATCGTTTAAACTCCTGCCATTTGTTGTTTTAGCAGAAGCGTCAAACACTACGCGCAATTTTGTTGTTAAGCTGTTATCTCTTATTACAGGGTGATGTGGCAAATAATACTTTCCGGTGTTATTGCCCTTCACCTTTTCCATATGGCCGAGATTTAGATACTCATTCATAAATTGTTTGTAGCCTTCTTTAATCTTTGGGTCTTGATCTAATTTTTTCTCAAGCGATAGAAACCTTACCATTGCTTGGTTTCTGGAATTTCCCAATTCATGGTCTTCTTTAAATGGCAATTTAACTTCAATTCGACCGTTTTTATCTACTGTGGTTGTTTGTTCATAGTATTCTTCGCAATACTTATCATCATGACATTCTTCTATATTTGAAACCTCCTCAAGCTCCCAAAATCTTTCAAGATTTGTTGTCATAGCTGTGAAAACTTTATTTTTGCGCGGGCATGTTCTTAATATTCCTGATAATATCCATCCCAGTTTTGTAGCCTGAGCTAAAATGTTATCAATTTTATGGATTCCTTCTTCCAAAATAGTTGAATAGATCTCACTGCCTAGCACTATATCAATTCTATCCGATCTGTTGAAACTCGTTAAATTTTTCCAGTCATTATTATTATATTTAAATGATTTATCTGGAATTGCTGATGATAATTTGTTCAGGACCACAGCTTCAATCATAAACTTTTCATTACTTAGAAATCTGGGTCGCATTTCCAAATATATTTTTGACTTTGATATGCCAACAATCGTATTTCCAAGACCCTACAGTTGTGTTTTTTCTTTTATTCTTGGTAGTTGTAATATTTGAGCTGCTTCTTCAGAAATTGTAGTTTTTTGTGATCCTTGATCTATTAGCGCCCTTAATGTAATTAGGCTACCATCTGCATTTTTACTCTTATTTGTGCTGTTGCTAGCAACACTGTTGAATTTTTCTCTTGTTCGGTCATCATATTTATACCTGTTTCTGGATTTTTTGATTCTTTCTTAAATTCTTCAATATGAAGAAGAGTATGATGATATCTACCACATTTTTTACAGTTATCAGTGTTATTTGCACATTTTTTATCTAATTTATGGCTCATACAACGATAACATAGTTTATTTTTTCTAATGAAATTTCTTTTTTCTTCAATTGTTATTGCTTGAAACCTTTTGCAATTAACCAGCTCATGATTTGTTAGTTTACAATAATCACAACACTTTTGTGATATGAGGAATGAATTTGCCTGCTTCTGATTTGTTTTAGGGTTGTTGCATTTTTTTCCTTTAAATGCTTCCAGAGCCTGATACTGTTGTTCCAAAAAGAGACATACGTCTTCTAGTGTTTGTATTTCTTTTGTTTTCTTTACATTTCGTTCATACATACGCAGCCCATCTTTATCTAATTTGCGGACGATAATTCTTGCTATCCAAGGTTCAGCATCATCTATTTTCATGTTCAGCCCTTTCACTGCTTGAACACATTCATTCGTTGTATCCAGTAATTGTTTTACACTGAAGGCTGATTCAGTGTTTACCATCGGATGATCCAAGATCTTATCTACTTGTGTTGTAAATAGTAATCTTTTATTTTCGTATCTTGCATTTAAAATATTCCATGCTGCTTCATAATTGGCGTCCGTCACTTTTAAATGTTGAATAAGTCTTCCAGCTTCTCCTCTGACGTAATTTTTTAGTCGATACATTTTTTCTGCGTTAGAGAAACTATGTTGAGTATGCACGAGATTTTTAAAAAGGTCATGGAAGGACGGCCAATCAGCTACATTTCCAAAAAACACTGGAATTTTTATGTCTTCCAGTTTAATGGAATTAACAACTGGTTATTTCATTTTCTTCTAATGTAACCATTATTTGTTTTAGAATCATTCTGTACTCACGAGCAATGCATTCATATTTGTCTTCTTCTGCTTCATCGATTTAAATTTTTTCACATAATCTTTCATATTCTTTTTTAAGATCGTGGAAATTCTCTTCCATTACTGCCTTTGTTATTGCTAATTCAGTTTTTTTACTATTGTTGATTTCATCATGTGACTCGTCGATTATTTCTCGTAGACTAAATTTTTTTTTTTTTAATTTTTTTAGTGATGTTTGATATCTTGGTTTTAGGTTGCCTTCTATATTATCATGCGAAGTTGACGCTTTTTCAAGATGTTGCTCGCCAGATTCTTTTTGATGCATGCTCGAATACGCTTCCTCTATTATTGTATTTATGGCTACAAAATAATTATTTTTAAAATATTGGTCGCCATCTGATTGAAATTCAATTAATTTGTTGTTATTTGATTCAAACTCCGCTTGTATTTTTTTTAATCGTTTCTTTAATTCGTTAATTTGCGTTGATCAAATTTTCCCTTCGATAATTTTGTCTCGAATAATTATGGACTCTTCGCCAAGCTCCTTTTGTTTTTCAAATAGTCTTTCTTTTGACATATTGATTATTGTAATATATTATTTTTTTTTTTTTTATTTATTTACGATGTCTAAGCCTCAGATACGCTTTTTATTTATTTTTCCGACGTTTAAGCCTCAGATACGCTTTTTAATTATTTTTCCGATGTTTAAGCCTCGGATACGCTTTTAATTATTAATGGTTGATTCAATTTCTCAGAGTCTCTTACCACTGGTGGGGAAAAACACTGAGAGTAACTCGAAGGACCAAATTTTTAAAAAGGTCATGGAAGGACGGCCAATCAGCTACATTTCCAAATATAAATAATTACGTTAAATAGCAACAACTCACGAAAGCTTCAAATTCATCAAGAAAACAACTGCACGAGTCCCAAGAAGACAACACCTGCAAGAGGACGACAATACCAACTAAAAATAAGATTAGATTAATTTTTATTTTTTACATATAAGTTAAAATTGGGTGAAAAATTTTTTTTTAAAAAAAGACACAATAGATTTTGTGGTGATCAGAATTTTTGCAATATATATATATATATATGAGTGATAATAGTTCAGTATCCGATTACCCGTAGAAGAATTACTAGGAACAGACGCTTTCTCTGGAAAATATTAAGACGTTTTTATAACAACAGAAATGACTGAGCAAAACCAACCACTTTCAGTTAGAATAGACCCAATAAAATACTTAAGTCGTCTTCCCGAATTTAATGGGGACTATCGCGAATTACAAAATTTCACTAATTTGATAGACAGAGTACACCCGATTCTGGCCGCATATGACGAGCCATCCCAACTCTTATTCTCAGACCTAATTAAAGCTAAACTTACTGGGAGGGCACGGGAAATCATAGAAATTAACTGCCAAGCCCAATCTTGGACAGATATTAAGACAACATTAAACCACAACTTTGGCGACAGGTGTAGCCTAGAAGAATTATTCGACAAACTAAAGAGCACTAATTTCGCTACCAACAGCGTTGAATTCTACAACGAAATAAAAAAAAGACTTAGGAAACTTAACAATAAGACAATACTAACAATTGGCCCAGGCCCAGCAGCAAATGAATGTGCAAGAAATAACAGAAGAACTGCTCTAAATGTGTTCAAAGAAAAATTACCTGAACCTATGCGCACGATTTTAACGTGTAGAAAACCCGAAACTCTCGAAGAAGCAGTAGAAATATTGTTTCAGGCAGGTTACGCATATAGTTCACCTTCAGGTGGGATATTTTCCACATATGGAAAACCACCAAATAAACCCCAACAGTATCATAGTAGTACTCAAAATTCCTCTCATAACCGAAAAACCCAGAGACAAACAAACAATAACGGACAGAACTTTTCACATAATAGACAAGGACGAACAGACCGAAATAAATATAACCAACATAATGGACAATATTCACCACATAATGTACAAAGAAGTAATATTCAGCATAACTATAACCAACATAATGCACAAAGAAGTAATAATCAGCATAACTATAACCAACACGATGGACGAAGTAATTGGAATCCTTTTAAACGACAAGATAGAACAAACCCACAATGGGACAACCGCCCCCCAACACCTGAACCAATGGATGTAAATAATTTCGAAACACCGAACAAACACGATCAAAACATACGCAAAAATGAAAATTTTCCATTTTCAGCCTCAGGGAACTACCATATATAAAAATTAAAACTAAGTTGGGACACCTAAAGTTAATAATAGACACAGGCGCAACCAACTCCATCTTGAATCCAAATATTTGTCATCCAAAATGGATACAAAAAATTACCCCAATCCCTAAAAAACCCTGCAACACGAAATAAATATTTATGAGAAGGCCAAAATTCCCGTTTTTAAAGAATTTGGTACAGGACTCGACACAATAGAATTTTACATAACAAACTTTCACGAATACTACGACGGACTTATAGGCAACGACTTACTCCGACCATTAAAGGCGCGAATTTATTACGAAAGCAATACAATAAAGATGGGAGAAAACACACTACAACTCCTAGTTAGAAACAGAGACCACTATAAGGAAAATAATGAACAGGAAGAAAATAATTACGTCAATGAGCTATTTAAGAATGGAATAATAAAAGACCCTCTAAACACCGTGTTAAATTTTGCATCAAATTCTCAACCCCTAAGAAGTCAGATTCGAATTGATCACCTAAACTCTGAAGAAAAATCACAACTACTACCAATAATAAACAAGTACCATGATATTTTCTATCAAGAAAATAAAGAACTTTCGTTCACCTCCGCTATAAAACATAGCATTAGAACTACGACAAATATTCCTATTTTTACCAAATCATACAGATACCCCTACATTCATAAGAATGAAGTAGAGAATAAAATTCAAGAAATGCTCAACAACGGAATAATAAGACATAGCAACTCCCCATATTCGGCACCCATTTGGATTGTTCCCAAGAAAGCGGATGCCAGTGGATAAACAAAATGGAGACTTGTCATTGATTACCGCAAATTAAATGAGGTAAGCATCGATGACAAATATCCAATACCCAACATTGATGAAATCCTGCATAAACTGGGCAGATGCCAGTATTTTACCACACTAGACCTTGCCAAGGGATTTCACCAAATAGAGATAGAAGAGCAATATGTTCATAAAACCGCCTTCAGCGTCGAAGGAGGACATTACGAGTTCCTCAGAATGCCGTTTGGACTGAAGACAGCCCCAGCGACGTTCCAGCGGCTAATGAACAACATCCTGAAAGATTACGTAAACAAAATCTGTTTAGTTTATTTAGACGATGTAATAATTTTTTCGACCTCCCTACAAGAACATATAAATTCCATTAAACTTATTTTTAATCGCTTAAAGGCGCAAATCTTAAAATCCAACTGGATAAGTCCGAATTCCTCAAGAGAGAGACGGAATTCCTTGGTCATATAATAACGCCGGAAGGTATTAAAACTAACCCTAAAAAAATAGAATGTGTTAAAAATTTCCCGATCCCTAAAAGCACAAAACAAATCAAGCAATTTTTAGGCCTTACTGGGTATTATAGGAAATTTATTAAAGATTATTCTTTAATTGCTAAACCCATGACAAAATACTTAAAAATGGATACAAAACTAAATATATCTGACCCAGAATACGAAAAAAGTTTTAACACACTTAAAACACTACTTATCCATGACCCAATATTTGCGTATCCGGATTTTTCAAAGCAGTTTATCCTGACAACGGATGCCAGTAACTACGCGTTGGGAGCAATTCTCTCACAGAACGACCATCCTATATGTTACGCAAGTCGTACCCTAAATACACATGAAATTAACTATAGTACCATAGAAAAGGAATTACTAGCTATTGTATGGGCTACGAAGTATTTCAGGCCTTACCTTTTCGGCCGTAGATTCTTAATAGAAACAGACCATAAGCCTCTAACATGGCTCTTCTCAATAAAAGAACCCAACTCCAAACTTGTAAGATGGAGACTTAAATTATCAGAATTCGATTAACAGATTAAGTATAAAAGTGGGGTTAAAAATGGCAACGCCGATGCTTTATCAAGGATCGAACTTGATTCAGGTAATATTAATACATTAGAATTAAACCACACAACAATAAAGGAAACCAAATCCCCAATTAACATATTCAAAAACCAAATTGTTATTAGAAAAATAACATCAGGCTCACTGAGGATAAAAAACAAATCAATTTTTGGAAATAACAGAAAAACTTCCATACTAAGGGACTGGATAGAGAAACAGCAATCATCCTACTTAAGAATCACTTTAACCCTGTTCTAATAGAAGAAGAATTGTATACAGTGCTAAAAACGACGTTCGACGAACTCTTCGCAAATAACACGAAATTTAGGATCATAAGATGCTTTCACTTAGTAGAAGATATAGAAGACGAAGAAACACTAACGGATACCATAAAAAGTGAACACCTTGACAAAAATCATCGAGGTATTCAAGCAGTTTTTAAAGAACTCATAACACGTATCTACAACCCTAAATTGAAACTTGGAATTACACAGTTTATAAATAACTACGAAATATGCAACCTTGAGAAATATGAGAGGAAACCTCCCAAAATACCGTACAAAATTACTGAAACTCCGTCTAGACCCCGCGAAGTGATGCACTTGGATGTATTTTACACTTTAGAAAAAAAACTGTTCATGACGGCAATAGATAAATTCTCTAAATTCGCAATGGCATTTCAAATTAACGGAAGGAATTGGACAGAGTTAAAACCAAATTACTGCAAATTATAAATACGTACGGCAAAGTAAATAAAATTATAGTGGACAACGAACTCGGATTTAAGGCTATTCCGATGCAACAATTTTTGAAAGAAGAGAACATTGAAATACACTTCACTTCCAATAGCAATCACACATCCAACGCAGACATCGAACGTTTACATAATACTATTAACGAACATATACGTTTACTAAGACATGATGACAGAAATAGGGATGAAACTATAGAAGACAAAATGATAAGGATAATAGGTTTCTACAACAATACAATCCATAGTACCACAGGAATCAAACCCATCGACTTTCTAAATGGAAAAATACATGAAGATAGGTACAAAGAAATTCAGAACATAATAAATTCAAAAAAAGAAAAATATATACAGAAATTAAATGAGAATAGAAAAGATATAGAACTGGATGATGGTACAAACTATATTAGAGAAATAAGAGGCGGGAAGAATCATAGAAAATATAGAAAGGTAAATACAAAAATAATAGATGAGGACCATATACAGACAATAGGAACTGGGCACAAATACTATAAATCTCACGTTAAACACAAAAGAAAAGGACAGAGACAATCCTACTATAAAATCTACAAAATAATTTCCTTTCAGATGACAACTTGGGCGCTAATATTCACTCTCTTCACAATCACAAAAACGCAATACTTAGATATACAAGACCTAACCAACAACAATGGATATATTCCAATTAAACTAGACGAAGTCAGGCCCATAGAATCTTACTCCAAAATAATACACGTTATTAATACAACCTTGTATGAGGAAACATTTGACTTAATTGCAAATAACATAGCTGTACTGAAAACTACTACTACAGACACTAAGACATTACTAGATACTGTTGACAAAAACTTCGTCATACTTAAAACTTATAGCTGGAACAATGGATACTGAAGATGAAGAACACATTAATACTAGTCTGAAACAACTTTATGAAAACGAAGGACTTTTAACTAACACAATACAGAATCTAACTCAAGTCAACAACTTACTATCAACACAAATACAGAATATAACGAATCATATCAATATACAACAAACACATATAGGAAAATACTTAAATCAATTCAACGATATTTTCCAAAATAAAATAGCAACATTAGAGGATGAGGTAGTATTTATGAAAAACATCTATCAAATTAGCAATGATATATCACTTTTACGAGATCACATCGATGACATAGGACAAGTAATTTTTTCTAGCAAACTTGGAATTATCCCGACAGATATTTTAACGCAAAAGGAAACTGACCTTATAACAAATTTTGACAGCTACACAAACATAAAAGTGTCTGTGGTCCTTCACGACGAAAATATATTACTAATTTTCAAAATACCCTTATATTCAAAATACACTCTTAACAAAATCACCTTCGAACCAATTCCGAATATTAAAAATAAAACATTAGCATTAAAACCACATACAATACTTACTGATCAAAACAAAAAAATATTTAAGCCATTTTTTCAAGATAAGTTAGAGAAAAACCTAATCACTCTTAAAAATGACTGTATACAAAATATTTTAGGGTATAAAGAAGCTAACTGTCCTATGGAAAATTTTGAAACGGAAGAAGTAGTAGAAATACTTCCCGGACTACTTATATTCAAAAATTATTACCAAAATCTTAAACATAGCTGTAACAATGAAGAATTACAAATTAAAGGAACTTTCCTCATAAAATTCGAAAATTGTAAGGTTTTTACAAACAACAATAATTTTACTAATGTTAACTTAAGAATTAGAGATAAAATAATACTACCAAATATAATAACAAAAATCAAAAACAACAAAAATATTACCCTAAACGATTTAAAATTAGAAACACTATACATACTTGAAACAATTAAAATACGAAGAAAATTTAAACAATGTATTATATTACGATAAGACAACAAAAACTATTAGTTACAGCGTTGATATCATAATTATTTTATGCATCATTTTAGTAGTTATATATATTATAAGACCAAAACTAATCTATAATGTTTCGTCGGAGCCTCAATCTAACGGTGGGGGTGTTATAATGTCTCCTGTTATTCCCCTAACTCAACCCAAAATAATATAAATATTAACATACGTACATAAATATGTACATACTTTAATTTACTTACTTTTACTTTATTCTCAATTCCAAGAACAGTTCACGAACTTTATTTAGTTCACTATTAATAATTTGCATTTCCGTTCCCACTAACTAAATGCAACTCCAGCATTTAAACACAGACCTATTTATTGGGAATTGTTTTGCAATAAAACATTTCAATATTAATTTATGCAACTCCAGCATTTAAATACAGACAAATTTATTGGGAATTGTTTTGCAATATATTTTAACTATAAGATAATAAATTGTAAAATTAGTATTTAAGAAAGCATAAGAAAATAAATAAAGTCAGTCTTAATTTGAAAATGAAAAAGTGAAAGTGTTTTTTTTATCTATACATTTTTTAAGATCCAAAAGTATGCTACTCTATCAGGCACACCAAATCTGTCACATATCAAGGCAATGTTGAAACAATCGTATCTTTCTGTGTATTGTGAACTTGTGCTTGTATCCATATCTTCTTGAACCGATGGCGGTGCGTATGTTGAATCATCGTGATGTTGGTATGTTTACATTGGTGACATAGACCTTGCTACTTGCTCTTCAATTTCCATCATAAATGCAGCCACTGTTAGTCTTCTCTGATGATGTTGATCGTACATAAACTCTTTGAGGCGTTCTGGAACCAAGCCGCATGCACATACAGCTGCCTTCAAATCGCATTTACATGTTCCAATGTGAAAAATTGTTTCCAGAGATTTTAGAAACTCTGGAAATTTTGGGTTTTTCTTTTTGCTCTTGATTTGGTCTTGATATTTGTCAAGATATCTATTCAATTTAATATATACACAATTTTTCGCCATTATTTCCATACCAAGTTTTCCCAAATTCCAATCAACTTATTTTGTACTTCAATAGTGAATGATTTATAGGAAAACTTTTTTTGGTCTGTTTTAGCACGTTCGCTCAAGTAAAAATAATATCTCAAATCAGTAGACAAACCAAAAACAGTAACATCATGCCTCATTTTCTTTAGAGTTTTTTGAACAAAATATTCAATTTTCAACTCTTTTTTTTGCATGACAACTATGAGAAATACCATATTAAAAGCAGAACATAAAATCAAAACAGAATACATAATGAAATTATTTCTTCTATTTTGCTTTGCACCATAGTAATGAAATGTTCTCTCAATGCTAAATCTTGTATGTGTTTGTATGTTTTAATATTTTTTTCAAGGCGCATTAATACAAGTGTAGGTAATTCTACAACAATTACAACTTAAAATAACAACTGACATCTCAGCCACTATGTCAACATGTACAAATTTTGACATACGAACCTCTAATTTGCGCAAAAAAATAATAAAAACTGTGCTTATAACATCACCACTTTGATTTTCTTTTATTCATTTATGCATGCGATGATTTAGTTCAGCGGTGTAAAAGTTGGTACAACCTATTATTCATCTACAATTCTTGACCCTCGATACAAAGCTCGAATATTTCAAAGACAATCGACTTCAATCCTATCGAAAAAACGTCTTATTGAGCTGCTTGACATGACTCTACATTCCGAAAGTGTTGAAGACACAGTCCTCTCTACACCTCGCAAAAATTCTGATAAGTCTACGAGAAGTACTCGCCTTTGGAGGGTATGTGAAAAAATTATAAAAGAATCCGAGAAGGATGAGCCTCTATCCATCCTAAGCTGTGGTTCTGCTAACGAAGAAGTCGAGAGATACCTTAGATCTCCTAATATTCCTAGAGACGCAGACCCTCTTGTTTACTGGCGCAATGACATAACTTAAAGAAAATGGCGCAGAAATACTTAAGTTTTCAAATGAGTTCTGTCGCATCTGAGAGACTATTTTCCACTGCAGGTCTGCTTCAAACGGATTTGAGAAATCGTCTATCTCCGCAAAATTTGAGAACACTTTGTTTTTTAAACAAAAATCTTATTAATATCAATTTTAAATATTAATCTTTTCCAATCTTGGTTTTATAATTTTAATTTAATTTTAACATGATCTCAAATTCAATTCGTTGTCTTTTAAATCTTATTAATATCAATTTTAAATCTTGAGCCAATCTAAACTGAATGCCAACGTTTATTTTGTAAAATCATAAATATTGCAGACGTTTTTGTTGTTTTTTTTTCTGTTATTTTGTATAATAGAAGAATTGCTCTACTTGAGCTTTGTTAATTTTTACTTGAGCTCAATTTCAATATGTGTATCGGAATCGGTATCGGCGATATTTATTTTTGAGTATCGGTATCGGATCGGCGAAATGGCGTACCGTTACATCCCTAGTTTAAATAATAAACTATGTAGCTTTCGCTTTAAGTAGTTCTAAAATACTGAATTTTTATTATAAAAAATTGGACTTATGTAAATACTAAAAATGAGCACCTTAAAACTAAATAGTACATATGCGTACCTGATTTTAGGCATGCTCTTTACTGCATATAGCTACATATTGTAAACACATGGAAGATATATTTTTATTACCTAGCTATCAGGGATTACCAGTATTTAACTCAAAAATAACACAAGATTCTTAGAACGACACAATTAAAAAGAAATTACCATTTTCTATTCTGTTGGTAATTAAACTTCTTAAAGATATTTGTTATCAGGTAAACAAGGGTTGTATATATAACTTTTTAACTTAATAAAAAAACATAGCCATTTCGCTGATTTTTTCTTGTAAAGTGCCAAAAATGGTAATATTTGGAAATGTTTGTATTGGGAACCCCCCACGGGTGGTTCCAGGGGGTGTGTCACTGGCATAGGTGGGTCGGCCCTCCAAAGTTGGTGGGGGTCGGCACAAATTACAAGGAAAATTGTATTCTAGGGATCAAAATAAAAAACTTTTCCGAAGGAACCATACCTATACAATGCATTTGGGTGTCTTGACTTTTGGCCCGAAGGGTCAAATTATGAAAAATCTCACTTTGACCCATTTAGACTGCCTCAATCGAGTCAAAATGTATGACCGACCCCCACTAACTTTGCAGGGCCGACCCACCTATGCCAGTGGCATACCCCCTGGAACCACCCCTAATATATATATAAGTATATATATGTATATATTTGCAAAATTTAACAATAAGGATATCTCACAAGTTAGATAAAGAATATAATATATTTCAATGCTTGCAGTGTGCTTGCATGTATGAAGAATATTGTTTTAGTTCACTTAGACGAGGTAGGGTTATATAAATGCATGTACCTTCTATAAATGTCCGTTAAGGGCACTATACATTCGTCAAAATCACATCAAGCATTATGGTAGCATAAGTGAAAATTTGTTTGTATGAGTGACACCGACGATGCTAGATGCAAAATCAAAAATTTAGATTTTTGGCATGCTTGACGAGTGATTTTGATGAATATATTGGTTTTACTCTTAAAGCACGTACACATTTTTAAATTAAAACAAAATTTCAAAGAGAACAAACGTTAAATATGTCGGATGAAAAAAAAACCAATACATTCAATACCAATGTATCATTGCATTGCATTTAAGGAAATGAAAATATAAATAAAAAAAGTAGATTATTAAATATTCAATAATAAAATACAATTTAAATAAAAAACTAAAAAAAAGTTAATTATTATTGTTGTTGTAGATTATTAAATATTCAATAATAAAATACAATTTAAATAAAAAACTAAAAAAAAGTTAATTCTTATTGTTGTTGACATGTTTTTGTTCTATTTTGTTCATAAACATGTTATTTTTTTTGTTAGTTCATATTCAAAGTTCTGTCGGCAACAGACATATTCAACACTTTTCTCTATATTGTATCGTTGTTAACACTTCAAAATAAAATGCAAAATGAATGCTGGACAGGTCTTCAAGCAAATGAATGGGTTAACGTCAAACACATGTACACGGGCTTGATGTCAAGCATTTTGACGAATGTGTAGTGCCCTTTAGTATCGACGTTATTCATGAAACCTACAAGGTTGCCACATCTATTATTATAAAACTCTCAGAGAGACTTCAATTATTTGCATAGTTGCAATAAAATAAGGAAAATATAAGCAATTGTAACTGTTTCAAATAACCGGTTAATTGTATAAAAATAACCGGTTTATATGATATAAGAAAAATGCATATTTAAAAAAACCTGGATTCAGCGAAACCAAAAAACCGGTTAAAACCGGCCGAATAATATTTGATCGATCTCCCTACACAACATACATACATATATACAAAGGTCTCCGTGAGAATGGTTACACGTAAACACTCAACAAGTTGTGGTAGTAAAAATTGTAAGGTAATGCTGGGAACGTAATTGGGACGAACGACGAATTTTTCGTTGCGAATATTCGTCGTCAAAATTAGAACACATGCATTCATATGAAAGTGAACACAGCACCGACGTCGACGAAATTCGTCGTACGTGACGAATTCTCTGATAGATTTATTTCTATTTCATACGCCGACGAATGACGAAAAAATCAGTACAGCGTTACCATGTTTTTTTTTAGTTTTAAAATATATTAGTAAATAATGTTAATTTTTACTTGAATAAGTTCTTCTTTTTATGATATAGAGCATTTTAGTTAAATATACATAATTATTAATGATGAAATTTGTTTTTAATAGTTTTTTTTTAATGTTTAATTTTATAAAGGAATTATTTTCTTTATACGGTAACACTATCGTTGTTATGTTTGTATGTATATAAAAACAAATTTTTTTTTTTTTTTTTTTATATTCTATTTTCTTTGACCTTTTCTTTATATTTATTAGAATGTTTGTTTAAGCAATAGGTCTTTTGATTTAATATATATATATATATTGTTGTTTTATTTATATTTATTTTCGATATTTCGCTAACAATTTGTTAGCATCTTCAGGAAAATTTTTTTTTTAAATTATTTGAAATTTTAATATTGATTTGTGTATTGGGTGTCATAAAATTTTTTTCAATAATTTTTTATGGAAAAAGTCTAGGAAAATTTAACTACAGTATATAAAAAGGTTTTTGTATGAAATGTCACAGAAATTGTTTCCAAATTTTAACATAAAAAAATTATTGAAAATGAGTTAAGTATTGGATAGATATAAAATTTTTAACATAGAAAAAATTATTAAAAATGTTATGTTATAAAAATAGTGTTAAAAAATTAACATTGAATTTAATATATCAACACAATTAACATTCAAATGTATAGTATGTATCCAGGCTGTTTTTTAACATAGAAAAAATTATTAAAAATGTTATGTTATAAAAATAGTATTTAAAAAAATTTTAACATTGAATTCAATATATCAAAACAATTAACATTAAAATGTGTAGTATGTATCTAGGCTGTTTTTTAAATATAAATATCAAAAAATTATTTACAAATTTTTATAAGCTTTATAAAAGTTAAGAATAATAAAAATCCTACAGGAAATTAACTTATTATTGGTGTAAAACCAAGAAGCAATAATGTGATTATTTTCCTGTGGGACCATAATATATTTAGATATGTAATTAAACAAAGCAACAAAAAATTCATAGTGAAACAAGAAACAATCATTTAACATTTAGATTTTTACTAACTAAATATCTATAATTCTGTGCTAAATTTTCTGTATCTACTTTGAAATTTATTCTTTGTGTTGCTGGTGTATTAATTATCTCTAACATTTCTAACATCAAACGCTGTTTATAATTATTTTCTGTATTCAGAATTGAAACATTTTCAAAGTTAGGAAAGTGAACTAATCTGGAACAATGAGATGACAACGCTGTCTTCTGTGAATTGATATGCCTATATTTCTGATCTGACTTATGACCTGCTATTCTCGTTTTTAATTTATTTTTGGTAGTACCTACATATACCATGTTACAATTCTCTCCATCATTTCCCTTGCAAGGTATTTTGTAAACTACATTCGATCTATCCCATTTATCAATTTTGTCCTTAGTTCTACTAAATAATTTATTTAATGTGTTATAGGTTCTATGAGCTATTCTATATTTGTTCGTATCAAAAATCTTTGATTTTGTCAATCTCTCTGAAATCTCAGGAATATACGTTAAGGATTTGTATATTCTCTGTTCTGTATTACTATCTATATTATTAATTATTTTATGTTTGTGTCTATATATTAATTTATTAATTAAAGAACTGGGGTAATCATTCTCTCTCAAAATACTTCTTATCTTCCTCTCATTCTTGTTGTGAAACTGTTTGTCACTTATAGTTAAAACTCTTTCTATGAAATTTCTAGCTGTATTAATAATAATATGTTTGCTATGTTTAGAATAGTAATTAATTAACCTTCCCGATGCTGTTGGTTTCTGGTACCAATCTATCAATAATCTATTATCTTTTCTAATAATACTAGTATCTAGATAATTGATCCTTGAGTTATATTCCCTTTTAACAGTAAATTTAATATTAGAATTAAATTCATTAAATGCCAAAAGAACCTTATCAATTTCACATTCAGGAATAATGCAAAACAGATCATCTACATACTTAGTCATCAATCTGGGAATCGCATTCAGTTTTTGAATAGATAAATCCAATAATTTCTCCATAACTATATCTGCAACAATTGGAGATCCCATTGGAAGACCATTTTGTTGCATAAATATATTTCCATTATATTGAAAATATCTATTATCCTCTATGCAAAATTTTAAAATACGTAAAAATAAATCCTTATCTATATTTGTATAATCCTTAATCATATCCCATTTTTCTTCAATGGTATTTATCGCAACATCAACAGGTATACTGGGAAATAAAGACACAACATCAAAAGAAATCAATATTTCATCATTTGATATCTGTTGATCTTTTATCCTGTTTTTAAACTCTACAGAATTCTTGATATTATATCTAGAGTTCTTCGTAATATTCCGTAAAATATTTGTTATGTATTTACATAACTCATATGATGGAGAATTAATAAAAGAACATATAGGCCTTAATGGAAAACCTTCCTTATGGATCTTTGGTAATCCATATAAACGCGGTGCAATTGCAACGTTAGTTTTAAGCCTATTTTTCTCAGTAGAAGATACTATTTCCTTCCTATATAATTCTTCAACTATATTATTGTTAATTTTTTGTAACTTGCTAGTTGGGTCTCTATTTAATGAAGTATATTCTTTTTTTTTTTCAAAGGGAAAGGGAAATAATTATTGGTGAATTGAAGAAACATTTCACTCTGGAGGAAATGGTTGAGTATTTATATTTTGAGGAGAATTTAACGGTTACATATATGAAGAAGGTATATATTATACATAAGAAGAAATTTGATAATCTTAAAATATTACAATTAGAAGAGTTAAATATTAGGTATAATGAGAAGTGGTTTGTTAATAAAACCAATTGTGATATACCT